>OY783200.1:5315908-5661536 GCA_963678675.1 Xiphydria camelus
CCCCTTCCTCCCTCTCTCTTTCTCTCACTATTCATCTCCCTCTCCCTCTAACCCCTCCCTTCTTTCTCTTTCTCTCTCTCTCTCTGATGTCCCTGAAAAACGTTGCAGCAGCCTCGAGTTCTACCCTCATCGCCACGGACAATGCACCCCATAAATAAATATCTTTTCCCACTACCGCGCGTCTGTGCAGCAGGCAGTTGAGTGTATTATTATTATTACTATTATTATTTTATTTTTTTCTTTATTTGAGTTTATTCGATTTCATATTTTCCTTTTTATCTTATTTTATCTCATTTTATTTTATTTTATATAATTTTATGTAATTTTATTTCATTCTATTGTTACTTAATCTAGTATTTTTATTTTTATTCACGCTGTACATGCAGTCACACTGCAAACTTTTTGCTCAACCATGGGCAATAAACTTCATCATCAATCAATTAATCAATCTTTCTCTCTGTTATTCTTAGCGATGTTGTTAGCCCATCTGCTGTTATTCTATTTTAGTTTTTAAGTTCTGTATTATCTTTATGCTTGTTTCGCTGTGCACTGCTTCGGCGCAGTACACATTTTTTGTTCAATTTCTGAGCAATAAACACTAATCTATCTATCTATCTATCTCGAGACGAGAAGAGAAAACGCAGGAGATATTGACATCGGATTTATAAAGTTTTGCCCAGAGGTCACGTTTCGCGCGTTCCCCCGTACGAGCAAACGGGATTCCCGGTTCATTTTTCACATCCACTCGCCGCTAGATTATCCCCCCTCCCCCTCCCCGCCTGCCTGGCTCCCGGCAACGCTCGCCGGAAATTGGAGTGCAAGCTGCCGTGCGATGGTCTCGATGAGACGCGCTACGCGTGAACCAGTGGCGAATCTCGCTCGCGTCGACCTTGCCGCGCGATCGAGGAGAGACGGAGACGCGTGCGCGATGACGAACGACCGGGAAAAAAATTGCGCGTAAATATCTTCGCGATAAGACGCCGGCGGCGTCCAACTATTGGGCGGCGTCCCCGTCGCTTCGCTTCCACTCCCCGCCGCGCTACGCTTCTGGTATCGTAGTCCCGCGTAGGGGGGCGTGCGTGCGTACGTGCCCAGTATACGTAGAGACGCGGCCGCGCGAATTCGTCTCCAGTAGCATTTCGCGAGATATTGCGTTACGTCACCCATCCCGTCCGCCCCCCACCCCGGAGCCAGTCGATAACGTCGATATTTCAGATTTACGCCAGGGAATGTAATATTTTTCATTTTTTCCCTTCCCACCTCCGCGGACGCCATCCGCCGCCGCTGCTCGAACGCGAGGAGAATTTCTCGCCGGGGCGACGGGCAAAGTCGTCGCTCGCGTGACGGTGACGCGAGAGGGCCTCCGCGCGCGCGCCGAAGTGGCCGGAAAGTGGCACGATTTTCCTCTGAGTAAATAAACGCGCGTTCGCGACGGAAATACCGTATGTCTCGTAGATCGAATTTTACAGCGCGAAATCACGTTTTAACCCCGACGAACAGTGAGGAAAAGTATTGTAGATTCAACTTATTTGTTTCGACTAATAAATTTGGTTAGAATGATTGAGATGGGTGTTCAGGTCTTCGAATGTCTTTCGAGTTGGCAGCAGTTTAACCAAATTTTGTTCACCGTGTAGTGTAACATTTCATAGAGATTATACTGTTATATTATTGGTACATAACACGGTAACCTTTATGCAATATGAAACAAACATACCAGAGTCATGCCACTGCTATACCACAAATAAAATAACGTAACATTACATAGAAATTGTACTGTTATATTACTGGTACATAACATACCTGTAACTAATACAATATAACACAGGCGTTACATTGTAATATAGCAGATATACAACATACATGTGTAACTAACGTAATATAACTCGCTACTTTCATGTTATATAATTATCTACTACACCTTATGGAAATAACTGATGCAATATTACTTGCAGCTCCCATGTTACACAACTGTTATGGATCCCGTTTACAAGAAAAAATGTATGATATTTTTATTTTTCAGTAAAAGCACGACTGAAATTCGAAGCTGCTTTCTCGACGACGGTAGCGATTCGGGCGGAGGAAAATCCCGAGAAAGACGGTTAAATTCGTTAAGGTTTCTCGAGCGTTATACTAAAAATAGTGAGAAATATTTGAAAATGATTGCATTCGGTAGATTGAAGTAAAAAAAAATTCAGTTAAATTTTCAAGTCTTTTGAGAAGCTCGTTGCAAAGATGTTTGAATAACAAAATAACATGTGTTCTTATGGGTTATAACCAATAAACCGCGATATTTCTGAGAAAAATAGTGAAAAAATTTTGAAATTTTTTGAACAGCAAGTTTAATGAGCTAAAATCATCTATACCAATTTTCACGTTCATTAAGAAGCCCGTTATTTTTTATTAATTGTTCTTTATAAATTTAACCTTTGATAAGTCAATGTGGCAACGTTGCATGACGTACAGATGCATGACCAGATGTTTTGGGCTCCATATTTGAACTCACAGATACACACATACTACTGTACGTCAAACATTGTTGCCACATCGCACGAAGAACATACTTTAGAGTGTTACTGTACTTCAGTGGACTAACTTTTAGCAGGGAAAAAGCCCCTGTACCGCTACGAGAAACCTTAAGGAGGGCGAGCGAGCGAATCGAGAAACTACAATACCGACCGGTTGGAGCAAAGTTTTCGAGGTACCGGACGCGTATACCGTTATAAGCGGTAGTGGTAGCGCGCCGCGTTGTACATCTGGTACATAATGTACATAGAAATAGCCGGAGCATTTCGAGCTGGCTTAAATCCCGATGTAATGTAAAATGGAGAACAATGGTCGGACTAATTAAACTAATTATGAGTTTCCAATATTAGTTTCCGCCGAGCTGTCTGCACGGACGCACGCAAATTGCGGTCTGCCTCTCCCCCTCGCCGGAACCCTCCACCCCCCCCCCCTTTCCCCTCAACGTCGACTCTCGCGGTGATAACGCCTTCGCGCGCGCGAATAACCGACGGCGAATGCATTCGGCAGAAAGTTAATTGCCCTTTTGTCGCGCGGATTGCGGATTAACGCCCCGGAGCCCGTGCCGCGGCGAGGTTCTGGCGACGACGTTTCCGCAACGATCAGAGAGGGCGCGCGCGCGCGAATAAACGCAGAGCCGCGGTCGGGGCGGCGAGGAAGAGAAACTCTCTCGATCCCGCGTTTTTACACCTCGTCGATGACGCCGCGCGGCGCGGGGGAGAGAATGAAATTCGCGGCTCCCGCGGGAGTCGAGTGCCCGCCGCCGCAGAATCGTGAGAAAATTCGCGGAAAAGTTTCCACGCGCGAGCGAGCGCTGGAGACCCGAATTACATTTCTCCGTTAATCCGATTCGCGGTGAGTGTTTTGACAGTTTCATTTTTGCCGCGGCCGCGAGAGGAAAAAAAAGGAGGGGGGTTCCGTCCCTCTTCTCGCCTATATGTATACGCCACCCCTCGGCGGAACGAGGGGGCGTGTAACAGTTTTATTTCACATATTATTACGCCCTTATAATTTTGCCACGGAGCTAAATTTATTCATAGCGCGGCTAACCCCGTTACGCGCGGCGTTTTACCGCCCCCCTCCCACCCCCCCAAGCGCACGCTCCGGTGTTACGCAATTTCAATTTTTCCACGAAGCGGGGAGCGATTCTTGCTCTTCGTCGAAGGGACTGCGTCTACTCGTCGTCTCGGTAGGTATTTGAATATGGGATTTTTGAAGGTAATATAAACAGTGTGTAATTTCGGAGTGTCGAGACGGGATTAAAGAAAAATTGTATGGTAAACCGAATGGAATTAGAAATGTCTAAGACTCGTAATCGAGGATGGAAAAATATACGAAGTCATAGTCGTTGATAGAACTTCATACATTTACATAAAAATTTGAAATGTTGAATACATTAAGTATCTATTCCCTGGAGTGCCTTTATTTGACGTATTTTTCTATGAAACATATACATTTTTATGGATATCTATAATTAACTATTGGAGAATGAAATATGCATGTACTTTTATATCGCGTCACTGATGCCAAAAAGTGCTTTTATAAAGCCAAAAGAACGTATAAGAAATTACTCGTAGTTTTCTTTACTCACTCAAGTTGGCCTAAATACGGATAAATATAAAGTGAAAAAAAAATTAAAAACTTACAAGCAAGAGAGCGCGTAGGATATAGTCGATACGCCCTTTTGGCGATAAATTTCTTGAAAATCACGAAATTTAATGCCATAAGGGCGTGTCGTTCTTAGGCTTATATAGAGTAAACCACCCAGTTATTGGACACTTAAGCATTTTACAACATTTCAGACCGTGTTAAAAAGATATTTTTCTACCGAGAGATATGAGTGGTGGCTTGTTTTAATTGAAAATATATTGGCTTTACATTCTAATAACTTACAATTTTAAGTTGGAAGGAATATAATTTTCAACAATAAAAAACTGGGATAAAGTCAAAAAGCTCAGTTATTGGACAGTGTTCTTATTTTTTGGAAATACTCAATCCAGTAATTGGACAGTCGAGAATCAATAAGCCACAGGTACGGTTTTTGATAATATTTATTTAAGTAAAAACGGGGAATCTTGTTTTTATTTATTGAAATCAGACTATCCAATAACTGAGTGGTTTACCCTATTTCTTTTATAAGAAGACCGAATTATGTAAAACTAAAAAAGGCTTTTTCAAATTCCATACTTTCTCATAGAATCAATGCACATCGACGTGGATTTTTGGCGTTAATTCTCGGTACTTTTTCACGGTTTACCCCGTACAATGTTTTTCCGCCAGAGAGACGACAAGGTCAAAAGTTCAAGCCCGCACTTCCGTCCAATCCGCTCGACTCACCGTTTCGAGGACTCCCTGCGGCGTCGCTACATCTATCTTCGCATCAGAGACCAGGACCTGAAGCAAAAAAATGAATGAGCGTCAGTTTACGCCATTCTACCTCGAGTTTCGAGAAATGAAGCTCCCAAAGCGCGGCGCACGCGAGGCGAAGATCCCGTATACATGTACACGTAGACTCGTGCGCGATACACGGGTACATTTAGTCACCAACGAAGACTCGACGCGGCGGTTCGCGTCGAGCCGTATACCCGCCCCTGTAACGGACATCTATTATTCAAACTGACACTCGTGCGACACCGGAAGAGAGCGAGGAGGAGGGGGATCCATCCCGCAACGCGAAAAATAAATATAAACGCAAACACACGCGGGACGAAATATTATTTCTTAGGATGCTAAGTGACAGACCGACGGACGTCCGTAGATATTTGTACTCAGGGGGTGATGACGAGAACGCGGCGCGCGGTGGCTCTGAAAGCGGAAAGGGTGCACCTACACCGGCGCCTCGTAGAGGCGTTGCACACACCACCCCAAGTATACGTTATTTCTCTCGCGTCTCTCTTCTCTCTCGCGCAAACTGTTTGCTCTTTCAGCCTTCTCCCGCCTCGATAGGATTCGCGCGCACGAGGACGACGTCGTGAAAGGGACGGAGGGCATCTTCGGTACGCTATTGACGATTCGGCGTAGTTATAAAAAGGGGGCGTGGTCGAATTGCGACTTCCGATGGCTTCTCTCGCGATTATCTCGTCACCCGTGGACTTTGCGGCTATATCGGTATAGAACTTTTTTGTAGCTCAAAGTGTAATCTTCAAAAAAGCATTCGACCAATTTTGTCGAAAAGTTCACAGGTAACGAGATAATCGCGATCGAAGCTGATCGGAATTTACCACTTCATTCGGCGAACGAATAGCACGCCTAAATATGATATCATTGCCCACCCAAAAATATTCGACGCCGATTACGAGACCCGCGCGGTATCTCGTAATAGCCCATCGTTAGAGATAACGAACGTAAATGATTCGTAACGGGACCCTAATTAAAAAAAAACCGTTTACACAACACGCCGTGTAACGATGTACGAGGATACGTCGCGGGAATTATATATCTCTGGTGATCGAGTGTCCCCGAAATTGCGGGACAAATCGAAAAGCCCCCGTAAACAAAAAAAAAGCACAACCCTCATCGAGAAGCGAGCGGCGCTTTCGGTCGGCAACGCGTCATCTCCTCCCCGCGAGAGTCGCCTTCGCATATCTTCCATTTCCCCGCGAGATAACCCCGGTGCGAAAACCGAGAAGAACCACAACGGTGGCGGCGGCGGCGGCGGCGGTGCGCGGTCGATATCCAATATCTGTTTGCTAATATTTCACATATGGCTGCCACAACCTCTTACCTCCTTCCTCGGATCCGCAGCCACCGCGGAGGGCACGCCCACGCCCCGCCGCGAGCCGAGCCCTCAATTGCCACCGGTGGGAAATATATTTCATCCATTCACATTTCCCACGTGGCAAATTCGAAAGAGTCGCGCAGCGTCGACGCGTCCGCCGGATTAAATCGTGGGATTTCTTTTCTCGCGTCGCCCTTCGCGATAAGGAGACGAAACTTTCCTTTCTTCGCCCTAACCGGAGGGGGGCGGGGGGGAGGGGGTGACGCGACTCTTGCGAGGGCGGGAATTTCGCCGTCGCCTTTTTGCCGCGCATTCGCCCTCCGCTGGTCTCGACTCCTCTCGAGTGGACGCGCCGTCCGCCACCCGCCCTCCCTCCCTCGACCCCTATTTAACCGCGAGTAAGAAAGTTGGATGGCTTAGGCAAGCGTACCTGCAAGCAAATAACAAGCCAGAAGAGATATAGTTGTGCGACGGAGTCTGTAATTAAAACCGGTTGGTATTTACTCGAGGGTAATGAAGGGGCAAACACACAGTTTGTCTCCGTTAGTTGTATCTACCTACGTCGGGTAGCGATACGTAGTAGTACCGCACCGGAGCGCCCACCCGCCCCCCTATCTCTCTCCTCGGCTCCGGCTACAACTTTCCTCCGCCTCGCGTGCTCGTCGACCCGCGCAACCAGGAAGGATGGGAGGACTGTACGCGGAGCGCGGAGGAGGAGAACTCGACCGAGACGCTCGAGAGAGTTTTCCGGCCCACTGTGCGCCGCGCTCGCGCCAGAATCCTTTTCAGAATGTCTGCGGGAACGGGCGCGCGAACGAGAGACGGGGATATATATGTAATTATTCGACGACGTCTCGCGTATCGGATTTCGGAAGGGAAGATCCGCCAACCCTCGGCGGAAGCCGGGGAGAATGGAGAACGGCGACCGTGCGCAGGGGTTGTTCCCCACGGCGACGTGGCTCTCCGCTGTATTTCACTCCCGTGGAATCGCGTGCGCGTAAACGCCGACACATTGATTTCCGTTTAGGGCCATTGCGGCGCGATTTCGCGAGGCGGTGGGTCGTTCGAGGCGTCCTGGCGCGCGCGCGAGGATGGATTGACATCGCGGCGCGGTCCGGTCGACGTCGACGGAGCGAGAGCGCTCTTCGTATAATCTCGCGCGTGTAGCGAGGCGACGGGATCTCCTCGTTACGCGATGATCGATCGTTCGCCGATATTATCCCACCTTGGGCGCGCGAACGATCACGAGCGCGCGGTCCCGCTGCGGAATTTCCCTCCCGCGATGTAGGAATTGCTGATACCTCGCCAACAACACAACCGGGCTGATACACTCAACAAAATTTGGCCACAACTAGAAAAAATTATAGTAATTGCAGTGATAATTTTCTTCGCAATAGCAAGAATTTTCTTGCTACGCTAGCAATATTTTTCTAGTTGTGTCTGAGGCAGCCAGAAATATAGCTGGATTAGCTAAATACTTTTTTCAATGTATTAGCCCAATGGGCATGTTCACGATTTTTTTTCTTGCTCATTCGTTAATACTTCTTGTGCTTATTAATAAGATGTATTTGTTTTTTTTCTGAGCACTAATTCCTTTTTTTTTTTTATTTTTAAAGTTTGACTTAAATTCAAACGAAATCCTTAGTGACATCACTAAAGCTATTGATACTTGCGCAGTGAAGACTTGTGGTGCCAAGTTGTGTTTATCAAATATTTAAAATTATTGTTTTCATGCTAGCGTTTTAAGTACAGCTGCAAGTTATCGTTTATTAATCGTTATTATACAAGAAGAAGGATTCAAAAATTAAAAATTAAACACATCAGCATTTGAAGAAATGTAATTTTAACCATTATTTGTACATTTGGCAACACTCAATCTACTTCGCTAGCGTTACTGCCAGACTGAGTTATGTTTACATCTGACTGTGACTGAGATTTAACCTCAAATTTTGAGGTTAAATGTTAATCTTACCGTCCGGCAATTAACATTCCGTGAAATGTACGGGACTAAGAGAGCATTCACAGTCCCTGCTTGGTCTTAACACAAATCAATAATCCAAATCAATAACACTGATGTAAATTCTTGGTTAGAATACGCGGCAACATCGCAAGGTTTGTAAATGGGTGAGGAATCTGTTGCCTGACTCTGATTGGTCAGTTAAAATGGCGGTGAAAGTGGGACGCTTTAAAACGAATGCCTTGTTTAACATCTCACAAATAATGGATAAACATTTTTTTAATGACCCATTTTTTACCTACATTACTTCAATGCTCTAGTCTTTCGATTCATGCACTTTAAACAGCTGTACAAACAGTTGTGAGCATGCCTATTGTACTAGCCAGCAGTCGAATTTCACAACTGGAACAAGTTTGGCCCGTTACGAACGTATCGGTCCACTTGTTCCGCCAATATTGGCAAATACACTGGTCCGACATTGGCAGTACAACTGGGTTAAAGCTGGAATAATATTAGATACACGTGTCAGTGCATCGGCGAAACAGTAAGGGATCAAACATCGGGCCAATATTTGCTGAAAATAACGGGCCAATATTGCCCGAAAATAGCAGATATTAGTATCAGCAGAGAAAACCAGATTGATATTGGGAAAAAATAACAGGCTAATATTGACAGGGAATGTCGGGCCAATATTTGAAAAAAACAATAGGCTGATATTAGCAGAAAATAAACGGTTTAAATTATCGGAAAACAACAGGTCCAATATTGGACTAAAATTACAAGCCAATGTTAGGCTTCGTTAGTTCTTGCTACCGAGAGAAATGAGCATAGTTGTGACAACTCGTCTGGACAATGGACTAGTTTGCAGAAAATGTCAGATTAACGTCAAAGAAAATAACGGGCTAATAACGGAA
Source organism: Xiphydria camelus (assembly GCA_963678675.1). Taxonomy (NCBI): domain Eukaryota; kingdom Metazoa; phylum Arthropoda; class Insecta; order Hymenoptera; family Xiphydriidae; genus Xiphydria; species Xiphydria camelus. The sequence continues at coordinate 5,325,018 of OY783200.1, forward strand.
TCGGTAGAAAGCATCGGGCCGATATTTGTAAAAATAATGCAGTATTGGCAGAAAATAATGGACCAATATTATCAAAAACTGGCGAACGTTGGAAGAAAATATCAAGTCAACATTGGCAGAAAATATCGGGCCAGTATCGGCAGCTAATATCGTTCCAATATTGCCAGTGAACCTCGGCCCAACTGGTAATATCAATATCGATCCGATCTTATCAATAAGGCAATTGGGCTAGTACTATAGCTAACGCCGTGGGACCAATATCCAGTGTCATTTCCCGATACTGGCCCGATTTTGGTCCAACCATCAAACCCATATACATGAATCCGTGTAGTTTCCCACCGAGAATAATCCGCGAGTGTAGAAAAATTCATCGAGATAAGTAGACGTCAAACGTTCGACCGAATGGAAGCATATAAAATTGCTCAACGTGGAAAAGGACTATGTAAATCAAAGCGCAACTTTCCCCGACATTCTCTCTGCGCGGGAAAGGGTGAAGTAGGAACCAGACGCGCGCGCGCGCGCGTGCAGCGTCTGCCGGGAAAGTCGAGGAAATTGAAGGGTATAAAATATGAGAGATTTCGCACAGGTACATCCGGGATATCCGGTACCCTCGTAAAATCGCGGGATGGGTAGGTACACGAGCCGGCGACACCTGTATCGAAACTTTTACGTCGCCGCGAGAAGATCGCCCGACGCGAGCCACTCATATAGGTATCAGCGAGCACGCTCTGCCGCCGCGCGGTGGAACCAATTGGACGTCGGCCATGCGCCTTGAGCGACAGCGCGGATGCTGCAAAAATATTCTGCAATTATACGCGCGTCCGTCGCGCCGCGTGAATAATAGACCCTCCCCTGCCGCCGCTGCCGCTTCTGCGAAATTCACAACCAGACCAGAAATTGGCACAAGGTTCCCGCGCCACGCAGCCGCGCGCCGCTCGTCTTCCGGAAAATTCGAATACGAACGTGCGCGGCGGCACATCATCCCCGTCGAATCTCTTCTCGATCGCTCGCCCCCCCCCCTCCCCCCACCACCCTTCCGCGGGAACGATAAATTTCTCGTTCCACTCGATAAAAAGTTTTGACCGACGTCATCACCGCCGCACTTGGACCGAAGCCACCCCGATACATCCTTACCCCTCAAGAGAGGGGTTTCCCTCGACACGAGAGAGAGAGAGAGAGAGAGAGAGAGAGAGAGAGAGGGCTCGTTCAACTTAGCGTGTAACTCTTTTTCGCGACCCTCTCGCCTACTATATATCACGGTCCCACGACCGGGGCGCGAACACCCCTCGCCACCCCTTGTCTCTACTGCGAAACCCCCGAAATTGGACCGGGGCCAAGCGACCCGCCACCGCCACGTTGGACCTCCTCCCTCCCTCCTTTTTCTTCGCGCGCGCACACCCTCCCCCCCGCGGAACTATCGTTCTCCCGCGGCGCCCCTCTCGATAAATTATTGTTTATCCCGGCTCGCACGCCGTTTCGCCGAGCCCCGGTTATTATTTGTTATTAATAATATTTTCCCGCTTCGAGACCGGCTGATAAAGTGAGTGCGGGGAAGAATAGGCGGGCGGAGGGTGGCGAACGGCGACGTTAATATCAACCCTGACGCGAAGGGCGAGAGAGAGAGAGAGAGAGAGAGAGAGAGAGGACGAATTTCCGCCAAATTCTCTCAGCGGCCCGTGGTTCGTTAACTTTGCCAATGTTGCGTCGCACTGAGAACGCTCGATTATTATTTATGAATATATAATCATCGCCGTTTTGCATGCGCGCCGCGGACGAATATGCATTTTCCCGCGTATTATTCATTTATTTACGATCGCGACGCCGGTAACGCGATATCCTGCCGCTCCTCGGTACTGCGAATCGCTAAATCGGCAGAATCGAGCGCGCGCGCGCGCGCGCGCATGCGAATATACGCCATCTATAAATTACGCGAGAGATAATCAAATATTCAACCAGAACGGGGTGGGTTTAGCGGGCCGGCAGAGAGGAGAAGCCGGGCCGCCCGCGAGGATATCGCGTTGCGCTGTGAAAATGGGATATGCATCCTGCAATCGCGTTGCGGTGCCTTGGCCCCTCGCAAAAAATAGATACACCATCAGAGAGAGAGAGAGAGAGCGAGAGCGTCCCGCCGGGCGGCGCGCGTTCGTTTGCGCGATAACGAACGCGACGGGCGCGGGGCGGCGATGATATTTCTCGCGAGGGAGAAAAAAACGTCCCTTACGCCGCGTGTAATACGTCGCGGCAGCGCACGGGTGTAACTGTGCACGCGCAAATGGACCGGCTGCTGATAGGAATAGCTGGATGCGAGTCGAAATGAAATGGGAACGCGCGCGCACCGCGAATGGAAGACTTTTTAAAGGCGAGAGTTGTCTCGTAAAATCGATTTTTTTAAAAAGTATTGAAATTTTAACTATACAGAATGAGGCATTTAAATTGAAATACATGAATATCTGTAAAACAATTCTTAACGCATTTTAGAAAAAAATGTTTCTTATAAAAGTTATTTGTTTTAGAGAGAAGAGGAAAAAGAGGAAGAAGCGTTTATTATGGTTCTAAGACACGGGCGTTTCGTAAGAGCACGAATGCAAGGAAAATAAGAATTTTATTAATAATAATAACAGTGATAGCATTAATAATAATAGCGCCGACGATAGTAGAAGTAGACGTGACAAAGGACGAAGGTTAAAAGTAATGATATGTGTAAACAATAAAAGAACTTGAAAGGAAAAAGGTAAAAGTAAAGTACTTTATAAATAGTAAAAGAGCTAAAAGTAACTAGTACCTACTCGAAAAGGTGAAAGTAAATTACGGAGCAACTAGTAAAAGGTAAAAATAAAGTAAAAACAATAAAGAAATAAAAAACCTTTTAGACAAAAGTTATCTGTTTTTACATACAGATTAAGAATTTATTGAAAAAAATATTGGCTTCCATTTTTAAAGAAAAAACATTGACCTTGCAACATTTGCCGTGATAACGTCTACGAAATGAAAAATGAAACATGCAGTTCTCTTTCCCCCTCTAAAATAAATAACACTTATGAGAAACATTTTTTCCCAAAATGCATTTTTTTTACAGATATTCATGTGTCTTAATTTAAATGTCAACCTATAGATAATTGAGAAATACGTCTATGCATTTTCTTGCAATTTAGAACACTTTGACTATCTCAGATTCAAGATAGTTGCAATCAAAATTGACAACTTTTGTACATACAACATATACGAAGTTTTTTCTACTTGCTTTTTTTGGTATTGATCTATATTTTGTACAACATAACTATATTGTACAATAATAAAGTTATCTTATCTTATATCATCTCATCTCATCTCATCTTATATAGGTATATCTCTCTCGTGCAACGTTACCACAATCTCTAAGACGTTCAACGTATGTACTAATCTGTAGAACCGCCATGTACGGCTGTGACTATATACGTACAACGCCAAAAGTTTCTCGCCGCCTCAGCCGAGTTGCTACGTACCTTGCAGTACAGGCGTTAGAAATACTTTTAAGCATTACCATCACGAGACCACTACTTTAAGGAAGTTCTATCACGTAGGACCGTATTTCTTGGGTGTACAAGAAGGGCCCGATTAAATTGCTTTTAAAAATATTTTCCAATTGGCCAGTAACCCCTTGTATTTTTATTATTAAATTTCTGAAACATTTCAAAAATACATTAAACAGTTTTTTTTTCATATTTCATTTTTTCATAGTTAATTTCATATGGCGGCCTATGCGCCAATGCTTAAGAGCTTATTTTTCACTTAATTTTTCTCACGAAATTCATCGATAACCAGCTTTCAAATTTTTTAAATAAATCATTACTATTTTGATAAACATTATAACAAAAAATTAATTTTTTTCTGCAATATTTAACATCGTGATAGAACAACTTTAATGTAGCAAGTTCCCACGCTTCGTATATGTCATATGTACAAAAGTTGTCAATTTCGTTCAAAAATATCGCAAATTTGAGAGGGTCGAACTGTTTCAAGTTGCAGGAAAATGCACGGACGTACTTCTCAATGAACCATGATCAAAATTTAAAAATTTTCCTAAAAAATCGACTTTACGAGAAAACTACCCCCTCGAAACGTGGTACCGGAAGACGCGCGCGCGATGAAACAAAAGAAAGGGACGCCGCGAGAGAAAAAGAAGAGCCTCTCCGCGCGTACTTCGAGGCCACCCTCCTAAATGGCGCGTTAATCTTTAAATTTTGGAGCTCGCGGTCCACATCCCCGCCGCGTCGAGAGGGAGGGAGAGAAACAGAGAGAGAGTCTCTGCAGACAATCCCGCGCGTGTACGTATATCTGGCGAGGGTGGTCCGCGGTGTGCGGCACGGGTATAATGCGCATATTTCTATACGGGGGAGATTGATGCCGAGAGAGAAAGAGGGGTGGAGGCCACCCCCGCCGTCCTGGCTTACATATACGCGCGGCTGTTACGGCGACTCTAGGCAGCACCTGTTACCCTTATATCCCTGCATCTCCGCGCCCGAGGTGGGTACCTACACGGCCCGCCACCCCTCGGGTGCTCGCGCGGCTCCTCTTTTACCTTCCCGCTCGTAGGCTCCTCGGCGAAGCACCCCTCACGCGCGCACAGTGCGAAGTGCTCGCGAGAATCGATAGTTTTACGGCGTCCCTCCCCCTCCGCCCCTGATACCCACGCCCGAAAAATCGATACAAGTTATATACGTATATCTGCCTAATTCGTTCGACGTGGAAATATCGTCGATATCGGTCAGGATTCCGCGAGATCCTCGCGGCGAGGTATAATCCGACCGACTGGTGGGGAGAAGAGAGTAAGGGTGGTGTTGGCGATAAAGGGATCAACTTTTACGAGGGTCTCCCCGCCTCTTCGCTCTGTCTCTTGCCTCCACTCGCTCTCTCTCTCTCTCTCTCTCTCTCTCTCTCTCTCTCTCTCTCTCCGTCTGAAAAATCCCTCCGGTTTAAATTTTAATCCACCATTTTTATTCGCGTTAATATTTCCAACGGCTTTTTTATTTCCTACTTCAATTTTACAACGCGCGCCGCACTCCTTTGCGCGCCGCGCATCATTAACTCGGCGGCGGGCGAGTGGAATGCGATGTGTGTATTCGAAAGAGTCGGAGAGAGGCTGTTGATGTAAATGGGGAAAATGTATTGGGATCTGATGCGGAGGCGGGGCCTGGTTAATATGACACCGAGAAGGGTACACTTTATGGTTTGTACGTGTGATTTAATAAAATACTTTTGCTAAAATTTGTATATACCGAGAAAACAGTTGATTAATAGTTAATAAATGTAATTTCAAATACGGCGAAATAAATATTTCATCAGGAGAAGAAAACATGCGTTAATTAGTAAAACCTTGTTTCATTCAAATGGCTCCCTCGAAGAATTTAATTGTACCAAATAGATATCGTAATAGTTAACGAACATTTACTTGATTTAATAAAATGATTATTTCGCCATGTTTAAATAAATATTTTTCAACTACAAATAAACTGTTATCTCGGTGTATGAGTTGAAAATATTTGTGATTGGGCTGGCACAACCTTCGTTCAAAGAAAGTTCATAGAGGGTGAAAGAATTCGGTTCTCATACAAAAAAATATTCATATTTTTAAATTTAATTTGTAATCTGTATACATATTTAATATTATACAAAAGAGAAACTGTCCGGAAAAATAATTATTCTCTGAGTTATAAACGCGTTTCTCTTTGCAACATTGTGACTCCATCGAAACACAAGAGAGACACACTTATGCCAAGCAATAAATCTTTCAAAAGGATGACGCAGTTATATTTCGAAATATCGTTTTCCAGCTTAGATAAGGCCGAAAATGAAAAAAAGTGAAAAAATACGGGGCAAATAATTTTCTAAACATTTTTCTAATCTGCAATAAAAAAATTAGTAAGAAAACCGAATTCGAAGAGCAGGATCTATCATCAAATTCGGGATAAATGCAGAAAATGTTACACTATCAATAAGAAAAAAATGAGTAGTAAAATCAACTATAATCATGAATTTTCCTAATTGCTACACTGAGAAAAAAGAGATTAAAATTTATTCTGTTAGAAGGATAATCTGAATACGAAAGGTAAAACAGATCAAAAATTATCCTTCCAGGGTATAGAATTTAACCTTCCTTAGAATAATTTTCGATCCACTTTACCTTTCGTACTCAGATTATCCTTCTAACAGAATAATTTTTAATCTTTTTTTTCCTCAGTGTAGTAGGTACCATATTTATGATTAAACAGATCATGAATGCAGTCGAAGTAACTTTTGTTGCATGATCATATTAACAACAAAATTGTAGTTTGTAATAGCCACGCACCATGGTTGAATTAATCACAAAAGTAAATCAATAACATTACTGCATGGTAGTGTCAACTATACAAGGTGTAATGGCCAAGAGGGTCTAAAGAGGCGGAGCCTAATTCTACTCAGAGTTTATACACTGACCAATCGTATGACTTCCTACGATCTCCTCACTTTGACGAAGAGTTGACAGCTGAGTAGGTTTCAAGAAACAGGGATCACAGGACGTCATGCCATTGGTCAGCGTACTAATTCTGAACAGAATTAGGCTCCTCCTGTTTCAGCCCTCTTAGTCATTACACTGTAAAAAAAAAGGTTAGGTACACTTATCAACCATACGGCAAGTTGACTTGTTGCAGCAACCCTGATCTCTTGTTACTATATAACCAGAATTTTATTGGTTAAAGCAACTATAGAATTATGATCGGTGCCAAAATCAATCACGATTTCTGGTTAAATTATGCGGTTCTTTCAACCAGATCTTTCTGTGAGTGCAGAAGTGATGTCGTGAATTTCTTATCGCCTCGAATTTCAAAACTTCGAACTGAACAACGAACTCCGTTCCTGGATTTAGAACACAGAAAAAAAGTCCAACTTTCATTTACACAACAAAAAATATAGTTAACCCTGTATCGGTTTCTGTAACCACATGGTTACATCGTTTCTTTAGATACAAATATTCATAAAATTCGCTATACCAATGGGAGCTGGCCATCACGACACACATAATTGTAGTTTTCTTTAATGCATAACTTACAATTGTTACTTGAACTATTTGTCACACTAAACTTCCAACAAAATATTTTTCCTATGGTATTTCTAAACTTTGCCCGGACCGATACAGGGTTAATTATGATACCACACTGAGAAAAATGATGATTCACCCCGACAGTAACCAACTCGAAAAAGTACAGGGTAAACACTCCAGGTGAAAGAAATCTAGTAATATAATGCTGCTATGAATTCGGTCAAATACTATACGCATTAGACGTAAATTTAAATACTATACAGTACATATAAGTCCTATATACATGTAAGGAAAGTATCCTAAGTCTATTTGAATCTAGCGCTTAAATCGAGTCGGTAAGTCAGACCTCCTATGGAAACAGACAACCGAATTACACAAGGGACACGTGGTGTGAGAAAAGACGATGTAAGCTACGAAGCAAACATGTCGCAAGAAGTCAAAGTTAAGAATTAAGAAGAATTAAGAACCTAAGACTAAACGATAGTTGTCAAGAAACAACAGGGTGAATAACGACATTGAATGTTGTTTCTTTGTTTACAGGTAGGATTAATTAGTTTAAGTTATTAGACTGGTTTTGTTTGTACGGAATCAATTAGTTTAGGTTAGGTTAGGCTAAGGTTTTGTTTGTATAAAATAGAAAAAACTTTGTTTACAGAGAAACAATTCGTGTATTGTTCCCCAACCCTTATAAAACAACATTCAATGTCGTTATTCACCCTGTTGTTTCTTGACAACTATCGTTTAGTCTTAGGTTCTCAATTCTTCTTAATTCTTAACTTTGACTTCTTGCGACATGTTTGCTTCGTAGCTTACCTCGTCTTTTCTCACACCACGTGTCCCTTGTGTAATTCGGTTGACTGTTTCCATAGGAGGTCTGACTTACCGACTCGATTTAAGCGCTAGATTCAAATAGACTTAGGATACTTTCCTTACATACATTATAGTATTTAACCAAATTCGTAACCTTCCCATCACTACGTATCTTACCTGGAGTTTCCCTCCCGTACTTTCATGGATCGATTGCTACATTTTGAAACATCCCTTCTTCTCAGTGCCACCCTCCACACCACCATAACAACAGTGCCTCTCCAGCACCTTTACATTTTCTCACCAAATATCGCTATCCCTGATATCAGACCCCAATAGAAATTCGCGCGAGTGGAAGCTGCAGCCGAACAGGCGCCGCTGGACCAGCTTCACGCGCTTTTCGAAGGGGCCGAGGAAGAAAGGACGCGGCCTCTGGATTCTCGCACGGATAAAGGAGGGTGTGCGGAAGAAGCGAGGCTGATACATAAACCGCCGAGAAAGGATCGACGCGTCGCGCGCGCGATCCTTCCGCAAACTATGTATATAGATCCGACTCTTCGTCCCTTCCACCCCTCCCAACCATCTTTCTCCCAATTACGGCGAGTAGGCTCGTACACGCGTGCAGGTATACGTTCGAGCGCGCGCGCGCGCGCCGTTGAAATTCTACCCGGAAAGCCCGGGGGTTGAACGCGAGGCGCCTCTAATTTCAGATAATGAAGTCTCCTATCGCGCGATAACATCTTCTTCGCGCGCTTAAAGATCCCTCGGTCGGATGGGATCGGAGGGGGTGTAATACGCGCACGGGGCGATACGGTGCCCGCCCCTCGAAATCCAGGGGTTGATTGTGCGTCCGCGTCCGGATGCGATTCCTCGGCGGGGATCGAAGAATGGGAAAAAGGCGCGCGTCGAGAGAAATCATCTTCGCCGGAAGCCCTGACGCGGGACGGCGTAGCGAAGAAGAGCCACGCGCGGTTTCCTACCCCCTCGCGGTCCACGCATTATCGATCTCCCGCCGTCGAGCGACCCCCCCCCCCCCGGCTGCCCCGCTTCCTCGCCCCGTCATGAAATTTTACCCAGATTACTCCGGATTTGGTCCTCGGCGCGGGAGCCATCCACCGGATGGCGGCCGGTCGTATTTAATGGATAGTTAAGTAGAGGTTTCCTACGTGGGTCGAATACCCTCGCGCGCTCGGCGGCGTCACGCGTGTGCGCCGCGGCCCGACACACGGGAGCAAGCGAATCCCCCGCGCGCGGCATCGGGGCGTATAACCACACCGAACACGTAGTCTCCTCGGCCATCTCGCGCGCGAGCACGGGGGGGAGCTTTCGGACTCTGTTTTACGGTCCGCTTTAGATTATACGCCCGAGATAACGCGCGTCTTTATTTGAAAATGTACAGAAGTATGCGAATATCCGTGCCGCGGCGGCGGGTCACGGCGCCCGCACGTTCGGGCGCTTATTTTTCGAGAGGGCGCCCATTTCGCCGACCCTGGACCGAAATCGGACGGCTGCGCGGACGAGGAAGATGCTTGCGATCGGATTATTTCGATTCACGGCGCGCGTCGAGATAACACTAGAACTACCGCAACCGGTCAATTCGACCGGTGTCTTATTCAGAGTTCCATTCAACGTCAATTATTTCGTAACCCGTGAGGTTTTTGTCAAAATTGGTAAAATACTTTTTTGTAGAGCATATTTCGGTCTACAAAAAAGTTCCATAGCAGTGCGGACGAAAAATTCACGGATAACGAGATAATCACCCGCCAAAACGACCGTCTTACAAAGCGCGACCATTCGGTAGTTCTATAGTGTTAAAACTGCCGCAAATTTCTTTAACCCCTTACTGCGTGAGTTTTTTATATTTTCAAAAGGAAGATTCTGTAAGTTAATTTTGAACTTTTATAGAAAATAATAACACTAAAAGACTGTTTTTTGCAAAAATTAATGTTTATTTTCAATTGGGATTGGCTGTCAAAACTATTTGTTTCCCAGGAATGAAGTTTCATCTTTTAGGTAATGCAGATTTCATGTAAAATAAATGTAAATGGACAGATATTTGTGGTTCAATTTAGGCTGTAGTTCAATAGATGGCGCAAACTATGTCAAAATATTTTATGTGCCATACACACAAAATGCATATATGGCACACCATGCAGTAAGGGGTTAACTTTGATGGGGAATTAACGGAAGTTGTTTGTTACAAGTGTACATTGCAAATTATAGTTGAAAATGCGACTGGTAATTTTGCAAAGAAAGAACCTCACTGAAGACTAACCTAAAAATTGGAAAATAGCCTAACCTAACCTTATCTATTAGGTGTACAACTTTGTTTCCGCCGTTTTCGATTCGTGAATCGCTTCAGAAGATGACCAATTTTTTCAACGAGGGATTCGTGCGCTGCCGAAAAATGGGAGAAAGTAGGGGCTAGTGATGGACAATACTTTGAATTATAAATGTATAACCACTTTTTTACGATAAAGCCTCGAATTTCGAAAAAAAACGGCGGAATCAAAGTTGTATACTTAATAACTTAGCCTAACCCACTCTGATAGTAGCCTTGGTTTTTGGCTATGGTTTTTTTAAATAGTATCCTTGTAATTGATAAAGGAGGAAAGTTGGTGACCAGTAGTTCTACGAACAATAGATCTCGCTCAAGACCAATCTAATAAATGGAAAAATAACCTAATCTCATCTGAATTAACCTAACCCATCTCACTCTGATAAGAGTAAGTCTTGAACATCGGTTTTTTATAGAATAGTATCCTTGTATAATAATTGATAATTTGATAAGGGGGCAGCCTCTCCTTGTTAGTAATGCATGCGCACAACGCATGCGCACCAGTAATTTCTTTTTCACAAAAATTTTACCGTGCCAGTACCAGAATTTTTCAGGTGCTCATCACTAATAAATACGCATACGCACCAGACTTTTTACGTTTGCATCATGATTCAGGGAAGCACAGTAATTTTTTTTGAACTTTCCTTATAAAATTTCTTGATTTTTTCTTTCCGTGTACGTTCGCCCACTTTAGGGATGATTAATTTCCTTTCCACTCTTTCGATCGCGTTTCCCAACAGACATATGATGCACTTAGGATCAATAAACAAATGTGCTGAGTTTCCTCAAGATCAATAAAAGCGTTTAAAAGTTTTTGCAACACAAACAGACAGGAAGACACACGAAGCATTTTCTCTCCACCCTGTCAAACAGTAGACCTCATTACGTTCGGTCAATTATTTCCGAAACATAATTTCGTCATTCAATTGCATAAATAACAATGCCGAATGAGGACTCATAAAACATACAATAGGTACGATATTCGACTAGAGAAAAATTTGTATATTTTTTAATTTAATTTGTAATCTGTATACTTATTCAATGTAACATGAAATAGAAAAGGTAAAAAAAAAACAATTATTCGCCGAGTTATAAGCGCGTTTCTCTCTGCTAAATTATGACGTCATCAGAGAGCCGTGTGATATGTATTTATGCCGAGCTGCGAGTGCAAGAGAGAGAGATTTACCGAACGATGACGTATGCTGCATTTCAAAATATCGTTTTCCGGCTTAGATGAGGCCGAAAATGAAAAATGAAAAAATACGGGGTAGAGATAATTTTGTTCAAATTTTTCGAATCATCAATTTAAGGTATTCCTACCGCTTAGGAGCGTATTTTCAAGGTGTCACAGGCGGGCCCCTCATGAATCAGTAATTCTACGTCACATAATATACTCATATTCCCTGTAATACTGTGTCACATAGATCACACGTCACTGTCACCAAGTGTATGATGCAACGTTGCCAATTCTATTTAACGTTATGTTTTATCGTCAATAAACTACGTTTTGTTGTTTACGAACATCAATATTTTTGTTAAACAATCGGTGACCTTATATTTGTATGAACTCAAAAAAGTCTATGCAGTTTTGTAAAGATATGGAAATGGCTTTATTAAATGTGTATAATTTTTAAACATGTGGATCTCGGCATTAAAATGTGGAAGAGTGGATTCTTCCATAAGGTTACATGTGAAATGTTCAAATTTAAAAATCAAATTTCTTTCTTAAATGCCCGGTGACCGGACCTGAGATACTTTCCCAAAATAATCTCACGATATTAATTTCCATTCTACGCAAAAATTAGCATTCTCTGAAATTTTTCATCTCGCACTAGGAATACCTTAATCAGTCAAAAGGCGCCTATTTCTGCACCTCGTAATCTATAGGTTTTCGTAGAGTTGCCGCAAAATTTACGTCATGCGTCTGATTGGATTCAACCGCGTCTAGAAATGTCGGCTCGCGAAATAACCGCGATCCTTCGATACGTATAGGCCTACCACGAGAGAGAGATATAAAAATAAGGCTCGCGCAGCGGGGAATCGCGGCGATCGATGCGGGAGGCCTGATCTACGGTCCGAGTAAATTACCGGCGCGCGCTCGAAAAGAGGGTACGTGCCGGGCGCTGCGATATTGCCGGTATCGATATCGATGAAAAATTGGCCGTCTCCGCCGATTAAGCGACCGCCCCACGTCGCCCTCTCTCCTTCGACGCAAATTGCCTCGTTAATCCCGCATTAAATCCCGGTATAAATGATCGCGCGGCTTCCCCCGACGAGAGACGTCGTATTTTTCCAGGAGACCGCGCCAACTATACCTGCACACGGGGGTCACTATCTCCGTAATTACCCGGGCGCCCGTGCCTGCCACCCCCGAGGAATTTCGTATCGACGTCCCCCTCTACCCGCGTCGAAACTTTGCTCCCCTTCGGATAAAACGTCGAATCTGAAAAATTGAGAACACGTCGCGATGCTATTCCTGAGGCGAATCAATGTCGATGTAATTCGTCGCGCGTCCCTCCCACGCGCGACGCCCACGGCGTTTTAATATAAAAGTTCGTATATAGCCACGCTGATGAAATATTCCGCGGCGCGTGCACGGTGTACGCGTATACGCGCGCTATCTGGATGTCATCTGTAAAAAACGCCGTAGCCTTCCGCTGATTATTCTCGGGTCTTTGAAGTCCAGCGCGGGCAAATCACGTGGTGCGCCAAGGGGTGGGGGCGGGGAGCGGGCCACCGGAGGGTGTATCGGGAATATCGTACGACGACGCCTCCCGCGTATATTGGCACAATCGGCCGTTGGCACGTTGCTACTTGGAAATTTAATTGTAACCCGAAGAGGGGTCGCCGATGAACCGCGTACGGAGGGAGGAGCCGCGGTGTCTTATCGCGTGTGCGCGGAATACGGCTTCCTCACTGATTTTTGTTATTGCAGATTTGTGCAGATTTCGGCGGAATTGTTTAACCTGTATTTTTGTTTTTCATTTTCGGTCTTATCTGAGCTGAGAAGCGATGTTTAGAAATGCAGTATACGTCATATTATATATTACCTATATTATACCACTTTAACCTATATTATATATTGTATTTTATATTATATTGTTGTTGTTGTTGCCGTCGCCATTGTTGTTATTGTTATTGTTATTATTATTAGTATTAGTATTATTATTATTATTACTGTTTTTGTCGTCGTCATTATTGTTGTTGTTAATGTCGTCGTCGATATCGTTATTGTTATTGCCATTGTTATTGTCATTATCATCATTTATAAATAGTTTTAATCAAATAATTAATCGATAATAGTGAATGTTTCTTTTTATTAAAAATTCTTACTTATTGTCATTGTTATTGTTACTATTGTTGTGTCTGTTGTTGTTGTTATTTACTATTTTTGTATAATAAAGGGAATAGATAAACTTTTTTTTTTCTCATAAAAAGTTACTTTAGATCTAGATCAGTGCTCCCCTGTAAGAATATTTTGATGAAAAATCGATATTTTCATAGTTATTGACAAATTAAGAAGTGCGATTTCAAATGTGCTAACACAAGAAGGAAGTGACGTAGAAAGTGTTGGACCAATCACAGCCTGTTTTCAGCAGCGTTTGAAATCAAGCACTTTTAATCGCATTTCTACACTAAATAATGCTACTGAAAAATGCAAACGGATTTTTCTAATGAATATTTAGGTGCATAAAAGCTATTATATTTATGTCATATGAAGCTAAACTTACTCACCAGGAAAAAAACTTAAATCATTATTATCTCATTGTCTATGAGCTTTCGGCTCATGCTTTTATAATGCTCTCTTTTTCGGGATTATATTTTTATCTCCAAAAAAATCATCAACGCAACATCAATGCAGGCCAAAGCTGAAAAATAATGAGATAATATTGATTGAATTTTCTTTCCTGGTCAGTAAATTTAGCCTCGTGTGATATGGTTAGCTAAACATTGTTTTCAAGTGTTTCTCCCCCCGGTAAATTGAATTAAAAAATACGAATGTCGTTCATGCCATAATCGAATTCCGAAACGAAGTTTGATTTATCCGGGAATACCCTCTAATCGATATGTCGAGACTCGGACGAAGACAAATACGAAAGTGGACCGGCGGCGCGAGACGGGGAAGATTCTTCGAAAATCCGCGCGTGTAGGTAAATCAATTTCCTGCGCGGAGCGAGAGACCTGCACGCGACGGCACGCCGCAGGGACCGCAACGTTTTTATCCGACGATTTTCAAAATCAATTTCCGCTCCGCCTTAACCACCCGACGAGAGCGAGGCTCGAGCCTTGTAACCTCCCGTGGCAACGAGGTCGTATAGATCAGCGCGCCCCGAGAGCCTTCCTCGATTTCGAGGTCGATCCGAAGAAATCCTGGAGGATATAGCTTCGCGCGTAATTTCTCCGCCGTCGGGGCATTCCGGGCGCGAGAAATAATTCGGTGCATCTCGCCGTCAGCCGCACCCGCGGGGAGAGGGTGCGTTTCGACGATGTTATGCATTCGCGAGCTGAGCAAACGGGGGGGGGGGGGGGGGGGGCGTTTGCGCGTCGGGAGAGCGTGTCCGCGTCGCAGCGCCGGTGAAAGGGAACGCGTGTGCGTGCGGGTGGCGGCGTAGCGTGGCGCCAAACAATGGAAGGGCTAACAATGCCCGGCATGAAACGAGCGGTGAGACAATGCCGGGCTCGCACCCCGCGGCGAGCCCTAAATCAACGTTCGGCATGATAAAACGCCGCGGCCGGGCGGCGCGCGCGAACTTTAATGAATTGTGATTTTCTTCCGTTCCGACGCGACGCTGCCGATGACGGTTGCGGGGAAGGAGTAGCCGACGTCCGACGGGGGCGACCTTGCCGTTGGGGATGCGACGATGCGGCGCTTTGATCGCGGTTATCTCGCGATCTACGGTATTTTGAATAAATGTGATGCAATACTTTTTTCAAGATCACTTTTCGCTCTACAAAAAAGTATTGCTGCAACGTTGACGAGAAGTGCATGGATAACAAGATAATTGCGGTCAAATGATTTTGTAATGAAAATATACGTAGAGTATATATATAGAAAGGTATTCGACCACGATTATTTTGTCACTTATAAAAGTTAAGGCTATTTGGTGTAATACTTTTTTCTATATCACGTTCTTCTCTATAAAGAAGTGTTTCAGCGACGTTGACGAAAAATGCATAGGTAACAAGATAATCGTGGTCGAATGATTTTATAACGAAAGTACGTAGAGTAAAAAGGTAATCAACTACGATTATTTCGTCACCTGTATAAAAGTTAGGGCAATTTGGTATAATACTTTTTTCAAAATCATGTTTCACTCTACAAAAAAGCATTCCAGCGACGTTGACGAAAAATGCATAGATAACAAGATAATCGTGGTCGAATGATTTTATAACGAAAGTACGTAGTGGAAAGGTATCACACCACGGTTATATATATCTCGTAATTTATAAAAAAGTTGGTATAATACTTTTTTTGAGATCACACTTCGCTCTACAACTGTACCGTCGCTACTGTAACGACGTATAATAAAAGTGCCCGAGTAACGAGGTAATCGCAATCGAATGATTCTATAACGAAACTACGTAAAGCAGAAAGGTATTCAACTACGATTATATCTCGTCACCTGTAAAAATAAGAGCAATTTCGTATAACACTTTTTTAAAGCTTGCATTTCGCTCTACAAAAAAATATAATACCAACACAGGCTAAAAGTTCACAGATCACGAAATAATCGCGGTCGAAATTCGACGAGAAGAGTACCCACGCGGCAATAACGAGAGGAAACGTTTTAAAAAGGCGTGAGCGAGAAACTCGGGCGACATCCAACGGCACCAAGATCTCCCACCGAAGCTGAGCTACTAATAAGGAAACGACCGCGGTCGGTCGCGGCGAAAGTACCCGTACTCCGCGCCAAATAAAAGTTGCCGCGCTTTTACGATATCTCCCGAAGGGGGTAGGTATATACCGGGGCCCCGAGCTAGATCCCGCGTACGTAATTACGTGTGTATACTGAAGTAGGTATATCAGCCGCGGAGCGGGGTAAGTATCATGGAAGGCGGCGCGAGGCGGCTACACCCATTCCGGGGTAGCATGTACCTTCCTATAACCCGCCATACGCGTACTCCGGTAATAGTTACGCTCTCGTAAAATTTATAACTCGACGTCGAGCTTCAGCGGAGATACCGCGGGGAGCTACGGACACGTCGAAGGTGCAGACTGCTGCACTCGCGTGGCAGCTTCCGTCACGAGGGTAGCGTACCACGCAGACGCGTCGTAGGGTAAGGTGGAGCAAGTTCGGGCATGGGGCACCTCCGGACATTTCAAATTTACCGCCTAAACATGCTTTTCAAGGAGTGCCATCATGCAGAAACATTCAGTTTACAGTTCATTACCGTGGGCAGTGTTGCTACGCCAAAGCTGTTTACTGGTGTCCGAAATATTTTTAAAAAACAATTCAAGTGCCACCTCTTATAAGACTTGCTGTCTTTCCACTAAGGTCTCCCTTGTTTTTTAAAGAATCAAGGTAAGCGTTATTATCATGATATAAAACCATAGCTATACATGCTTATCTAACCACATTTATTTATATCTGTTGCTAGTTTTATGAAAGTTATCTTATCAAGTATACCTTTGTTGTATGTGGGGCAAGTCCGGACAAGTCATATGGGGCAGCATTAATGAAGAATACACAGTCAGTTTTATGAGAAAATCAATGAACGGTTTTCATTTTTCCGTCTTAAAAGACGAATCAACCATTTCGAGGCGAGATGTGATTGCAAAATTTCATCTGCCAACCTCAATTGCTGGAACTTCTCGAACGGCATCATTTTTAAAATTTAACATTAACTTTTTTGGATACAATTTACAATAATACTAGAAAAATACTATAAATGTTTATACTCAAGTTTCTAAATAAAGAGGTACAAATAAGTAGTTGAACAAATTATTTTAAAAAGGAGAGAGTGTCCGATTTACCTCACCCTAGGGGCAGCTTCGGACAAATGTAACTTTTTAAAAAAGTAATAATTTTGTGAAAACTCTTTACAATATCTCGCTAAAATTCTTGTTAAACCATTCGCATATGTCTATACTTTACACTGGTATTTTGGACAATTACGAACTTCTACTAAAGACGGTGATATAAGCACTTGAAAAAAAGTGTCCGAACCTGCCCCACTTTACCCTACCTCCTAATCTCGCACGCGGGGGGTGCGTTCGGCTCGTTACGGTTCGCGCGACGAGACACGGCGACTACCGTACCCACATCAAAGAACCATCGAACGGAAATCAAACTTCGCGCGAAGAATCTTCCCTCCCCTCGGCCGCCCCGCCGCGTCCGACGAAATTTCGGAGAGAACCCTCGACGAAGGGCGAGGGAGGGGTAAAAAAGATAAACGAACTTTTTCCGGAACCGGGGGCCGTTCCGGGAAAACTCCGACCCCGCTTCGCTTTCTTTTCCGGAAGTCGATACGAGCGCGCGGGGCGGGGGAGGCTCGCCGGACCCCGTATACGGAGGCCGTCGGGTACTTGAACGAGTGAAAAGCGGCTCCGCGGCCGTTGCAGCGCGCATTCCGGGGAAAAAACGTGGCAGCGAGGGGGGGGGGGAGTTCAGACGAGTCGAGAGTCCCGACGCGGGAAGGGGTCGAACCGTGCTGGAAACGGCGTCGATGCACCGCGCCGAGGAAAACGAGCGACTGGAACGGACGGACGAGCATGGGAACGGGCGGAAAGTGCTGCGGGAGGTGTGGCAGTAGTAAAGTCAGCTGCATCGTCAGACCGCCGCCCGGCGCGCAGCGACGAGGTGGAGAGTTTCGGTATATCGCTCTCCCATCCGAGCCCGAGAGAGCGAACTCGCCCTCCCCCTTCCACCCGGCGATTTTTACACACCGCGTCCCACCGCTAATTAATCTCTCCCCTGTATACGAGCGTCTCGAAGATCCTTCTCTCATTCCGCCGGGAGAAAAAATAACCCTGTACACGCAGCCATCCATCTCCCCTCGCACAATCGCCCGGCCGACTTTCCGAACTACGGCAGAAATAATTTCACGTCTTTCGCGCTCGCCAAAGTTATTCCCTCTCCGTTGAACTCCCCCCCCCCCCCCGCGCCGTAGCAGCTGCAGTTGGACCGGTTGAAAAAGTTTAAATTAGATCGACAGGTTGAACGAAATGGTCGCGTTCCCACCCCCTCCTCCCTTCTGCCGCGTCTCGGGTTTTCGATTTCCGTTCCTCGCCCGCATCGCGTTTTCAGGAGGAATCCGCTCGCTCGCGGCTGCATTTTTCTCGGGCGTGCAGTTCATTCGTGGGAACGTCCGGACGTGGGATTCCCCTTTGGGCTTCGCTGCGCGTTCGCGTACGCATGCGGGATGTTCGTTTTGATAGACGGGAGTATGGCGGGTTGCATATCGGTTGGTACATGTCTCTGGTAAAAATGTGGTCCCGGGTGAAAATGTAGTAGACGGATTTTGTTAACCCTCGCCTTACCGAAACCGGGTCAGTCAGGACCCGAAACATAAATTTTCAAGGATATTTCTTGGCCCTGTCACTTTTTTTCAGTAATCTTCCGTGAGTTCTCATGATTTACAATAAGGATGATATGGCTTTAAAATGGATTTTCCAAAAACAATTATTTTTTGAAATATGTTTATAACATTTATTTATATTATTTTAGTTACTTTATCGTTGTCTTTTCGTAATATATATTAAATATGATGTTATGAAAACTTATTTAATTATGATATTGCCATGACTCGCTATTGAATATTATCGAAAAGAAATGTGTTTGTGTCTTTCAGTCAGTTCAGGGTCAGAATTGACCCGGTTTTGGGATCTATTTTTAAAATTATTTTTTTTTTTGGTACGGCGAGGGTTAAGAATTGTGAGATGTTTTGAATTCTTATACAATTTAAGAAAATTCGAAGAAATGCGACAAATTCTGTCAGTTTTTGGCGATTTTCGCAGACACATTTTTTCACAGAATCTATCTAATATTATGAGAAATTAATTAGAAATCATCAAATACTGTTAAACTTTTCAAACACTTAATATAATTTGTCAACGATTGTAAGAAATTCGTTACATGAAATAATGCAAGTTGTGTCAAATATTGGCAGATTATCAAATTGATCGAATCAAAGTATGACAGATTTTCAACGCGGATGATAATTTCTCCTGGCATTTTTCAAAACTAATACTCGATTTTAAGAAAATCTATGAAATTCTTACACCACATTTTCACTAAGGAAAAAATTGAAGTTATATGTAGGAGTAGATAGGCGTAGAAAATGTACCTGATTTATTAAAACTATGCGAAACAATATAAAAGTACGGGCATATTCTATTCTGTGTCGTATTCCAAAAGCACAACAGAATTTGTCAAATTCTTAATGATATTTGACACATTCTAGTAAAATTTGTCAACACAGATGATAATTTCTGTACAAATTTGCACAAATGTAATACCTTGTTTTGACAAAATCTGTGAAATTCTTACGCCACATTTTCACCAGAGTGTAAAAATTTCACAAATGTTGTCAAAACAAGATAGGTATTAAATTCGTGCCAATTTTTATAACTTTTGTAAGAATAATAATATTAAGTTTCGTATAAAAAAAATAGAAGTTACTTCCATATATCGTAAACAACACGTTATCAAAAATTTGTCGTATGTATCGTATGGAAATCCTGGATACCAAACAATTCTTATCCGAAAGACTTGTTCATGAACTGACGAAAAACGAAAATAAACAGGATGACCATCCTGAGTGGAACACCCTGTGTGTACGTGTATGCGAATCTACGTGTCTGGAAGTCGTACGGACGTATTATTTAAACAAGGGGGCGAGTTTGCGTTATCGTTGTACGGATAAGTCAAATAACCGGGCGATTCTCTCTCTTTCTCTCTCTCTCTCCACTCCCTTCGGAAGTACGAGTATATATGGAATTGTACGTCTGGTGCGCGCGCTATGGTTTCTATGCATGTATGATGAGAATTGAGAGCATTTTTTGCTGTTTGTATGATACGTACCTAGGATTCGAAAAGAGATTTACGTACCTAATGGAATATGAGAAAATATTATCCACAATGTATAAATAAAATTTGTATTAAGTTTTATATAAATGTATGTAAAGCTTTCGTCTAATACATGATTATAAAAATTAATATACTCCGTTGTGAAATTTCTAAGGGAAATTTCATAAGAAAATATAACTAATTTTCATAATTATAAAGTGTATTAATTTTCATAATCACACATTGGAAAAAAAGCTTCATATAAACATATATTAAAAATATAATACAAATGTTTTTTTACAGTGTATACCTATATGTATGTACTATACAACTTTTATCCTAATGGGATATGGGAAAATATTTTCTACACTGTAAATAAAATTTGTATTAAGTTTAATATAATTGTATAAAAAGCTTTCATCTAATTATACGTGATTATGAAAATTAATATACTCCGTTATATGAAACTCTCTTATAAGGGAAATTTCATAAGGAAATATATTAATTTTCATAATAACGTATTGGAAAAAAGCTTTATATAAAAGTATATCAAAAATACAAATGTTTTTTACAGTGTATACCTATATAATCGTTTAAGTCGACGAGAGAGCAGCTCGTCGAATCCGGAGAGCGACGTTAACTGACGGCAAACTCGAGCCCCGACGTTTCCCGAACTCACGAAACCGCATGCAAATCGAACGTCCCGAGACGTCGTCGACGCCGTCGCGCGGTATGAACGACCGTTGCAACTCGGACGTGACTCGGAATCGCGTTATCTCCCGCGTCAAGAGGGTTACGCCCACCTCTTCTATTTCCACGCGTCAAAAACGCCGCCTTTATCCGTCGCTCGCTCCTCGATCCTTTGTTCGCGCAACCTTTGCCGCTCGGCTGACGACGCTCGCGTTTTTCCTCTCGGGGAGAGGGTGCACCCTCGAAGGGATGATCCCCCGCTCACCCGCGCAGGCCCCGCACTCCCCGAATATCGCGTTAACGCCTTGTTTCACCTAATTTCTATTTATCTTTATTTTCCTTCGAGCGGCCGAGATCGGAGACGCGAAATCGGATCGAGAATACGGGTAACAATCCGTGCGGAAAAAAGTTAGTCCCTCTCTTTCACGAGCGACGACTCCATGTATTATGGGCGGTGACAACCCCCTCGCGGAGTCTAACGACGCCGTCGCGGGGCGGCGGAAAGTCTCCGCGGGAGAAAAGAAGCGCTGGGTGGAATTTCAAAAAAAAATCCTCCACTGTCCCGTTACCTCCCGAACGCAACCACCCCTCGACGTGTGGCGGAGACGCCGGGCGAAGACGAAGGCACGGCGGTAATACGGATAAAGACGGATGTAGCTTGTTAGGGGATGAATGAAAGTTGTCAGGGCGGTCCAATTAATGTCAACTCTTCAACCCGAGCTTACCTTAGCTTACTACCGGCTCCCACCGAGCCCTCGCCCGCGTCCTCGTGTTGCGAGCTTTTCTCGTATTTTCTCTTCCGCAACCCCACCCACCTCCTGCACCCTTTCACCCGCATCCATCTCGTTTCCAGCACCCCGCTCGCGATCACGGGTGCCCCCGGGTACCCGCCGCCTCTTTAGGCACGTCGAACGACCCCAAAAGTCACCCCCGGAGCGCGCGACGTTCCATCGGGATACGCGTCGTTCGCGACCGAGTTCACCCCCGCGCGCCGCGATATTTTTCTCGCGCGAAAGACGGCGATAAAGAAGGAAAAGTGCGTCGTGGCAACGGCCGAGAAAACTGTTTGATCTGGCTGCCGTTTTTGCCGGGAAATGACGTCTTACGGACGACGCTGAGTCAGGCGGGGCGCATAAATGAGATGGGTGGTTCTCCACCCGCGCGCGACCGAATATACGTATAGGTATGTTCGCCCCGTTCACCCTCGAACGCACCCTCGTCCGTATACGCGCGCGAGGTTCCTCGAGCACCGTGCCTACAGGGTGGCGTCGAAGCGACGCTTCCGGTCGACGAGAAGAGGAGGTCTTTTGCTTTATCGCGCGGGGGGTATGTGCCGTTTCTTCCGGTCCGTGACTTTTGACGCGCGCTCATACGTCGAGGTCGATCGAGTCCCGGACGGGCTGATATCGCCGCGGACGACGGGATCTGTCAATTTTCTCGGGCCTTCCGGAGGAAGTACTTTGGGCCGGTCAGCAGAGACATGAAACATTACGCGATTAGGAGCAAGCGGAGGAAGGGATGAATGGGTAAGCTTGAGGAACCTCTGTTTGCAAGGACGATTTTAGAGCGGAAGACAGTGAAATAAGCTCGAAAAGTGCGATTTTTTACCTTTTGAGCTGTATCTCCAAAACTGTGCGGAAATACGCCAAAGTCATGGAGTACAGTCTTTTTCTGTACTTTATAACGAAGGAAACGCGATATCACGGAACTTGCTGCGATACATAGTTTCAGAGATATGGAGATTCAAAGTTGGGCGAAAAAAATGAGGAAAATCGATAGTGTGCCACGTGGCCCCGTAAATGATTTCCGGTGCCTCGGATGAGAAAAACGTGTATAACGTTATTGAAACTAGACTATGTGACGAAGAAAATGCGATCTCGTAAAGCTCGCTGCGATTAATAGGACTGGAGATGTGAAGTCGTGAAGTATAGTCTCTGCGCGTCGAAAATTTGCGTTGCGTAACTTTGATTTTCGACTCTACTTTACGACTTCATATTTCCGGTTCTATTAGTCGTAATGAGATTCGCGATGTCGCATTTTCTTCATCATATAATTTAGTTTCAATAATATTATATATGTTTTTCTCGTCCGAGGCACAGGAAATGATTGATGGTGCAATATACGAAACTATCGATTTTTGAGTGATTTCCCTCATTCTTTAGTCCAACTTTGAACCTCTATATCTCTGAAACTATTTGTCGTAGTGAGTTTTACAGAATCGCATTTTCTTTATATTTTATAAATAGTTTAGTTTCAATAACATCCTATACATTTTTCTCGTGCGAAGCACCGGAAATTATTGACGGGGCAACATACGAAGCTATCGATTTTTGAGTGATTTCCCTCATTCTTAGTCCAACTTTGAACCTCTATATCTCTGAAACTATTTGTCGTAGTGAATTTTGCAGAATCGCATTTTCTTTATATTTTATAAATAGTTTAGTTTCAATAACATCCTATACATTTTTCTCGTCCGAAGCACCGGAAATTATTGACGGGGCAACATACGAAGCTATCGATTTTTGAGTGATTTTCCTCATTTTTAGTCCAAATTTGAACCTCTATATCTCTGAAACTATTTATCGCAGCGAGTTCTGCGGGAGTGCGTTTTCTTCGTTATAAAGAAGAGAAAAAGCTAATACTCTATAACTTTCGCGTATTTCTGCGTAGTTTCCGAGATATAGCACAAAACGTAAAAAAAATTGTAGTTTTCAAGCTTATTTCACTGTTTCTCGTTCTGAAATCGGCCGTGGAACTGAGTTTCCTTTAATTTATATACATCAAAATGAACTCCTAATTGTGTCATGTTTAAGTAGATTTTTCATTTCTAGTAACTGGCCTAATCGGTAGGATCTATTGTAAACAGTAGAAGAACAAACAAGTTAAGTAACTTCGTAGACGAGAGACGAGCATCGCGAGCGAAAAAACTAGCTGGACGCTGAATCCAAAAGAAATCGAGGCGATCATCCTCCCTTGCTCGGAGGGTGCGAATCGCGTATTCCGACGTAGTCTGCGTCCCCCTTCCCCTGCCACGCAACGGAGCGAAAGAATTTATCGGACGCCTCTCTCTGTGGCCAAGCCGCGCGGCATCTAAATTCGCGTTCACGGCCAGTCGAATAAATGCGTTTCCCGGCGCGGCGCTTTTGTCGCGGGCGTGAAACCCGGGGGGAGGGGGCGACAAAAAAAATACGCGCCGCGCCGCACGGCCGACCGCTCGCTGATAGACCGACACTCCGAAATAATTGGAAGGGTGAATTTATACGCATGTATGGAGGTATACGAGAGGGCGAAACAAAATCGGATTCAATCGGCCGTTCGGGTGTGTATATACCTTGCGCACGAAATTTAACGGCCACCGGAGCCAGCGAGGGGATGTTTCACGTTTTTTTTAGCGACTCGTGCGGTGCATGCGCATTACGTTCACCTGCTGAGACGCGGAATCCGTTCGCTGATGAAAAGGATCGATCAGTCATTGTTGGTGGACTCGAAAAATCGAATTCTCGACTATTCCATCTTATGTATTTTTTTACGCTGATTCCAAAAATAGCCGATTTATTGGGGAATTCTCAAAGCGAAATGGAGATATCGATGATTTCCTGAAGACAAAATAATTGTTCATGCATAAAATCGCCGATATCTCATATTTCCTTTAAGATATGATTAATATACTTATCATTGTTGTAATCAGCGTGAAAAAAATACACAAGATGGAGTGGTCGAGTGATCGATTTCAGAGATTTTGATTTTTGAAGAAATTTTAAAGGACAAAATCAAAAAATCTATGGAACTGAACTTTCGACCACCATATCTCGTGCATTTTTTTACACTGATTACGAAAATGATATATCAATTAACTTAATCTGAAAGAAATGCCGAGAAATGGACGATTATATTTCCAAAAATTGTCTATTGCATAAAATCGCTGTTACTCTGTATTCCTTTTGAGATACGGACAATATACCAGTCATTTTTATAATCAGTGTGAAAAAATGCGCAAGATAGAGTGGTCGTTGGACCGATAACAGAGGTTTGAATTTTTGACAAACCCCTGACATTTTCGCAATTATCGAAATCTCTGAAATCGAACCTCTATCTGGTATACTTCCTTGTGCGGATTCCAAAAATAACCGATTTATTACGGAGATCTCAAAGGGATATCGAGGTTTCGACGACTTTATGAAGGAAGCATAATTTTTAGTGCATAAAATTATTGATATGTCATATTTCCTTTAATATACGGTTAATATATTTGTCATTTTCATAATCAGCGCGAAAAAAATACACAAGGTAGAAATTGATGTCGGATCGATTCCACAGCTTTGAATTTTTGGAAAAACCTTGAAATTTTCGCAAAAATCAAAATCTCTGAAATCGAGCTTTTGACCGCCCTATCTTATGTAGTATTTTGTGCCGATTCCAAAAAAGACCGATTTACTCCGGAAATCTCACGCGAACATTGAGTTTTCGACGATTTTATGGAGAGAAAATAATTTGTCATATACAAAATCGTTGATATCTCAAATTTCCTTTGAGATTCGATTACTATATCTGTCATTTTCGTAACAAGTGTAGAAAAATACCCAAGAAAGGGGGAACCAGCAACCGATTCCAGAGACTTTGATTTTTGGCAAAATGTCAAGGGTGGATCGTTAAAACTGACACTGTTCGCTTTCAAAGCGCCCTGTAGACCGGACAGAACCGCAGGCGCCCACGCGTACGCGGGCATGGAAGGGCAGAATCCGAAGCGGATACCCCGTAGGCGGCATCCCCGACGAGGCTTTAGCCAACACACCCCCTTCAGAGCTCATATCTCAGAAATCTCACGCTGCTTCCCTCTTTTCTCTGTCTCTCTCTCTCTCTCTCTCTCTCTCTCTCTCTCTCTCTCTCTCTCTCTCTCTCTCTCTCTCTCTCTCTCTCTCTCTCTCTCTCTCTCTCTCCTCTATCTCACCCCTCGCCACTTAGCATTTATCTCCGGAATTAGGTTAGGACGAGTCTGCTCTTGCTTTTTCGCCGGCGTTGCGGTGCCGCAGCGCGGGCGGGTAGGGGATGACGAGGGTGAATTTTATCGGTGACCTACATTTCGCGAGTATTTATCGAGTAGACAGTGTGGGCGAAGTATAAAATCGTCGGAGAGGTAGGCGAAAATATCGATGACGGGCGCGTACACCTACGCGGTGCATTCGAGTGCACGAACATCACGAGAGAAGCCCAGAAGAATAGGGTAAAAGTGGAATGCATGCCCGACCCTCTTTACTTTACATCGGTTTACTTATTCATGAACATGGGCGTGAGGAATTGACCCATCGGCTATACATTTTACGTTAATTTTTGTCAGGTAGAGTTTCTGATACATAGACAGGGTGTTCACGCCCAGGCTGCGAGAGTGGGCGGAGCCTATTTCAAATGTGCCGCGTACATAAATCAATCAGCGGTTCAGTTAGCCTTCCCTGTTGTCACTGCAGCCATCTATTAAATAAAGACCAAACTGTATGGATTGGATCACTATTGGTTCGCATATGCAGCAAACTCTACCCACTCTCGAAGTCTGGGCGTGAATACCTTGCATATAATCACTACATCCCATCCATGGCATTTGCTTCAATAAATGTCTGACACTATCCCACATAAGGTGAACAAATTGCATATGAGGCAGCACTGTTTCTTCATATATGCTCGGACTCTACAGGGTAAAAGTGGGATAAATGCTCTAGAAGGATAGATGCCCAACCATCTTTACTTTGAATATGCCAGCACGATTAAGAGGCAATGGGATATTGCCGTTACATAAGTTTACATATTCATAAAGTTAAATATTCACAATTTCGAGTGTAGAGTTCGTTGTTAATTTCAGATGAAACTGACTCAGTTAAACGAAAAAATAGACATGAAAGCTATTTTTACCAATCAGTAAAGTTAACTGATGAAGAACGATAACTGTTATAGCCGGACCTTCCTAGTTTTCACGTCCCTAATTTTGAGTAGTTCTCCGCTATGGGGAGAAGTAGTGCCCCCACTATTTCTCAGTTCCGCCATTCTCTTTTCATCACACACCGAAGAGAGCGAACAGACATGTTCACGTTTTCCCTTTCTCTTCCTACTCCAATAGAGTAGGAGAAGTCGTTTCGAAGATTTTGGAGAGTGTTATTAGCACACAAATGCGATTCTCCTCACTGTGAGCAACCGAAGTGGAGGCAGGAAAGTAGAAGATGCCGCTGAAATCGAACGGCGCTAAAATCGGGTGTGCAGTGTATTTTATCAATGACCTACCATACCGATATTCTTACAATCACGGAAGATAATACAATGTAAGACCTACCGATTATTTCTTGCTATCTACCGACTTAAGACCTACAGTGTAAGGCTTACCGATTTTTTCTCATTATCTACTTTCCGTTGAAAATATAAACTGGGTTTTTGACGTATTTGGTAATGATTATTGAAAGAAGAAAGAAAGAAATAGCGAAAGGAATGTCGAAGTCGTCAGTTTTCACAGGACAATAATAGTTTTGCAGTGAACTTTCAATTCTTTCTATTTATCTACATATTTATTGGTCATTATATTTTCTTCATTATTGCATTTTATAATATACATGAGATATTGGATATACTCATAATGAAATTTGTTTTCTTACGCCTGAAATTAATTCTTCATCTTATCAGATACTCATGACACCTCTCCTCCAAGATACCAAAAACGGAATTTCTTATTTCTTTCAAAATCTTGACTTTTTTATCCAAGTTATATTTTTCTATCGTGAAAATCGTTACATTCTAGTAAATAGACCATGTGTTCGCATTCTAACGACAAAGTATTTTGCTGTATAATTTGTATTCCTTAGGTGGGGCATCTATGCCACTTTAACCCTACGTGATGCCGCACCCCCACGGAAGAGGACGAAAGAGAGTCCAGTAGCCGTTGCTACTTGCGAGCTCGAGGCACAGTGAAAATAAATATAAAAAATGAATAAGAGAGGGAAAGAGAGAGAGAGAAAAAAAAGAGAGAGAGAGAGAGAGGCGCACGCACAAATCCCCGAGGGGGTTAAAAGTTCGGGTAATCCCGCCGCTGCAGGTTCCGGTGGGTAAAAAGTCGGCGACCGTGCGGATATTCTTTGCGCGCGGATAAAAGTTTGCGCCCGCGCTGCAAAGTGGATTCGCGTTAGAGGCGGGCGAGGAAAGAGAAGAAAAAGGGGGGCCGGGGCGAAGGAGATTACGCGCCGCACTACAATTCCTTCCTCGAAATGTTTAATCCGGCGAGGTCTCCCCTTCCATTTCTTTTCCTTTCCCCAAGGGTCGCGACGTGTGGTTCAACGTTGGAAAATCGCACGCCACGCGTGTGCACGATAGTCCTCCAAAATCCTCGCGGACTCTTTACACAACTAGATGAGTTTCAGTGAGAGAGAATATATTGTATAGAGACTCCGGGCTAATTCGGTTCTCTTACTAATTTTGTTTGCAGATTTGAAAAATTAAAAAAAAATTATTTATCTCGTATTTTTAATTTTCATTTTTGGCCTCATTTAAACTGGAAAACGATGTTTAAAAATGCAGCATATACGTCATAGCACACGGAAAAATTGATACCGGTAAACTTTACCATATCTACATTAATATAATGAAAAGGAGAAGTTTATGAGTTTGTTCGATTGTCGGGGGTAATCTCTGGAATTACTGATCCGATTAAAAAAAGTTGTTCACTGGTAATGTGAGCCTAAACTTTCTGAATGAAGGTAAGCTATATTCTATGAGGTTCTGACAAAAGGGAGTTGATAACGATGTCAGTGTAGGTCATCGCAAAATCGACAACCGGATGAGTTTCTGGAAAAATATATCTTTTTCAAAAAAAGATACATAAAAATGGTGTATGGACGAATTGTAGAACACTGATAGATCTACAATAAAGTACACGGAGAAGAATAATTAGGTTTAAATGACAAAACACATTTAGTTAAACGTGTTTAATTATTATAACCAAAATACTGGTTAGTTGAAACAAGTATTTAGTTGTTCCAATCAAGCGTTTACAAACATTTGGTCAGAATAACTAAATACTTGATTCAACTGATCTGTATTTTGATTAGAATAACTAAACGCATTTAACTACGCGGAGAAAAATAATTGAGTTAAAATGATAAAACGCATCCAGTTAAATGCGTTTGATTAATGAAAATTTGCTTAATACGTTGAACGAGTACCTATTTAGTTATTCTGACCAAATATTTGATTATTCTAACCGAAAACTGGTCAGTTTAACCAAACAGATGAAAATATCCATATTTCGCCACAAATAGTTCGGTAGTATAAAATAATTAGAATTATTTTTCTCAGTGTAGACGCATGTTTTCATATTGTAACCTAATTATCTTTCTCAGTGTAGCATCCGCGTCACCCCCTCGGCGCATACGAACGACTCCCCCGCGTCCGCCGATGGGTACAGTGATAACAATGTGTACGTACACCGCCGGAAGATCCGCGGACACCAACATGTACAGCCGCTCCGACATTGGATACAGCTGTTCCTCGACTCCGAGGCGCGACGTAACGCGCGAGGGAGAGAAGGAGCCGTCTAGTGCACCGCTGCAGTTTATGCGCCGACATTAACGCGGAAAACTCCGAACCCCCGCGAAATACGAATCACCCCCCGCACCCTCGCCCGTTAACGACCGAACACGAGGCATCCGCGCTCCGCTTCAACCCCACGTATTACCCTACTTTATAGGTACGTCTGTTTCGAGGGAGGCTGCGGACGGGGACCGCCGCCCGTAAAACCTTCGCTTCGCGCGAGTTCCTTAACCCCCCCGACGACGCGACTCCGAAATATCTGGCGCTCCGCCGATTAAGAGAGCGGCATTTTCCCGCGAAGCGAGAAACCTCCCCCGATTGCGGTCAGGGGAGGGCGACGGAAAAAAGGACCCGTTTCAATTCCAAGCGCCGCCTCCCACGCGCGTGACTATAGGTATATATACAGGGGGTGAGGCATTTAAATTGAGGGACGTGGATATCTGTAAAACGACGCATTTCAGAAAAAAATGTTTTTCATGAAAGTTTTAGACGGGGAAAAAGAATTGTATTTTATTTTTCATTCGGTAGGCGTTTTCAAGGCGCTCTTAAGGTCAATGTTTTTTCTTTAAATGGAGAAGAAGTAAAGGGAAAAAAAATATAGGCTTCCATGTGAAGAAAGAGTGTAGACCTTAAAATAGCCTTGAAGATGTCTACTAATTGAAAAATAAAACATACAGTTCTCTTTCCCCCTCTGAGGCAAATAACTTTTGTGAGAAACATTTTTTTCTAAGATACATTAATTGTGCTTTACAGATATTCATGTGTCTCAATTTAAATGCCTTATCCCAATTTGTTTTCGAGATAACAATTCCCAGTAAACACTAAATAACAGTCACGTAATGGATATGTCAAGATTTACCACTCGATTATATAACAATAATATAATATTTATATAGCAGTGATATAACAACGCAGTTATATTACCATTACATAAATGAATGGGACATTTTTATATATTCGCTACGTAATCGTTGCTTTGTTTTCGAGAGAACGATTCCCGTATTTGATTTAATACACGCCAGTGCAACGGGTTACATATCGGTTTGTGCTTTTGTGCAAAACATTTTTTTTTTTTTCTAAAATGCTCCAATTGTTTTACAGATATTCATGTGTCTCAATTTAAATGCCTCACCCCTTATATACATACGGCGCTATCTCGGAAACTTTCCATATACCTATACATATACCTGCGGGTAAGATACCGGATACAAGGAAGACCTTTCGTCGCGCGCGAGGAGAGAGAAGTTGTTTCGGGGCGAGAGTGCGATATATCCACACTTGTCTACGCGAGGGTGGAGAGAGAGAGAGAGAGCGCGCGGCCAAGTTGGCAGACAGGCGGCAAAGGTGTCCCGGACCGCGTCGCACTCGTTCACGTTTTCGAACGCGACGTGGGGATAGCTGTGAAAACTTTATAGTTATCTCCGTCCGCCGCGCCTCCACCTGTATTCACCCCCTGCGCCCCCCGGCGGTAGAGAAACTTTCGCGGCGTGGATCGAGAGTTTAACGTTTACAACGCCGCGGATACTCGCGCGCGATAAGCGGGTATACTGAGAAAAAATTTAGTCAATTTAATCAAAATCTTGGAAACGATGACCAAATTGTTTGGTGAGGTATGGTGCCTCCATCTGTTTGGTTAGACTGACTGCTTTTTGGTTAAAACGACTAAACATGTGGTTAGAAGAATTGAATGTTTGGCTCAGCTCTCTCATCAGTATTTTGGTTAGAATAAGTAAACGAGTTTAAGAAGATGTATTTTTTCACTTTAACCTAATTGTTTTTCTAATTGTGCTTTGCATTGGATAGGTTTTTTATTCGCTTCTCTGTGATTGTTAGCGCTTTGAGTCTCCGCAGGTCGAGAGAGCGACCAGCCGTCGACGTTACACTGTTAAAAAAAAATTTGTATTTAATATATTTTTGTATTATGAAAATTATTATAATATAATATATTTGTTTATGAAATTTCCCTTAGAATTTTCATAACGGAATGTATTAATTTTCATAATCACATGTTAGATAAGAGCTTCACATGCACAATTATATTAAGTTTAATACATTTTTTCAAATCTACAACAGTGCGGAAAGACTTCAAATTTCGCGCGCAAATTTTTGATGAACTTCGCTAAGATACGAGTACGTATCTTGATTATTAGTAGTAATCGATCCTGTACCACTGTGAATGTTTTTTAATCAAAATTCGATATCCCCGAAAAGCTATTTGAGTTTGAAATCATTCAGTTATCGCTCATATTTATTCTAATTATTGCAAGTTCCGTAGATGTCCCACATGAGGAATGAAAATTCGATAGCAAAATACTTTCTTGTTAAAATGTGAATACATGTTCTATTTACTGGAATGTAATAATTTCTCTAATAGAAAAAAATAATTTGGATAAACCAAGCTAAAATACATATCTAAAGAAATAAGAAATTCCATTTTCGGCATTTTGGTGGATAGATCCTCAAGTAGTAGAATAGATGTTCATACTTCGGAAGATAAATGCCCTCTAGAGTGTTTGATAAGATAAAGAATCCATTTCAGGCGCAAAAAAGACAAATTTTATAATGAGAGAATATATCTAATATATATATCTCTCTCATATAATATATATTCTAAAATACGACAATGAAAAAAGTACAATTATCAATTTATAAAAAAACAGAAATAATTGAAAATTCACTGCAAAACTATTGCTGCCCTGTCGACTCTAACGATTTCACTATTTCTCTCGCCATTTGTTTCTTCTTCTTTCGACGATCATTACCAAATGTGCGAAAAAGTCGTTTTCTATTTTCCAGGAAAAATAAATAATAATAGAAAGTAGATAATAATCAGTAAGTCTTACGCTGTATCGTCTTTCGTGATTGAAAGAATGTCGGTATAGTAAATCGTTAATAAAATAGAGGCATATACATCCTCCTTCGCCAATGGGGCATCCATCCCCTAACAAAAGACTAACGTTGGAATAGACGCTTCACCGGCAATACTTTCGACGTGCAAAATAAAAATCAGATAGCAGTCGTTGTGTTCTTCGTCAATTAACTCTACCGATTCTCAAAAATTACTTCCACTTTGAATTTCTTCATGGAATATCCTCCAGGCGTTATTTTAGCGGAAGCAGTTTCACCTTGAAATTACAACGAGCTGTGCTCTCCGCTCGAAACTATTATAAATACTCAGCATAGTCGATGGGTAAATTTTCAATGTCCATCTTCATGAATAAGTAAATTGATGTAACAGAAATACCTCATTGCTTCGATCGTGTTGGCATATTCTAAATAAAGGGGGTTGGGCATCTATTCTCCCGGGGCATCCATCCTACTTTTTTACCCTAGGTTCTCCGAGCAAAGCAGATGACCCATCTTCTTTTTGCGATCATATTGTACGCCGCCGCGATTGCATTGATCGATGATTTTTCTATGTTAAGAAAGTTTTCAAATATAAACGTAAAAAAAAGGGAAATGAATGGACACTGTTAGAAGTGTTTTTCATTTCACAATATGACGCTATACGGATGTGTAGAGAATTCAAAAATACATTCTTAATTTGAATAAGCAAACTTTGAATTCACTACAAAACTTTTAAAATCACAAATTTCGTTTTGATTTCCAAACACATATTGGGAAATAAAAAACTCGTACTTTTATTTAATCACTGTCTCTTTAAATAGGCAACGTTCACTCTGAATTCCTCTAACATCGTGTTCGTATTTCACAACAGCGTCTGAAAAAAACAATACCCATATTTGGTTTTAAAACATGTATGGGAAAAACCTAACAACGCGTCTCTTTCGAATTCACAATACATTGTGTGATATACTACGTGTGATATAATAATGATGTTTCAAACAGTGCAAATTGTACCGAATTATTCCATAAATAATGAATGATTAATATTATCATAATCGCTACTGTTTTGAAAAAGAAAGTATCACATTATTTTATAAAATTTAATGAGAAGAACCTTCGAGAGCAGCAGACCGACACCAATATTGAAGAGTCGATGCAGCTCGTCCTAAAGATCGCAGGTTCGAGTCCCGGTAGGGTATAAAAAAAAAACCGACACCACTAGGCGGGTCGGCAGGTAGCAGTGTAAAGTCACTGCGTGCGTTCCATTTTTAGCCTGAGTTAGTAGTGTATTGTGATTTCACAACACCTTATCTTTCGAATTTCACAGTACCGAAGAGCGCTTCTACTTTTTCACACAAAGTATTGTGATTTTAAAATACAACGATTTCGGAATTCCTAACGCCATTACGCATTAGCTTCAATGTACACTCGTGTTTGTAAAAATGCTTCCATTACATTTATTGCGATTTCCTAACAGAAACTTCTAACAGTGGAGAGTACTCCAAAACGCGACACGCGAGTATAGTAAATCGCAAAAAAAAAAAAGAGTCTTACATTAACAACCAAAAAATATCAGACTAGAGAATTTGGCAGTTACCTTTACGATGATCGCCAGGACAGATGAAAATATATTAAATTCGATCCGCGCTTTGCCCTTGGCCTAGTTTTTCACTAAAAAGAAATCCAAATGTTGAAGCTTTTCATTGTTTTCATATTTCCCCTCAAAGCGGAATACATTTGGAGAATTATTGCAATGCAAAATTCTCTAATCTCATTTTCCGTGCTAAACCTCAACACATCCGCTTTGCCCGGAGCTCCCCCCGTAATATTCCCCGGCGCCAAACGAGGGCGAAATTTACTCGGCGAAATCATTAAAATCACGCGTATCGATCGAACCACCGCCGCCGCCGGGAGTTTGATGTTTCGTCGAATTGGAAGCCCACTGCGAGCGCGCGTCGCGCTTTGTGGAGCGGAAAATGTTCAATGGAAATTCAGCGAATGGGACGAGAACGCGACGCGTATTGGTTTAGTTATTCGAGTATTTCGCGTTGCGGCTACGGTACTCCCGCTCCTGTGCGTCGGTATACCGATCTCGCAGATTTCCGTCGCTGATGCGACCCCGCGTTTTGACGAGAGAGAGAAAGGGAGAGAAGATTCGTTTGAACGCTGACGAACGCGCCCGGCAACTGCGGAGGGATTCGCATTTTCGTCCGCACGCCAATCGAAAATTATGATTAAAGCGAAATCGTTTCGTCCGCGGACGAACGATCGCCGATGGCTGCTGCAGCGTCGCGCGCCGAAACGAGATATGCACTCGAGCGACGCGTCGCCGGGCCGAAGATTGGACGCGGCTCGTTCGGACGCTCATAGGAGTTCGAGACGTGTGCGGATTACGGAGGAGAATCGCGCGCGATCGAGGATCGGCGAGACGCAAACGGGCGAAACTTTTATCTCCACTCTCCACCTCGACGCGGAGAGACGCTGTCTTCTCCCTTTTCCACCCTCCGGGGAATCGCGAGCGACAAGCGATACCGCCGACTCCGGCGCCCCGGACGTCCAATCTTTGGACGCGAGGATGGAGCTCGAGGCGATATGGGTATCTGCGAATACGTATACCGAACTCGAGAGACGTGGCTAACGGGGTCGCGAATGTCGGACGATGGGCAATCAATTATTGTAATTCCTTCGACTACTTGTGTGGAGGAGGGAGAGTCTGAGAAGCGAATGCAACCTGGAGTCTCTTCTTCTATACCCCGATAAACAACCTTCCGTGTGGTACATCACATCTGCTACGTTTAGTTTGAAGAAAAATGTTCCTCGAGATTGAGCGTATATTCAATGTTTCTGCGAATAAGTTAAAAATGTTTAAGGATTTATGTAATAGTGTTTTGAATTAGTGTTTAATTTTTTCATGTATCAAATTTTTTTGATTAAAGAAAATGAAGTTATTAATTGGAAAGAATAATTGTTAAATTTATAACTAAGCGTTATATTTATAAATAATAATAATATTATTATTAATATGAGTATATATAGACAGATAAATTAATGTAATAATATTTAAACATTCGAAATAATGTATTTAAATAATAATTAGTACGAGTAATTATTTAATAATCATTAATCTAATAAATTAGTCTTTAATATTTTTAATAAAAAAAATTTTTTATTATATAATTTTTAATTTAAAATATAACATTTTCAATAAAAAATAAAATCACTAAATTAAATAATTAATAAATTTATAATAATCATTATGTTTATAAATTATGCAGGGTGTAATGAATAAGAGTGCTGAAATAGGAGGAGCCTAATTTTGTTCACAATTAGTACACTAACCAATGATTCCTATTTCAGCCCCTTCAGCTATTCACCCTGTATACACTAAGAAAAAAAATATAGTTCCAAATAAATTATTTTTTGTTTTGTTGAAGGTTAAATTTCGCCACACTAGCCATTGTGTATTTTGTCGGGCTATATAGTTGGAATAACTCAATTTTTCCGTTTCATTCAATAAAAATCGTTTTGTCTGTAGACCTGAGTCAATTCAACTTCACTGCCTTATTAATCAACCTGTTTGTTTGTTTGAATAAAAGTTCTTGTCAGAAGAACGGTGAAAGTATAGTGTTTTAACTAACATACATCGAGAAAAAATCGTTTGATTTAACTAAATTTTGAGATAACGGGCGGCTAACTAAATATATAATTATTTGAACAAATATTTAATTAACGCAGCTAAGTCCTATCTAGTTACCTCAACTAAATTTTAGTTACTGTAAATACATATTTGTCGAGATAACTATAATATATTTAATTGGTTTGTCCAAAAGATCGTGGCTGGAAAATTTTTCCTCAGCTTACATGTTTCAAATGAAAAATAATGAAACAAAAATTAAGTATAAACTGTAAAAAAAAATTTATATTAAATTTAACATGATTGTATATAAAGCTTTTATCCAATACATAATTATGAAGATTAATATAATCCGTTATTAAATTAATAATCGACATTTTATAAGGAAATATATTAACTTTCATAATTACGGAGTATATTAATTTTCATCATCCTGCATTGGAAAAAATTTTTATGTAAAAGTATATGAAAAATACACATTCTTTTTACACTATGTACTCTAAAAAAAAATTGTGTTTTTAATGCAATTGTGTAGAAAGTTTTTTTAATACGTAATTATGAAAATTAATGTATCTACTCCGTTATAAAAATTGTAAAGGAAATTTTATAAGCAAATATATCAATTTACATGATTACGGAGTAGGTATATTCATTTTCATAATCACGCATTGGAAAAAATCTTTCTGTAAAAATATATTAAAAATACAAATTCTTTTTACAGTAGGTATTCGTTTAAAGAACGAATATTATACACGTATTATATTATACATGCATATTACGAACCACATATAGTAATATACATTTCATCCTCGCGCGTAATCAATATATCCTCATACGCTCATTCCAAAAATAAACCGAGCAAACGTTTATTACACGCATGATGTCCAGATGGGTGCTTATATCGGGACCCCAAGTCGCGTGCGCGCAAACGTAACTCGGCCACAGCGACCTGCACCACTTCCAAGCGAAGCGAGGACCACGCAACTTCCCCCGAAAAAGCTCAAAGCTCGGTGCGAAACGTCGAATCCGAGAAACGCGTGGACGCATCGCGTCCACCCAGCTGTCCTTCGAGGAATCGATCGACGCTCCTCCGAAGATGAAAACCTCTCGCGAATCGGACGCGGAAAGGGAAACCGCGATGGGTCGAGGAACGAGGGGTATAAAAAGAACGTATACGATACCCCGAGCATCACGAGCGGTCGGCGCGGGGCGAACGACTCTCTTTCTCGGACGGTAGTTATAGCCGACCACCGAAGGGTTTCACGGTTCAACGTGTACAACTTCATCCGCGAGAGGAAACGAACGAAGGGGAGCGAGGGAGGAGCCGCACTTTTTGGGTTAATCGTTGCCCGGTGAACGAGGCTTCGGGGCGCTGCCCGCGTGTATAAAAAGAGCCCTTCGTCTTCCCTCAGCCGCCGCCCCCCCCCCCCCCCCCCGCTTCGCTTCGTCATACCGCTTTATCCCAGGGGATTCATTTCCCAAGGTTTACGTATGGCGTTTCGAGTCCTCTCCACCGCCAAGAAAAATAACGAACGAGAGGACCTCGGGGTGTGGTAGCGTTGCCCGAGCGACCCGGTCTCTTTCGGAAGCTCTCGCCCCGTCGACCCACCCCGCACAG
The DNA here is from genome assembly GCA_963678675.1 of Xiphydria camelus. NCBI lineage: Eukaryota > Metazoa > Arthropoda > Insecta > Hymenoptera > Xiphydriidae > Xiphydria > Xiphydria camelus. Next base: position 5,362,578 of record OY783200.1, read on the forward strand.
TAGGGCGAAACGCAGCTCTGACGTTCAAAAGTCGCTGCGGCCTTTAATTCTCATCAGAGTTCGACAATTTTTTTTATTTCCGATAGACGGCATTAATTTTGGAAGAAAGGAAGGAGAGCCGATTTTTTATCTTGTCACTTCCGTTCACTGTAAATTCAGTAGGATGGGGCGTAACAATTAGATATTCGCTTCTTTTTGAGTCAAACGAGGTATATAATGGTTGTTGGCGTCGCTGATTATGAACGCGTTGTTGAAATAACTAAATTTAAATTGTCACATCCAGTACACTCAGGATCTAAAGAAGTTTTATACGTTTGCTCCGTTCTTGTCTCAAAAAGGCTACGTAAGGAATTCGTGAGACCAATAATTTGTGTATCGAGTTGAAAATGAGAAGTGGTATTCATACCATTGTTTACATAGAATCTGTTTCCTATTCTTGGTCCACCTTGCATGGAGATTTAAACAGCAGAACGTAGAAGTTGCCGTGCAATCAGTTGCGCAAACTACAGTGAACGGGAGTGATAAAATAAAAAATCGGCTCTCTTACAATAATTGTCCTAAATTCAATTTTAATTATCGACCGAACGTAGCAAGTCTACTGTTCGACGGTGTAGAGCGAAAATGCTTTCGTGTGTCTCTCTGTCTGTCTCTGTTTGTCTTGTGATAACTTTTAAACGCTTTTGCCGATCTTGATGAAACTCGGCACATATGTTCACTGATCCCCAGTACGTCATAATTTCTTTGGGGCACACGATCGAGAGGGTGGAAAGGGGATTAATCATCCCTAACGTAGGCGGAGGTAGTATACGAAGTGACGTTTTCTGACTTTAACTGCGAACGCTGCGAAAACGGTGCTGGATAGCCAAAAATTTTGCATAAACAATTTTGTAGGGGATGAAATTTTCTACAAAAAAAGTTCTGAGACGCTTATGTCTAACTATAGTAGTTTAGCCGCTGCGAACACTCATATTTGTCGCTCGAAAATTTGGGGTCAACAACCCAAGCAACACACTTCGGTCAAAATAATATCACTCGCTAAATGACGTCATTTCTTATTATAAAAATGACATCAAACGTCTTTAAGAAATTATAAAATAATGAGATTTTATCATTGTTTTTTGACATTTCTGAAAGACGTTTGATATTATTTGGTGAATTACTAATTTAAAACTACTAGTTTGAAAAAAATCATTAAAATCGGATTAGAAATAACGGCTATAGCGACTTCTGAACCAGAAAAGTGCACTTTTCCCCGCTGTCCACTTAGAAAAAAATCTACAGTTACCGCAACGGACAACGGGAGAACGAGGAAGCGCGCCCTCCGCCGTCACCTCCGCGTCCTCCCGACGGACGACGCGTCAATGGTGAATTATTTGCTCGAGGAGCATTCGCGCGGAGAACAGCGGGAGGGCGCGTCCTCCGCGTAGCGGCCGGCCAAATGAATATTAGTGGCACCCTCGAGACTGAATTAATAACAATCGCCCCTCTCGTTGTCCTGCCCGATACGACGAAACACCGGCACGAAATATCCCGAGCGCATCTCGACGGACTCGAATTGATACCCGAAGGCGATTCTTCTTACTCCTCGAACGAGGCTCGATATCGAGAGACTTTCCAAAAGCCGTAATCGCGCTTCAAAGCGAACCGCGCTCCGTCCTCTTCCGCGTAAAGCTGCCAATCGCCGTTACACGAGGGACGTGGAAATGTAGGAATATATCAATTCGACGCATGTACGCTAATTGGCCCGCGTGCCTTTCAAGGGATTCCCCCTGAATAACGTTCGCGTCCGATTTCAAAGCGGAGGACGTTAATAATTCCGGGAACGATATTATTCGCGGTCGATAACGCAGCGCTGATAAAAGAAGGGCGCGACATGGTAAAATGAAGAAGCCTACTGAGAAAAATGACTTAGTCGATTTACCAAAAATCATGGACAATGACTGGACCGTTTGGTAAAACATGGATTCTTCGTCTGTTCGGTTAAACTGACCATTTTCTGATTAGAATAACTAGACACGTAGTTAAAATCGCTAAACATTTAGTTGGAATAACTAAATATTTGGTTTAATTTAGTAGCATTTTGGTTAGAATAACTAAACTCTTTAAACCAGATGCATTTTGTAATATTAACTAAATTATTTTTTTCAGTGCACTGAGAAATATAATTTAGTCGATTTAACCAAAATCCTAGAAAGGATGATCAAACCGTTTGGTGAAATATCGATCATCCATCTGTTTGGTCAAACTGACCATTTACTGGATAGAATAACTAGTTATTTAGTTAAAATTACTAAATATTTAATTAGAATAACTAAATATTTGGTTCAACTTACTAGTATTTTGGTCAGAATAACAGCTCGTTTAACCAAATGCGTTTTGTCATTTTAATCAAGTTATTTTTCTCAATGTGCACAGAGAAAAATAATTTGGTCGATTTAACCAAAATCTTGGAAACGATGACCAAACCTGAAACATGGATCCTCCTTCTGTTTTATTAAACTAAAAATATTTGATTCAATCGACTAGTTCCAAACAACACCCTTTATTCAAAATAATGTCACTCATTAAATGACGTCATTTTTTTATCAAAATGACATGAAACGTCTTTCAAAAATGACAAAATAATGATAAACCCTCATTATTTTCTCACTTCTGAAAGACGTTTGATGTTATTTTCACAAAAAAAAAAACATTATTTTGACTAAAGTGTGTTGCTCAGGGTACTTCGATTAGAATAACTAAATGCATTTTACTAGACACGTATTGTCATTTTGACCTAAACATTTTTCTCAATATGCAGGAGCGTCCAGAATCCTTTTCCCATTACACCTCAAGAGAGAGCCCCCACTGCGCGACCCGGTTTCCTCTCACTTGTATATCGCGTCACGCCCTCTACTCGCCCGGCAGCGCGCGGTGAGAGAATTTCGAGAGAAAGTTCCCTCCCAGCGTCTCGATGCGCCCGAGAGAGTTATCGAAGAGAACCCGCGTCCTCGTACAGCGGCGCTGCCGTGTTGGCGTTTAATTAATGAATTCATTAAGGAGCGCGCACGGCGCGGCGCGTCGGAGGCGACGCGCGAAGGAAGGCGGGAGAAAAAGAAGAGTCGAAAGAAAAGGGCGCAGTTTTATACGTCGGCGTCGTATTATCACGCCGCTCCTATCAGTGCAGCATCTCCCAGCAGCGCGGACAAGTTTGCCGTTCAATCGAAGAAAAAATCTCTCTCTCTCTCTCCCTCACACCTCTCGCTCTTCCTCTCTCCCTCTCTCTGAGAAAGGTAAATAAATTCATTCATCCATTCTCTCGCCCTCCCTCCCTCCCTCCATCTCTCTCCTCCTCTCTCTCATTCTCTCTCCCCCCGCCCTCTCCATCTCCCCATCTCTATCTTCCCCTCTCTCCGTCTCTTTGAGAAAAATAAATAAATTTATTCATTCATTCTCTCTCTCCCCCTCTCTCTCTCTCCTCTATTATTCTCTCCCCCCCTCTCTCTCTCTCTCTCTCTCTGTCTGAGAGAGATAAATAAATTCATTCATTCATTCTCTCTCGCCCTCTCTCCCCCTCACTACTCTCTACCCCCTCTCGACCCTTCCACCCCCCCCCCCCCCCTCTCTCACTCTCGAACGCAAAAGGTCAGCGACAATTATCCCCGAAGAAGGCTCTCGAGAAAATTCTCACGAACCGCCTCGCCTCGCCCTGCTGTCGGGTCGTTGGAAAAGATTGCGAACGATAACGATCTCCCTCGCTCCTCGGCTCTCTACTAACGCTGCGAGCGAGTGGCGCGAAGCTGTACGCGGGAACAAGAGAGGGCGCCGGCGTTAAAAACCCCCTCGACGCGGTTGATCGAAGAGTCAAACGGAACGGCGCGAAATCGAATTAAATATTTCGTAATGCACACCGCGTGCGTGTTTCTCGCCGAACGCCCTGGCGCGGAGCCAGCAATCTTCCGCCCCGAGATATTCGACGCCGCGGCGAAAAATTCGAAATTTATTCGCCGGAAACGAATTCCGATTGCATTCGCGCCGCGGCCTCCGCGCGCGACCCGTTTCCGAGATCGCCGGCAATGTATAACGAGAGCGAATTCGGTGTCTTTTCGGAGACCGGGGGATCGGTCGCGCCCGGACCACCAGGCGCCCTCTCTCGCGTACCCGATGCATCTCGCGCAACCTCTGGAGCCGCTGCGCGATCCGACCCTCCATCGGCAAGCCGCGTCCAGCCGAAAAGTTCGTCGCGCTTTTCGCTCGCATTCGCAGAGGGTGCGCGACGCTGCGCGCGTTTCGTTTAAATCCTTCAAATATTCCTCGTTAGACTACATTGAACTTTGTTCATCGTCGTCCCATTCTTCGACGAGGTTCTCTAGATTTTCGTGATTTGCGTGGATTGGTGAGATTGATTGAGGTTCGAGATTCAGAGTGGAGGTGTTCGCGTTTATTCGCGGATTTCGTCACGGCGGAAGGTACATCCTCGAAGAGCGGGGCGAAGGAAGTTGCGTGCAACTCTAGTCCCGTATAGCGGTTTGACGAGCCGACATTTTACTGAACAATTTGGTTATTGCATAAAAAATATTAATAATATTTAATTCAATTTATAATCTGTAGATATATATTCGATGTTACAGAAAAAAAAGTGTCCAGAAAAATAGTTGTAAGTGCGTTTCTCTCTACTGTATAATGACGTCACCGAAAAGCCACGGGAGAAGCACTTATGCCAAGCAATGAGCGCGAGAAAGATAGACTTAAAATATTGTGACTATGCCGAACTTTTAAGTACCGTTTTCTAACTTAAATAAAGCTGAAAATGAAAAATGAAAAAATACGGAGTAAATAAATCTATCCAAATTTTTTTAATCTACAATAAAAAAATTAGTGAGTGAACCGAATTCCCTTGAAAAAATAACCGGACAAATTAATTGGCCTGATGTAATAAGGTCTACTATTCAACAGGATAGAACGGAAATGCTTTCGTCTATCTTTCTGTCTGTTTGTCTCACGGTAACTCTTAACCGCTATTACCGATCTTGATGAAACTCGGCAAATATGTTCATTGACCTTAAGCGCGTCGTAAGTTCGTTGGGGAATGCGATCGGAAGGGTGGAAAGGAAATTAATTAAGGAAATCCCTAACGTGAGCGGAGATAGTGTATGATATGACGTTTTCTGACTTTAAGCTGCGAGAGCTACGAAAACAGTGTCAAATAGCCCAAAATTTCACATAAACAATTTTGTAGAGGATAAAATTTCTTACAAAAAGCCCATTAGTGCCTATAACCAACTGTAATAGTTTAGTCGTAGCGAGCGCTTATGAAGTCTGCATAGAGAAAAGAATTACCTAGTTATTGAGAATGACTTGTAGGGTCGCAAATAATTACTTATCTCAGTGAACGTTTTTAATACATCAATTAAATATTCCTTCCTTACAATCATGTGGAATAGCATATGATTACAAGAAGAATTATGTAGTTGATATGTGAAACATAAAAAAAGATTTAATAAATATAAAAACATTAAATAATTACCAGCGACCCAGCAAGTAATTTTTAGTAGATTCAACTAATTTTTGTCCCTGTGTGCCTAACCCACTTTCGACTTACGACTTTGAACCTGATGTTTGGGATTGCTCAAATTTCGCAGATTGAAAATGAGTCAGCATATGTACATGTACCATTTTAGCACTAGATCTCGCTGATTCAGAAAGGTCTACTTTTCTCAGAACTATTATTATATTCGCAAGCAAGAGGGACGAATCCGAGAAAATATCCACGAAGCACGACTCGCGGGGGTTCGTGTACAATAACGCAAGGACAACGAGAGGGCGAGCAATTATATTCGGTCCGCCGTCGTCGTCGCGTGCGCGACGCGGCGTTAATTAAACGAAAGGGAACGAAATCCGTCGCGCGTTCCGCTCGAGAGCATCGGGAGGATAAAAGGGTGGGCGCGGGGAGGAAAACGAGGACGAGCAAAATTACAATTGCGATTTCTCGCCGAGCTATTTCCACTCTCAACGAGCTCGGTCGAACATCGACGCTCGAGGAGTCACCTATTTCGCGGATGGACCTCTCCTCGTCCAAATAAAACCAGTTACCTCAAATTTTGATTTTTTAATACCAGGTTTATATATACGGGACCCCGTCAATTTGACGGATGACTTATTCAGAGTACCATTCAATTTCGTTTATCTACACTCAGAAAAAAATTAGCCAAATTGATTTATATCGGTTTCTTAAATATTTAATATTTTCTTCACATTTAGATAATTGTTTTAAATCCAATACCCGTTCTTTCACAACTAATATAAATTTAATCACTATAAGTAATATAGATAAGTATTTAGTTGCTACAACTTTACATATTTAGTCCGCCACATATGACTATTTACATATGTACAGTTGAAATAAGTCAGTATTTTTTTAATATAACTAATATTAACTCACATTAATTATGCTTATACTTGCTGCGAATAACCGAGTATTTCAAGAAATACGATTTTCTTAACTTAAATGAATATATCGTTATTTCGACTAATTTAAACAAACTAAATCTTTCAACCAAATTTTTTTCTCAGTTTAGTAACCTACACTCAGAAAAATGTATAGGTCGCACAGCAATAAGTATAGCTGTAATAGCTATACCTTAAGGCTAAATGAGATTAACTAGAGAGTATAGGTAATATAGCAATACCAAATAGTAACAGAACCAATAAGTGTTGCTGAAATAAATATATGTACATATAGCTAAAATAGAAATACGTATTGTTAAGGTAACTAAAACTTATTCTTGTATTAATAAACAGCTAGCACAATGCCGTACAATCTATAAAATGTCTCTTAGTGTATGAAGTTTTAGTTTAAATTGGTGGAATACTTTTTCGTAGATTAGGTATATTTCGCTGATCAAGGAAGTATAGTAGCGTGGATCAAAACTTCACAGATAATGAGATAATAATCCGCCAAAATGACCGTTTTAGAACGTCGCTACCATCCGTAAATCTAGTGTTAAAAATTTCGTGACCTTTCCAGGCTTTCCAAAGAAAAAATTGCATTTGCATAAAGACTCATGAAAGTACTCCGAAAAAGCGAAAGAACTATTAATGTAGTCTGTAATGTGATACAATTAAAAAAGCATAAGCTCAAAGAAGGCGCAAGCATAACAAAAGTTATAAGAAGCTTAACAAAATGCACGAACTATAATTCAACAAAATTTAAATTATATTCTTGCTAATATTTCGAAAGCAAAGAAACTCGGTTAAAATGATAAAACGTATCTGGTTAAACGAGTTTAGTTATTCTAACCAAAATACTAGTAAGTTGAACTAAATATTTCATTACTCTGACTACATGTTTAGTTATTCTAACTATTATACATATCTAGTTATCTCAATCAGAAAATGATCAGTTTAACCAAATAGATGGAGGATCCTATTTCATCAAACGGTTTGGTTATGATCTCCAGGATTTTGGTTCATTTGACCAGGTTATCTGTCTTAGGGCCGGTTTTACCAACACGGTATAAACGCGGTATAGCGCTATACTGAGAATAACCAGCAATAAGCCTTATGGTTATTCTCAGTATATCGCTATACCGCATTTATACCTGTTGGTAAAACCGGCCCTTAGTGTTTTATGTCAAAAAACGTTGCTTAAATATTCCTCAAGAATAATATATTGAAAATTAATATCTCATCGATAACCTGATAAATGACGCAATCTTCTATTTTCAAGAGATTTCATTAAAATTCCCTGAATTCTCTCAATTTTTCAGATCTGTGGCAACCTTGAAAAAATCCTAAACGCTCTCTTCCAATAAGAATTCTTCCGTAAACTCCCGTCCACCGCGAGTACTCATACGATACTTCCCACCCACAGCGGCGATACGAACAAACGCCAGTCGAAAATATAATCGCGCGTCGAGTGGCAACTGTCGCGCGACTGACCGTCAGTCGTGCCGCGCGCGCGAGCCTGATCAATTAATGGGTTTAATCGCCACACCGCGACGAGAGTGCCGAGTGACGCGACCGACGAATTGGTGATTCGCAAATTGTCGCCCGCGACGAGGACGATCCCGGGGTTAGCCGGCGCCTCCACCCGTCCACCGATCGTGCGACCTACTGACGTAATTAAATTCGAACGCCCAGGAAACAATAACTGACCCGAAATTGCGGAACGTTCGCGTCAACGTCGGATTGCATCGCGGCGCGGAGCCGATGCACTTCTCGCTCCCCCTCTTCCATCTCGTCGTGCGACTGAGGGCCGGTTTATCAATGTCCAGTTAAATGTGTCAGATAACTATCTAACAGTTATTCTTATCTGACAGTTATCCGAATAGTAGCGTATTTCAATACTGTTTTATCTGTCAGTTATGAACACTGTCTTGAAGCATTCCGATTGGTTTAATTTCCGCTAAAGAACGCGGGCTATTCAAAGCTCCCTCAAATTAAAACTCATGCATTAGAAATCCTCGTCGTTGGCATATTTCTTTCTTTATGCGTATATTCCTGTAGAAGAAAGGTCACTCGAGGAATGAGATAGGATAGGTAGGGAGAAGAGGGGATGCTGCGACGTTCTCATGGCCCGAGAATAGCGAGAGGCTCATCTTACGGTCCCTTCGCGGAAAACTCTCTCGCCAGCGCAGGACGAAATGTTCTTCCCGTGGTAAAACTCTGTACCTACGTTCTTCTTTCGTATTGTACGAATTCAACAATTTCTTCATCGTCGCTAATTTCCAAAAAATCTCCAATATTATCTCAAATATTATCCATTATAGACTGTACACAAACACAAACCAGAGAGAATTCTAACCTATAAATTGCGATAACTGCCAGTTTATTCAGTATCTGGCACCAGTACCTTCCAGTTAAATTTACTTCCAGTTATCTTAATTTAAGTTCTTAGTAAACGTTAGTTGTATATTGATAAACAGTTTAGCTACCACTTTAATTTTATTCACCAGTTAAGACATTTAACTGGACATTGATAAACCGGCCCTCATTCTCATACAGTCGGACCTTCTTAAGGTAGTTCTATCACCAGATGAAAAATAGCGGAAAATTTTCATTTTTTGATATAACGTTTACCAAACTAGTATTGACTTAGTAAACAAATTTGAAGGCAAATTACCGACGATTTCCGCGAGAAAAATAAAATTGAAAACGAGTTCTTAAACATCGGCGCGTATGCCGAGCAGGCATAGGAAAGATGGGGCTTCATTTTCATGTTTCCATGACTTATAACTCAGAAAAATAAACGGCGAGTCCAAGTAAATCATTTTCTCAGCACTATTCATGTCGATGGTTTACTTGAGTGGAGTAATATTTGCTTGGATTAAATCAATTTTCTCTTGAATCCAAACAAATATTACTTGATTTAAGTAAACCGCCGACATGAATAGTGCCAAGAAAACCATTTATTTGGATTCGTAACTTATTTTTCTCAGTGTATACTGCAGGTTTATGACAAAAACTATTGAATATATTTCTGAAACGGTTTAAAAAATGTAATATTACAAAATAAAAGAGCCTTACCGGCCAATTGGATGAAAAAACGTAATTAAGGTGGTAAACCTTAAAAATCTCGCTAATAAAGTATAACCCCATGCATCCTCTGAATTAAAGAATAAAAGAATAATGCTAAAAATGTTTAATTTGTTAAGTTGATCAGTATGTTATCAGTTATGAATAAAAAAATATTTTTGTAATTAATTCAGCCGGGCCCTTCTTATACACCCACCAAATACGGTCCTACGTGATAGAACTACCTTAATTTTGACGCGTCGGAGCTGAATAGGGTAGGGTCATTTTAAACAAATTTTTAACCGAGTATACCAACACATTCTAGGTGAATAAATATTCTGTGGGACAAAACATTTTTTAATTTTTATTAACGTTGTTTAACGTACACTTAGAAAAAAAGTAGTATATAGAGTTTACTATTTTTTGACTAATTCGATGGATTGCTAAAAGACATAACCCAGATTAACAGTAAACTATTTAACCATAATTTCTTGATAAGAATGACAATGTCTGGATACTATTTAGTAATTACAAATGGACTATTTACCATTTAGCAATAATACAATTTATTAGTTCGAGTTTGTTATTTCGTTTTGTATATAAAAAGCACGATAAATAATGTTTTCTTCCATTTTTATTATCATTTGTGCTTGTGGATTCTATTTTTGTCGTATTACCATGGCTGTGGATCTCATCTTTGGAGTTATTCAATGAATTAAACTTTTTCAGGCTAAAGTACACTACCGTGCAAAAGTATAAGGACACCATCGAAAAAATCGGTTTTTTGAGTTTGTGATTGTTTTTTATTTTGTTCAACAGCATTTTGTGATTAAATCTTGTATATAAACTAGAAAATAGACTACTTTGTTATGATTTATATTCATTACATGCAGATTTCGTATAAAAATATTTAAAAATACCGAAAATATCACGACAAGTCAAATGAGGTTTTTTTCATCAATGTGTCCACCTCGTGCTTTGATGATTGCAGCGCAAATTCTTGGAAGCCTTTCGACCAATTTATGAAGTTTTTCAGTTGCGAGATTGTCCCAAGCCACTTTCAGACTTTCGAACAACTGTTTTTCACTGGTCACGTGAAATGTCTTCACCTGCCGGTCAAGCTCATCCCATAATAATTCGATCGGGTTAACGTCAGGGGATTGCGGCGGCCAATCCATAATTTTGAGCACACCTTTCTCTTCCTTGGACCGTAGATAGTTCATGCACAGATGGGAGGTATGCTTGGGATCATTATCATGTTGAAAGATAAATCCGTTGCCGATCAAACCAATGCCAGATGGAATGGCAATTCGTCGAAGAATATTGTGATAGTGTTCCTTCCGCATTATTCCTTCGATTTTGACCAGTTTTCCAACACCATCGTAACTGAAACACCCCCAGACCATCACGGAGCCTCCCCCATATTTAACTGTTGGCGCAATACATTGGGGATTATACCGCTCATCTTTCTGTCGACGAATATAGTGGCGCCGCCTGGATCCAAAAATCTCGAACTTTGATTCATCGGTCCATAACACAGATTTCCACTGATCTACTGACCAATCTTTATATTTTCGAGCAAACAATAATCTTTTCCGCTTGTTTTGTGGTCGTAGAAGTGGTTTTTTCACAGCAATGCGACCAAAATATCCCTTCTCTCGCAAACGACGTTTGACAGTATCCACCGAAATTGGGTTCGTCAGGGTTTCGTTGATTTCGGCACGAATGTCTGGTGCTGTTTTGAACCGATTTTGCTTGCTCATCAATAAAATGTGTCGATCATCAGCTGGAGTTCTTTTTTTTGGTCGGCCAGAGCGTTTTCGATTAATATTTGAGTTGGTTTCAGCAAACCGCTTCAACGTGGTTTCAACTCCACACTTTGAAACACCAACAATATTTGCAATTTCACGAATTGTTTTACCCACTTTTCTCAAAATAAGTATTTGTGAACGTTTTTCAAGTGAAATTTCCTTTTTTCGAGCCATTTTCAGCGATCACAATCGGTTTTGCACGTGTAAACAATGACGGGAATGAATTTGACAGTTCTAGTGCACACAGAATACAGCAGAGGGCGCAAAGAACCGTTATTTTCTTTGACACGCACTCAAATGATCCAGAGTGACTGTTTAAGACATTAGCGCCTATATCTTAATAGTTTAAAATAAAATAATAGTTATTATATTTGATATTACAACGCAAAAATGATGCTACTTAAATATAAGAATTTTTAGTTCCGTCATAACTCCATCATTTTGACTAATAACAATTAGCTAATTTAATGCAAATGTATGTAAATCATAATAAAATAGTCTATTTTCTAGTTTATATACAAGATTTAATCATAAAATACTGTTGAAAACAATAAAAAACAATCACAAACTCAAAAAATCGATTTTTTCGATGATGTCCTTATACTTTTGCACGGTAGTGTAAGTACTGGTAAAAGAACCAATAGCACTCTCTTCACACACACAATGACACGCTACGTCGATGACCGCAATTACTACGTCATTTCTTTTTCTAATTCCGCTTCAAATAGCACTAATTAATTTACCGATCACTATGGAAATATTGATTTTTAATCAAAACGTTCTTACAAAAGAATTTATCAGGTCTCATTTTCTATAAAAAAAAATACATATCCCTCCTCTATTCCTCAAAGTTAGAGAAGTTGGGGACCGAAACGGTTTCTCCCACTCTACTGGAGTAGAAGGAGAAAGGGAAGACGCGCGCATGCCTCTTCGCTCTCTTCGGTGCACGCGAAGGAAGGGGAGTGGCGGGACTGAGGAATGGTGGGGGCACTTCTCCCCACGGCGAAGTACTCTGAGTTAGAGAGGTCAATATCAAGGAGGTTCGACTGTATTTTGAATACCACACGACAGACGTCTTTGATATCTCATCCACAGAGACGAAATAATACCTCTGCACCACCTTCTCGACCCTCGTTAAGGTACTGCCTCTTTCTCTCTCTCTCTTTCTCTCTCACCCGAGGCTCTTATCGCCAGACGGAAGTAGTAATACCCAGCTACCGACGACTAACTTCTTAACTCCAACGATAAATACCTACGCGCGTACTGGAATAACTTTAGCTCTCCCTCCTCTCTCTCTCTCTCTCTCTCTCTCTCTCGCTGTATCTCCTCCCACCCTAGAGGCCCCTCCACAGCAGGCATCGATCCACTTTGCGAGAAACGTTCGGAAACTCTCGTTTACGATCGCTCTCCGCAGCCCGCATCGACCTGATGCTATACGTGGGTGGGCGTACACGCGCGTTCGACCCATACGCGTACCCAGGTATACGCGTTGGCGGTACGAACACGTGAACGGTGCGTAGGATTATCTGCGCGCGTGGCCGAGGAAAATCTCTCTCTTCCGAGTCGAATCCATTGCGAAACATCCGACGGAGGCCACCCCCGAATCGAATAAAAACACGGGGAGATGGTTCGTAAACTCGGCGACGAGTAGAGTTCTTCCCGCGTAAGGTCGCACGCGACGGCGATAAGATAACCAGACGGGTTGTGCTAGAGATAAGGCTCTCTCTCTCTCTCTCCCTCTCTGTCTCTCTCGCGCGCGCGTTTTCTTTTAATAACGAAAGACCTGCGCGCGAAACCGAAGAGAAAATTCCTTCCGCGTAGTGCACTCTTTGTTTCTCCGCCTTTCACGCGCGCGCGCGCGCGCGCGCGAGTATACAAAGAGAAAAATAGAAGGGATGCTGATATCGAAGAGGAAGAAGAGCGTGAGAGACTCGTTAATTAATTCGTTAAAATCTCGACGCGAATATTTACCGCGCGCGTACAACCTCGCCGTTTATTGACCGAACGTAGTGAGGTCTACTGTTCGACAGGATAGAGCGAAAATGTTTTCGTGTGTCTATCTGTAGGTCTTGATAACTTTTAAACGCTTTTGCTGATCTTGATGAAACTCGGCACACTTGTTCATTGACCCTCGGCGCAGAGTAAGTTTATTGGGGGGCGCGATCAGAAGGGTGGAAAGGGGATTGATCATCCCTAAGTGGAAGGTGATATATGAAATGATGTTTTCTGACATAAAACTGCGAATGCTGCGAAAACAGTGCTAGATAACCCAAAATTTCACATAAACAATTTCGTAGGGAATGCAATTTCCTACAAAAAAGTCCTGAAGCGCTTATGTCTATCTATAATAGTTTAGCCGTGGCAAGCGCTTTTCTAAAACTTATACAATAGATTACGGCGTACAGCAACTTGTGTGTGTTTTATGAGTCTTCCCTTGGCACTGTTATTTTATGTAATTGAATAAGGAAATTACGCATAACAACATGTTTCAGAAATAAATGACCGAATGTAATGAGGTGTACTGTTCATCAGGATAGAGCGAAAATGCTTTCGTGTGTCTGTCTGTTTGTTACGATTACTTTTAAACGCTTTTGCCGATCTTGATGAAACTCGGCACACGTGTTCACTGACCCCCGGCGTATCATACGACCATTGAGGGTCGCGATCAAAAAAGTAGAAGGGGGGTTAAGCATCCCCAACATCGGTGGATGTAGTGTATGAAATTACGTTTTCTGACTGCGAACAGCGAACAATTTCGTAGATGATAAAATTTCCTACGAAAGAGTCCCGAGGCGCCTATATATCCAGCTATAATAGCTTAGCCATAACGAGCGCTCATATTTGTCGCTCGTAAATTCAGCGTTTATGTACACTCAAGGACAATGAATCTGTCCGACCCGCTTTCCATCTACCACTTTAGTGAGGTCTACCATTCGCAGAACTACTGGTTAATTTCCGCGACGACCGAGGATCCGACGACTACGACGACGTCGGAGCCGGTGTGCGCGCGTGGCCCGACGACGTCGTCCGCGGGACGAGACGGAGCGGATGACACAGTTTCCTTAAAAATAGCCCGCGCTATTTTTGGCCGCGTATATGGTATAACGGCTAGACGGGGATGGCATTGCGCGCGAATAAACGTCGTTACCTTCCGTAACATCAGCGATGCCCGCGTTTATCTTCCCCGGGGATCTACTTTTCGATTCATCTCGCGCGAGATCTTCTCACGATGAGATCTAACGGCGTTTTTCCCTGAGATGCACTGGCTTCGTCGAGTGCACCTGCATTCTTCGTTATATCCTTACGTCGACAAAAGATGACGTAAAATGAAAACATGATATAATTTCAGGATCAAGCCATGGTTTGAGAAAAATAGCTTTGTCAATTTAACCAAAATTCTGGAGATGATGATCAAACCGTTTGAAGAAATATGGATCCTCCATTTTTTTGGGAATATTGACCACTTTTTGGTTAGAATATCTTGAAATTTGATTAAAATAACTAAATATTTGATTCGGTTGACCGGTATTTTGGTTAGAATATATAAACATATTTAACCAGATGCGTTTTGTCACTTTAACCAAGTTCTTTTTCTCAGTGTGTTTAATAGGGTGGAGTTATTGTTTTATTTTGCTTAAAAAGAATTTTTTGTTCTTACGATGGTATACGAGACTATATAAAGATTCTTGACTCAAGAATAGTTATTTTCGTTATTAGGGCGTGAAGCGCTGTTTTTAACGAGTGTGAAGTTTGCCGCACGAGCGAAGCGAGTACGGCAATCACACTCGTTAGAACGGCGCGAAACAACCGAATAACGAATTCTATTTTTGTCACTAAGTGTCAAATACGAGATTGGCGATTTCACGCACTGCGCAGGTTATTTCACGCACTGCGCAACTTTTCACGAATTGGTGTGTGAAAGATGATTTCACATGCATCGAGGACGATCATGAAACCGAGTATTTGACACTGAGTGACAAAAACATTTTTTTGGCACTAGCAATTATTTATCTTACTATGCAGCCAGTGCGGCCCAAGGGGAAATGCTGTAATTGTTTTCTCGACTCGCGTGCGCGCATCTTGTTGTACATATAGGAAGAGAACTGAGCCAGCGAAAGAGCGACTGTAAACTGAGAGAAATTTTATAGATTGGACGGCAATATTAGTAGTTTTTTTAGTATAAAAATATGTTATGTTTGCCCTAGCAATACTCGTTTCTATTTTACCATAATAAATATCTATTTCGATAATATGTATAGTCATTTCAGCAATGCTCATTGCTCCTGTCATATCAGCATTGTTATACTGCCTATGCTGTCTAGTTACTCTGTCACTTCCCTATTGAAAAAATCCCATAGATTCCCATAGACAATTTATATGAGAATCGGATGATGCTTTTGACACAGTAATTTCAGATATCCACTAGAAAAATTTGAGAAGGATGAACAGGAATTGATTGGATTTTATGTGTATCCGAGATAATAAATACGGATTTATATTGAATTTTATATGTATCTGTAAAAGCAAGTAAAATCCCATAAGGATAACAAAAATCGTACATGCATGTTCTATTTGTAATTCTTAATAGAACGTTACGAGATTGTTCTGTTTCTATAATAATATACATAGAATCCAATAAGTACATTGCTATTAATCTTGCTCAGATTTTTTCTAGTGGATATCCGGAATTGCTGTGTAAAAGCCTATCAATTTCCCATGGAAATTCTATCGGATTTTTACAAGTTTTCTATAAGAATCCATAATATTTTTTCAATAGGATTAGCCTCAAAGTATAGCTATCAGACACGGCGCCCCTAGGGGTCAAGGAATTCTAGAAAACCTGGAATTGTCAGAGAATTATGTGGGTCAGGGAAAAGTCAGGAAAAAGTCAAGAAAAACGAAACTTTTCTAGAATTTTTTGCGAGTACTCAAATCTCGCAAATAGCTTGACTTCTAGTATATTGAAATTTTTAAGAAGATATATAGAAATCTAAAAAAAAATGTTCCATAAGATCTTTCCTGTTCTAAAAGAAAGCCATTAAATAATACGATTTGACAAAATTAAACTATTTTAATGTTTATTCCTCAATTATCATACATGGGAAAAAATGTGTCAGTGTAACATTATTTAAGTTTCTGTAATAAATATTTGAGTTGAAATACTGATAACAGATCGATTTATTATCATAAAAAATCGATTAGTTATGGTAACGAAAAAAAAAGCAATTATTCTCATCGTAACCAAGGAAATCTGTCAAAAAATTGTAATCCCAACAGCAAACTATTTTTATTACCGTAACAAAAGATGCTGCTATAATAACTGATTCTTGATGTTGTTACTAAGGCAAAATTTGTTCCTTCCGCGTGACCCGTTCTATAAATATCAGTTAATTTCTTCATTTGGCAAAAAATGATCGATGCGTAACATTTCACATTAGATATGTATATGCCTCTAGCGGTCAAGGAAATTTAGCTATTTCAGACTGGAAAACCTGGAAAAACAAGGGAATTTCTTTTTCACATTTCACTGAACACCGTATCAGAGCTACACTGATCGCTGTGCGACCTAAAATTGTCTCCCAGAAGCCCAAATCGGAACGACTCAAAATCACAATCGGAAGCGAGCAGAATTCCGCAGGGAAGTTATACAAATCGACATCGCAGCTGGCACTTTGGCAGAGCTCGGCTCCATTAGACGCGGTATTTGGCACGTTCCGCGACCGACGTCACAGTAATTACCAAGCGCACGAGAAAAAACGGACGCTTAGACCGAGCAACCCTCGACACGGGTGCCAAAATTTCCTTCCGCCGTCGAAAATGCGACGATCTCAGCGCGACTTATTTTTCGCGCGCGCCGGTAGAGTAGAGGCACCGAGGCCGCGTGGCGAGTCTCGGCAGCTGATCGGAGGCGGGCGATACCGAGCGCTGGCCCTTTAAACCCGCGCCACGTGAAACCTCGCTGCGCCGGGCCCTTTAAACGCGGGATTAAAGGGCCCATGGCGCGCGTTTCCCGCAGCGTGAGGGAAGGGGGCGACGGAGCGGAGGCCACTCTCCGACCACTCCCCCCGCGCGTGGGAATTTTGACAGCTCCGAATGCACGTGACGGAACGAGAGCGGCGCACCGGCGGATAGAGAACACCTGGCGGAAAAACGACACTTGGCAGCGGCACGTCGCACGTACTCGTGACTCGCGTGGCACTTCGCGTCACGTTGCCGCACGCGACTCTCTCCTCTCGACACACGCACACACTCTTTCTCTCTCTCTCTCTCTCTCTCTCCATCTCGCGAGAAAGCGCGAGACCGTCGTAACACGGGGAAAGAGGGACGCGACATCCGAGAGGAAATAAAAAAATAGTTTTGCCCCCCTCTCTCTCCTTTTCTCTCTCTCTCTCTCTCTCTCTAGGAGCTCAGACATTTGTTTACTAGGCCGCTGCGTGTGCAGCAGCGCTCTCTCGTCGACGACCATTTCACGAGAGAGAGAGAGAAAAAGAGAGAGAGAGCGCCACGGCACTCGCGAAATTCGCGGGGTCCGGGAGGGCCGCGGCGCGTCACGTATATCGCGGGGCATCGCGCGGCGCTCGACTTACGGTGCTGACCACGGACGGGCGGCTCCCACTGAAATCGTCACCAAACGAGCCAAAAAACGCGCACGCGAAACGAACCACCGCGCACAGCATCCACACATTCCACCATAGGGAATCTGCGCGACCGCGCCACCGCCGAGATCAAATCACGTCCGCGAGGGAAAGTAGTGCGGCCGCGCGAGCTCTCCTCTCCTTTCTCTCTCTCTTTCCCTCCCACCGGAGTTTCCTCTCGAAAAGCCCAAACCCAGCGCCGAAGCGTCGGCCGAGCTTTCGACCGCGCGGGAGAAGGGCGCGTGTATCATCGCGCGGTAGACGAAAAATCGGGGGAAGAGCCGGGAAAACGCGGAGATGTCGAGTGTTTTTGTCCGAGAGCGAGGCTCGCCGAGCGGAATCGCGGGAACCGATGGCGCACGGGAAGTAAAACGCGGGTTATCGCGCGCGTTATCATCGCTTCGATCGAATTCGAATCCTCCGCCGACTTACCGACGCAGCGCGCGCGCGCGCGTGCCATGGTATCTTACCGACGGGTAACAGTAGGTACTGATGAAAACGTTTCTCTGACATAATTCCGAAACATTTTCGGATTTTTTGTAGTAATTGCACCATTTTCAGAAATGTATATATAATAATAATAATATTTTTCATATAACAACAACAAGAACAATAAGAATAATAAATAATTAAATGTATTACTGTTTAAAAAATTAATATTTAGTGATAATAACTAATAATTAAAAATATCAATATTTTTTTAATGAAATCTGACGAATTCTGAAAAACTTCTGACCGACTAAAATTCGATCATTTTTTGAAAATTTATAATTTCTATAAAAATACATACAGAAATTTTCTGAATTTTTCAAAAATTTTGTACAATTTAACAGACGGTTCCAGACTTTTGTCAATGTCTATTAGACTTTTTCAAAATAGCTTTTGTGTACGAAAGAAAAATGGATAATTTTGAACCTTTCTCTAACTCCCTGAAAATGTCTGAAAATGTTTCAATTACTACAGAAAATCCGAAAGTCAGTGTTTCAGAAATTTGCCTAAAAAATTTTTCAGAAATGTTTTTATGCTTGAAGGAAAAATGGATATTTTCGGATATTTCTCTTGCTTTCTCTAACAAATTATATTTCCTTGAAAATGTTCCAATTATTACGGAAATTCAGAGAAAAGTTGAAATATCTCAGTTTTGTAGAAATTTATCAAACAAATTTTTCCTTCAGGAAATTAAATGAAGTTTCCGGACACGAAGGGGAGAATAATCGATCGATCGGATCTGACGATCAAGGTATCGCGTTATCCATAGAGATGCGACGATAGTCGTCACTGCCAAAGCTATTCGATTATTCTTGGCATGTCGATAGAGCCGCCAATTTATTGTCAGGGTTGACGACACTCTCCGTTACTTTTGTAACGAAAATGCGGTAAAAACTGAAATGTAACCAGATTGTCTTGCTCTTTTAACTGTACTGTAAACAAGAAGTGCATTAAATTTAATACAATTATATGTAAAGCTTTTATCCAACACGTGATTATGAAAATTAATATACTCCGACATGAAATTTCTAAGGACAATTTCATAGGAAAATATATTATCAATACTCATAATTACGGAGCATGTTAATTTTCATAATCACGTACTGGAGGAAAAGCTTTACATAAAATCATATTAAAAACACGTGATTATGAAAATTAACATACTCTGATATGAAATTTATAAGGGCAATTTTATAGGAAAATATATCAATATCCATAACTACGGGGTATATTAGTTTTCATAATCACGTGTCGGAAAAAAGCCTTATATAAAAGTATATTAAAAGTACAAATTTGTTTAGGTGTTACCAAAAAATGACCACATCATGACCAAATTTTTTAGTCACGTTGGATACGCTAGGAATCTGCCGAAAAACCTCATTTTTCAAAGAGAACGAAACAACGAAGTTCCTTCGAGAAACAAAGCTAAAAATTCGCAAGAACAAGCGTCAAAGAAAATCCATCACCTCGTCCCTCCACTCAGCCAAATACGAATTCCGCGCGAAGGAAATTCCCGCGAAATCGCGAGAACAAAAGCGCGCGAGGTCTCGACTCTCGTCCCTTCGACCGCCGCGACACGAGAGCGCGCTGCGCGTAGCCGCCGGAAGTGGCGTCATTCCATCGCAATATGGCAGACACCAGACAACGTAAACAGAGTGACGAGCACGGCGAAGGCGCGTACGAGGGTGAGTCGAGCGATCAGTCCCAGCGTCCGACGGCGCCGTCGGAAGCCCGTCCAACGAGTGCAGCGACGTCAGTGAACTCGTGCGCGATTCGTCGCGAATCGACGAAGTACAGCGCGGAGATCCGCGAGTGCCGACCGCGGGAGGGGGGTCCCCGCGGTTTTCCCGACGTTCCATCGCGACTGGAACCCGATCCCGAGTCGCTCTCGCGATTCGGAGGACCGGAGAACCGTTCGATCTCGGAGAACGGTCGCGAGAACCTCCGAGTGAGTCGGTACAGCTGATGCGTCGTCGCGCTGGAGTCCACCAGCTGTGCTCCGCGTATGTACCGTGCGCTGCTGCCCCGTCATCGTCTATGGAGTTGACGGCTGCACAAGTGCGCGCGTTTGCCTCGTAGAGAAAGAAAAAAAAAGAGAGAGAGGGAGTCGCACGTTTAAAGAGTTTTGAAGTGAGAGCCGGGGAAATTCAACCTGCAAAAGACTGTATATTTAAAACAATAAATCGCGCGGCGATCGAATTGAATGACCTCTCACACGGAGCCTTCGTGCTGCTGTACCGCGACGTGAGACGGTGGACTATAAATAGCGCGTTACGCTCCGTACGCGTGTAATGTTAACACTACGTGGGAATTATATACCATATCATACGTGAGATTTCTGTCACACGATGACGTATCGCGGAGCGTGGCCTTCGATGGTGGCGACATCTCGCCGCTGCGCGATGAGTCGTGCGAGGCGAAGAGGGAACTTTGACACTGGACGAACGGTCGACGCGGGTATTTTCTACCGCGTAATGTTTTTGCGCTCGCTCGCGGCGCCCGGTGATTATTCGTATCCAGTTAAACATTTCTGATTCACGGCGTGCGTCAGTTAGAGCTGCTTTAAGTTTTCTTAACTTTGACGGCGAGTTGAGGGAAGTCTTTTGTTGCACGTGTAAATTGCAAATGATACATCAAATTTAGATCATGACGTGATCAAAATATATTTAAGATAACGAATTTATACGCAACATTTTTAACTTATCGAATCGTGGTAATTTCTAAAATTTACTTATTATTTTCGAAACATAATTTCATCATTCAATTATAAAAATAACAGTGTCAGTTGACAAATTTATGGAAAATTTAACTTATCGAATCGCAGTAATTTCTCAAATTTACTTATTATTTTCGAAACATAATTCTATCATTCAATTACAAAAATAACAGTGTGAATTGGCACTTAGAAATTACTGCGATTTGATAAGTTAAATTTTGCGTAAATTTGTTACCTTAATTATATCAATTGTCATTGTTATTTTCGTAATTGAATGATGAAATTACGTTTCGAAAATAATAAGTACCTAAGCCTTAGAAATTACTGCGACTCCATAAGTTAAATTTTGCCTAAATCTGTCAATTGAGACTGTTATTTTTGTAATCGAATGATGAAATTATGTTTCCAACTAATAAGTAAATTTTAGAAATGACATGCGATTCGATAAGTTAAATTATGCGTAAGTTTGTCAACTCAATTATAGGTATTTTGAACATGGCATATGATCTAAACTTGATGTACCATTTGCAATTTACGCACAAACAACAGAGAATATTGGTTAATGTCGTTAGGATATTCGAAAATATCTGAAAATATTCAGAATGTCTATACCATATTGCTAGTATATATATTTGTGATCAAATATTAAGCAGAAAATATTCGTGAATATTTCAGATGTTCTTTGAATATTCCCGAATATTCCCTATTTGATATCCGATCAGATGATCGCAAATATACTAGCGATATCGTATGGATACAATTTTACTTCCATCGTGAATGATATTCTCATAGACCCGCTTTCAATGAACGATTTTTAGTATCTGTGAGATCAGTAGGAATAATAAATTTGACTAATCCCACGAATCCTAAGTCTTGTAAATTGAAGGGGGGCTGATGACAATAATTATTATGTCCTTTGCAGTAGCAAGCATTGTGAAACACAGTTTCGCCATTCTTTCTTCCAGGCTCCGATTAGTAATTGATCGAATATAACAGAATAATATTATCCGTAGGTGTGTAATAAAACGCAGTGGTCGCTTGCAGTAGATACCGATCCCACATATCTGTAGAATATTTTTAAAATATTGCTAAAATATCCGTAGAATATTCGAGTGATGTTTATACAATGTTTATTTCACGTACAAGTGACCATTCAGATATCTCGAAAATATGTTATGGACATCGTCTGAATATAGACAGATATCTCACAGATACCTAATATCTGTACTCGAATATTCATGAAATATTTGTAAGATATAATTTTGCTGTCTGGGAAAGGACTTATGAAACGCACACAGTTGCTACACGCCGTGATTTCAATAGGTTTTTATAAACTTGCTGCAAAATTTATATCATATGTCTGGCTGGGTACCGGTTGGTGCCTACTGGCAATAAGGAGATTGATTGCGCGATGAATCCGCGCGTTATTTTTCTAACGATCTAGTCAGGGCTTTCAGTTGGTCATTTTTTTTCGTGATTGAGCAGTCTCTTCAAGATTGATCATTTCTTTCAGTCAAGTCATTAGAAAGTCATTTCTATTTTTAACCCTCACACGGCCCTCGGGTCTATAGGGTCATGCCATGTCAAATCTATCACTTCTTGGAACAGACTTTCAATCACCAAAATGAATAATTGCACAGAAACCGGTGAAACAAATTTTCCATAAACATTATTGATTGGAAAATGTGGTCTCTTGCAATTGGAGAAAAACTGGCTCCAACGAACTAGAAATCAGAATTCCCTGTTGACTTCGAAGCCCACTTAGGTTTCGTCCTTTGATCAGTTAAATAATTGCACGATATCTCCCCGCTGCTGAAACACTACAACAACTCATATGTGTGAATTCTCAGTGTTGCGATGGTCATACAATCAGAGAGTGCTCGGATTCTGTAACTCGATATGATGCATAACAAGCAGTTTGTATTGCGCGTATTTCTTGTAGAGTGAGAAATAATTTTAATGTGCTCTCTCAAGAAGATTAATTATTTCAATTACAAATCTTAAATATTTTCTCTTTCAATATTATTTCCTCAAAACTTCACCGAATTTATTATAAAATCCATTAGACTGCTTTTTCCCATCCCTCCGTATGAAGGGAGATTGGTCATTTTTTGATCATTTTCTTTAAATCATTAAAACCTACTATAGTAAAATCCGCTTAATACGATCTTGGTTAATACATTTTCCCGTATTATACGTTTTTTTGCTGGTTCCTACACAATTCAAATCTTATTTTCTATACAAAATATGCCGCACAATAAGCTCTTCATTCCCACTTATAACGCTCTCTTGATAATTGATGATGTCGTGTCTCTATAAACTACACTCAGCAATTGCGCCTATATCTATATCGCTGCATAGTATATTTATTCCATTTTCGCATCCGATGATGCCTTTCAAAAGTTAAGCTCGGTCGAAAACTCTATACTGGGTCAAGCGTCCCAAAATTTACATCAAAAGAAGAGTACTTTCTTTTCAAAGAACTGAAAAACTGTTTTCGATTAATCTGTGCGTAATTGATTTGTATTGATCTTAAATATGTGTGCATCTATCCTTTAATACACATGTATAAGCATTCGTACTTGCGTAGGTATTTTTTTGTTTTCGTATGGCTTTTAGGACTTCCCGCCTAAGAGCCGATTTTATGCAGGTCCTCTTGAAAATCGTAATAAGCAGATTTTACCGTATTTTTTAACATCTCACCCCGGGTGGGAGTCCTGTCTATTTTACGCAAGCGAGCGTTACATCGGAACGAATAGTCTCAAAGGACATATCCAAAACTATCCGAAAATCTTGATAACATTTCCCACGTAGGTCAATGGGCTTTGATCGCAGCGCGAATTAATCGAACCAGAAAACCTCGCTCTCCTCTATCCGTCCTCGAAAGTTGGCAGTCATGCGCGAAAATAATCGAGAGAAATCCTCCTCGTCACAATGCGTACCACTGTGTCGAGATGCGACGAATTGCAAGAAACGGATTGTAAATGAGACGCCCGCGACCGCGGTCCAGGAAGTCAAGGTAAAGCGAAAGAAAGAAGGCGACGAGAATATCCTTCGAACGCGACTTAGGTCAACCGTGTCATTCTCCCACTGCGTCGATGAGCGAGACGAGCGTCATTCGGAGAGACCTGCGTGTTTTATAACGCATTACGACCACCTACACTGTTTACCTCTGAACGAAATATCGTATTCGAGATTTGCATCTCCGTCGGATCTCCGAGAGATCGGCGGAGTGCTTCCCAAATCCGACGGATCGTCAAAAAACGGAAACGAAACGCTCGACGTTCGTTCCACCCTCCTTCCGTCCCGTCAAACCCCCGAAAACGAAGCGCCCTTGTTCCGCGTCCACTCGTCGCGATGATTACGCAATTACCATTTTCTAAGCAGGCCTCTCGCAGGATGCGGGAGGACCGACGCGGAGGACGTAACGAACGGAAGGCGCGGGGACGAGGGTGAGCGATACGCTCGCACGACGCGAGAGGAGGGTGGTGTACAATTTATTCAGACCGGTAATTAGAGTGGCCCGGAGGGCGGGAGTGCGGCTGCAGAGGGAACGAGGGACGCGGAAGAGACGAGTATTCCATTTCACTTTCTCTCTCCTCCCCTGCCCCGAGACCTGATCTAATTTCCGGAATTAAAAATATCAAAGGGAAAAAAAAATATTCGTCCGTGAACAAAGCCGGCAGGCGCCACCCCTCTCGTCTCCCGATAAAATTGGCGCCGATTCGACGGGGTCGCCAAAATATCTCGAGGGAGGGAGAGGAAGGGTCAACGTTATCTGAATAAACTCCAACGCGCCAGGTGCCTCGCGGATGAGATTAACGACGCGGAGTGACGCTCTGGAAAGAGAGGAGCGCGATACACATAATTCCGAGGGCGCGGGGACGCCACCGCTCTTGCGATAAACCAGCCCGCGTTCGCCGTGAAATATTTGCCCGGCTCCGCGAGCGCGGGATAGTTTCTTAAATAAATAACGCGACCATCGCGCGTCGCGGGGATCGTCGCCGTGGCGAAGTTTTCCCACGGGAGATTGCACCGCGAATTAACTTCGCTGCGGTCCCCCCTCGCGCCCTCGAGGAACGTCGAGTCGCAAATCGTCCTGGTTGGAAGGAGCGATCAGATGTGACCGATGGAACTCCTGGTGGAAATGTAGTAGACAGATTTTGTTAGAATAGTAAGATATGAATTCTTATACAATTTATGTGTGTGAAGATTCAAAAGAATATGAAAAATTCTATACGAATTGTGATGACAAATCTTGACAAATTCTATCAGTTTATGGCGATTTTCATACACATTTTTTCACAGAATCTATTTTTACGAGAAATTAAATACACGGAGTTTAGCAAAATGCAAAGAAGAAATTCACTGACTTTTTTCCAGCTTTACCAGAATTCCCTGACCGCAGGGCCTCGTGAAAATCTATCTAATTTTATGAGAACCCGGGAAAAAATGTTTATATACATGTATTTCGGATCCAATTATATCCAATTATATATGGTGGTGGTGTACCCTGGTGGAAAAATTTCTCTAACAAATTCCTGAAAAACTGAGATATTTCTACTTTTTCCTGTGTTTCTGTAGTAATTTGAGCATTTTTCAGACACTTTCAGGGAAGTATCAGAATTCATCAGAGAAATGTCCAAAAATATCCATTTTTTTCGTGCGTAAAAACTTCTAAAAAATACTGATAAACTCAGACAGATATCTGACAAAATTCGGAGAAATTCTAAAATGTATGACAAATTCTGAAATTCGATCATTTCTTGAAAACTTACAATTTCTGTAAAGATACATAGACATTTTCAGAACTTTTCAGAAATTTTACAGAATTTTACAGATTTATCAAGATATTTGTCAGTGTTCATTAGGCTTTTTCAAAAAAGAATTTATGTATGAGAGAAAAATTGATATTGTACATTTCCCTGACTCTTGGAAAAATTCTGACAAATTCTGATACTTCCTCGAAGATATTTAAAAATGTTCCACGTACTACAGGAAGTCAGAATTGTTCAGAAATTTGTTAAAGAACTGTTTCCATCAGAATATATAAACATTTCCCCCCGGAGATTAATTAGAAATTCTCAAATACCGTTAAACTTTTTCAAACATTTCTAATATAATTTATGAACAATTGCAAGAAATTCGTTTCACAAAAAAAATGCAAATTATGTCAAATATCGACAGACTATCGAATTAATATCATCAAAATATGACCGACTTTCAACGCGAACGATAATTTTCTTCAAAATTTTCCAAAATCAAACACCCGATTTTAACAAAATCTGAAATTAGGTATCACGCCTCATTTTCACCAGGGCCTCGAGAATTCCTTCGCACAGCTATATCTCGCGAAGCGTAAAAATATCGTCCGACGAGACGCTCTCCTCGGCACGCGTTGCTCGTCGCTCGGAAGCTCCTTGGGGAATTTTGCTCGACATTCCCGGAGTTCGTTCCGATCGAGGGTGTCTTCGAATCTGAAAGCATTTCGAGTTGCCGGAGAAAAAATGAAGCCACGAAGGCGAATCATCGAAACGATCCGACCGAGCGATCGCAGCTTCCAAAATCTAGTCTGGAGTACACGCAACTGCCGCATCCTTCGAATCGTCTCCGAGATTTCCACGAAATCATTCCCTCGCGCACGCGGAGGGAGAGCCTGCTATCGTCGCTGCCAACTCTCTCCTCTCCCTCTCTCTCTCTCTCTCCGGCGTCGACCACCAACCGAGATATTTCTAGTAGTTGGCGCGTCGTCGGCTCGGACCGCGAGCGGGGGCTTTGGAGAGACCCCGAGGCCTCGCGTCCGCGAGAGTTCTGCCCAGGCGAAGCGGCAGTAGCAGCCGACAGTCGCGAGCCGAATCCTCGTTTCGCGAATGTGCACGCCGCGGCCCGGAAGTGCTGAAGAATGAGTGAAAAGCGCAGAGCGACGGACCGGAAGCGGCCGGAGGTGGGGCCGCGGAGGCTGGAGAAGCCGAGGAAGCCGACGACGAGGGTCGTCGAGGAGGTCCCAGGTGCAGGTCGCGATTATCTAACGTCGACGTCGCCGACGATACAGTGCTACGTCGAAACGGATATAGAGGAGTAGCCCCGTCGACGATCTCTTCCGCGACGAAAATGAATGTTCCTTCCAGTTGGAAATTCTCTGATCGATGCACGCTTTGTATTGGCGCGACCGCGGCGAATTCTTTCCTCTCTTCTCGACTCGGTCTAAATCGAATAAACCTTAGATTCGCGTAGATTCTTCCAATGAGAAAAGAGCGCGGGTTGGAGAACCGCGAGAGAGAAAGAGAGAGAGACCAGGTAGCTAATCGTGTCCTGTGAAAAATCTGCTTTCAGCCGCAAAAGCCCGGATAACATCGTTAGACGAGAATGTGAACCGCGTTCGACGGGAGAATAATGCGAACGCAAAAGGTGGGTGATGAGTCTGCGTCCCTCCGCCTCCCCCTGCCTGCAGCATGTCCTTTTGAACGTAGCGCCCGGGATTCCGTTTCCCGTACCACCTTCGGAGCGTCTCCGCGCGCGACAACGTCGTCCGAAGCGGCGGCAGCGATTGCGATCCGGCGTAGAATCCACATCGTCACCGTTTACGTAGGCGAACGATGTCAACGCAGTCAAGGTCTCGAAATGCGTTGGTCGCGCGCGCGGTAGTTGGGATGAAGTCGAAAGTCGCCGGCGCTCTTGCCGATAATAATTACGTCAGGGGAGCGCGCTCAATTGATACGCTCTTCGGGCTGGCGATTCCCCTTCGCGCGGCGCGGTGATTTCATTTCTTCCTCGGGTGGGGCGGGTCAGGAGGAGGAAAACAGAAAAACTATGCTTTATAAGGCAATAAATGAAACTTAGCTACGATTTTTTTGCACTCCATGTGCTTTGCCAAAGTTAAAAAAAAATAATTTCATTTGTCGGGTTTCGCATTTCAATTACATAACTTTTAAGGTATTCCTAGCGCGAGATGAAAAATTTCAGAGAATGCTAATTTTTTTGTAGAATGGAAATTAATATCGTAAGATAATTTTTGAAATGTATCAGGTTTGGTCACCAGGCATTTAAGAAGGAATTTTGATTTTTAAATTTGAAAATTTAACATGTAGCTATGGAAAAATCCACTCTTCCACATTTTAATGCCGACAATATACACGTTTAAAAATTATACACATTAAATAAAGCCATTTCCATATCTTCACAAAACTGCATAAAATTGTTTGAGTCCATAAAAATATAAGGTCACCGACTGTTTAACAAAAATAATGATGTTCGTAAACAGCAAAACGTAGTTTTTTGACGATAAAACATAACGTTAAATAGAATTGGCACAACGTTTCATCATACACATGGTGACAGTGATGTGTATGCATCTATGCGACACAATATTATAGGGAATATGAGTATATTATATGACGTAAAATTTTTTTTTTACTGATTTATGAGAAGCACGCCTGTGACACCTTGAAAATACGCTCCTAAGCGCTAGGAATGCCTCAAATCAATCAAGATTTTGAAAATTCGAGAAAGGATTCTGAACGCTGAAACGTTAGCCTTCAAAACGCTCCATCGGCGATCGAAATTGTATCATTTTTAACAAAGGTACAGCCAGTTTTAAAACAACCTTCTTTCTTGCGAAATATAAGTGATCCCTTAATTCTTTTGCGGAGTGTATTTTCTTACTCGAAGTAAAACCATGGCTTGTGATCCTGAAATTATATCACGTTTTTGATTGAAGAAAACATTTCTTCGACACCAGCAATTATTTCTCTTAGAGCACAGTAGAGACATTCCAACTCACCCGAGCCTTTCCTTCAGACCACCTTCGAGGACGCGAGAGGATAGAGAGGCTCTCCCCGATGGGCAGCAACGAGAATGGCGATAACGAAGACGCGGGCCGACCGGTTCAGATAGTCCTGGCACAGCCCGGTCACACATTCGAGCTCGACGAAGATGCCCTTGCAGAGATCCTCATGCAGGACGAGATCAAGGACCGCAGCGTGGTCGTGGTCTCCGTCGCCGGTGCGTTCCGCAAGGGCAAGAGCTTCCTGCTCGACTTCTTCCTCCGTTACATGAACAGCAAGGTGCGCGCGCGCGCGCGCGCGATTTCCTCCGTTATCCGACTCTGAATTCCCCGGGCGTGTCTGACGTGGTCTTGACAAATTCCGCAGTACAATCTGAAGCACACGGACGACGAGACCTGGGTGGGACGCGACGACGACCCGCTGCGAGGCTTCTCCTGGAGAGGAGGTTCCGAGCGGGACACCACCGGTATCCTGATGTGGTCCAAAGTCTTCCCCGCCACGCTGAAGAACGGCGAGAAGGTCGCGATAATCCTGATGGACACGCAGGGCGCCTTCGACAGTCAGTCGACCGTGAGGGACTGCGCCACGGTTTTCGCGCTGAGCACGATGCTGTCGTCGGTGCAGATCTACAACCTGTCGCAGAACATTCAGGAGGACGACCTGCAGCACCTCCAGCTCTTCACAGAGTACGGCCGGTTGGCGCTGGAGGAGTGCCACAGCACGCCCTTCCAGAGGCTACAGTTCCTCGTGCGGGACTGGAGCTACCCCTACGAGGCGGACTACGGCGCCGAGGGCGGTAAGAAGATACTGCGGCGCAGGCTGGAAATCTCCGACAAGCAGCACCCGGAGCTCCAGAGTCTGCGCAAGCACATAACCTCCTGCTTCTCGGACATATCCTGCTTCCTCATGCCGCACCCGGGCCTGAAGATCGCCACGAACCCGCAGTTCGACGGGAGGCTCTCGGAGATCGAGTCGCAGTTCAAGGAGCAGCTGAAGGTGCTCGTGCCGATGCTCCTGGCGCCGGAGAACCTGGTGACGAAGAAGATCAACGGCCAGGTGGTGAAGTCGCGGGATTTGGTGGAGTACTTCAAGAGCTACATGAAGATCTACCGCGGCGACGAGCTTCCCGAGCCGAAGAGCATGCTGGCGGTGAGTTCGGTCGCGAATCCAGCGACTCGAGATCCCGGCTAAAACGTCGCTCTTCTCCTCGCGCACAGGCAACCGCGGAGGCGAACAACCTGTCGGCAGCTGCGGACGCGAAGGAGCTTTACATGCAGATGATGGAGCTCGTTTGCGGCGGCACCAAACCCTTCCTGGCCACCGCGCACTTGGAGTCGGAGCACCAGCGGTGCGTCGACAAGGCGATACATCAATTTCAGAACAAACGAAAGATGGGCGGCGAGGAGTTCAGTCAAACGTATCTGGAGAAGCTGCAGAAGGTGCGTCGAGGATCCGGAGTCGACGGGCGAGCTCTGACGATCGTCTGTCTCTTTCAGGACATGGACGATTCCTACCTGCAATTCAAGGCGTACAACGAGAGCAAAAACATATTCAAGGCGGCGCGAACTCCCGCAGTGTTCTTCGCGATTGCCGTCACGATGTACATTTTCTCGGGAGTCTTCGGACTCTTCGGTCTCTACACGATAGCGTATATCTGCAATCTCGTCATGGGTGTGGGGCTCTTGACGCTCGTTTTATGGGCGTACATTAGGTTGGTATTGCTCGCTATTTCGATTCGCCGCTGATATTCCTCTCTGACGCGTTTCCCTCGTTCCTCCGCAGGTATAGCGGAGAATTCAGCGAGCTGGGCACGCAAATCGACGAGCTCGCCAGCGCTATGTGGGAGAACGTAAGTGAATTGGCGTCTCTTCTCTCGAGTCCTCTCCGCGTGTCGTTCGATCTCAAAATTGCGAAACGTTTCCCAATTCCAAATCGCAGGCTTCACAGCCCCTATTTGTTTTATTTATTTTAGGGGAAATACGGGAAATTTTAGCAAGAAAAGGGGAAAGTTTTTATTAAAAAGAAGTTCTAGAAAAATTAGAAATGTATAGTGATTTTGAAAAGTAACAATTTTTAAGATATACCATATGAGGGTAAACTTACTCGTCAGGAAAGAAACTTGAATTACCATTATCTCATTATTTATGAACTTTTGACGTACATCGATATAAGGCTTTGTCACAGATAAAAATGTAATCTTCAAAAATACATATAAACATGAGCCAAAAGCTCATAAATACTGAGATAATAGTAATTAGACTTGCTTTACTGGCGAGTAAGTCCAGCCTCGTATGATGCAATGAAACACCAATATTTATTAAATGAATGGAGGACGTTTTTTGTAACTTAAAAATTTATATCTTACGTTGTGTAACTTCGTGTATCACAATCTGACTTAAGGAAAAGATACCATTTCGTCATCCTAATAAGTGCCTAAATCCACTTACCTGAAACG
Source organism: Xiphydria camelus (assembly GCA_963678675.1). Classification (NCBI taxonomy): domain Eukaryota; kingdom Metazoa; phylum Arthropoda; class Insecta; order Hymenoptera; family Xiphydriidae; genus Xiphydria; species Xiphydria camelus. The sequence continues at coordinate 5,393,963 of OY783200.1, forward strand.
GAGATAGGCATTTTTCTTATTAGGGCGACGATTTGTCGAATCGAGTTTCTGATCAGAAACATTAATTCAACTAGGTTATTACAGTTTCTGGCTATATTATTAGACGCACCTTGATTTGTTAATATAAAACACAGGTTTGGAGAAGAGAAGAAAAGCTACTAATTTTACTTCAATATGTCTGAAAGAAAACATTTAACATCTTTGAATATCGGGAAATAATAAAACACGCGTTTTTAGTAGCAATAATCATATATCTATTTACTTTTGTCAAATGTTTAGATAGTCAATGAGATATATGTATTATTATTAACATTTACTAAAGATGTCTTTGACGTCAGGCCTCACAGCATTCCTAAACTTTTTTTTAGTAGGGACAAAATAGGTCACGTGGCCAATAAAATATGAAGGGTCCAGTGGAAAAACGATGAGGTTCCATATTTCTAAAAGTTGAGAAACACGACATTTAAAGTTTCACAACGCGCCGGAGTCCACTGTGCCGTCTATTTTCAACCACAATTTTTAGTGGAATCTCATTGTTTGTCCCCTGTAAGGTTTGGTATGTTGATACTTCATGTTACAAGCTAACAGATGCCGCTAAAATATCGATTTCGAAGAAAATGGAACCTTTCAAAGTATAAAAACGTATACCTCTTATACAAAAAGGTCTACAAATAAGATTAGCTTAGTTTCTGCTAAGTTTTAATCGTCTTTTTAGGCTTTTTCAGATATACACTTTTCCTATACTTTCTTTCAGTAGACCAGTTAAATACAGTTTAGTTTAAGCATGACTCGTACACTTAACAGAAACAAAATAGCAACTGCAGCACACTCTAATAATACAAAAAAAACGTTTAAGGGTAAATAGGGACAAATTGAGGCTTGCTGTTCATAAAAGCTTTGACTCGCTTTTGAATACTATTAACGCATGCTCGTACGAAACTAAATTTCAATAATACACACTCAAAACATATCCGCTCTCGTTATCATCAACAACGTAACTGACGCATTTTCGTACTCATCCAAGATTATTGTCTAATTAAATAACGTCATGAAAAATGCGTTTCTTTTATGGTACAACATAATTCAATAATAGATGAGCCATATCATAAAGTCGATCCTCGGAAATAAAACAAATTAAGATGCGTCTGATAATATGACCAGGGACTATAAATTTTAAACAAACTATTGACGCGGATAGTTGAACTAGAAGTTGTATTATTTTAGCAAACAAAATTGACCATTTTGACCCCTTTCACGTACTCTGAAACAATTAAGGTGCGTCTTTTTGCTTTGTTGAAAGTTGGCAAAATTTATTCAAATTAGTAGGCTCGTAATATCTCTGCCTCTGCTTACTTTTATCCACTGAAATAAGTTTTAATCGGTCTTATTTATTTATTTACGTGCCGCTACCGTGTGGTTTTTTTCATTTAATAGTTGAGAAATTTATTATTCAATTTAGAAAATCGAATGCGATGCAATGAGCGTGATGGCTGACGCAATTTCAGTTAGATCTGACGGGCACCGATAACTCGAGCAATATTAGATTTGTCATGTTCTTACAGCAAATTCGGACACGGTAGCGACCCATATATTATTCCGTTGAATCCAATACAATGTATTATAGGGTCGTGTCAGATCTCTATTGAGTTATTACGAGCCGCGTGACACATATGGCGTATTTTTGATTTTTTGAATTTTAGGAAGTATGTATTCAGTTTTATTCAAAGAGGACACTAATTCAGCAGACGTGGTTGCTCAGTGAGAGTTCGATATTTATTGGATGACATTAAATATTAACCAATGAGGATTGAACCTCATGAATCGATTTTACCCTAACTATCACCTGAAAAATTCTCATAAGCTATTTTCAAAATCCCCAGAATTGAAAGATGCCCCTTAAAGAACAAATTCAACCGAGAAGCTGAATAACAAGTAGTTTTAGAAGGAAAAATATTGAATTACCTACGAGAGAAAAAGGGAAAAATCGTGAGCTTTTTTTAGGGTGAAAAGGGGGAAAACTTAAAAAAATAGAGGAATGAAGGGAAATAGGGGACACACTGTGAAGCCTGAAATCGCGCTGCGATTAGATTCGTCACACCCGAACTCCAACTAATACGCAGCGTTTCTTTCAATGTCAACAGGTCATGCTGAGCGTGCGTCTCGTTCACAAACTGAGATACCTGATCCTATCCGCCTTCTTTGCCGTTTTCACTTGCACCTTCCTCTACGTTTACCTGCGCAAACGTCGCTACATCTGATCACACGCTCCCCTCTCGCTCTACCTGCTGATGATTTACCTTACTTTCAGCCTGAGTTTTTACGATTGATTTCCGAAACGCCTCTCGCGAGTCACAGCCACGTTTCGCGAGTTCCGTCGCTTTCTCTTTCGTTGCCCCGGTTCCGTTCGCACAGCCTGCATTGCGTTTCGTTAATTTCTCTATCTCTCTCGTCGTCTCTTTGTCCCCGTCGAAACGCTGCGCGACAAAGGGGAACCGCGGGGCTCGGAAAGGTATGATCGCTTGAGCACGAGAGGATCGTCGGCACGTCGCCCAGCCGTCGGGGAATTTCCAGAATCGGGAACTCTCGCGCGCGAGCTCGACTTCTCTTTAGAACCGAGAAAAAAATCGGTCCGAACGATCTCGTTTTCGACTCTGAGCAGCGATCTGGAAGGAACCCGATACCGGCAGGAAGTCTTCCGCGTGATGCTAGCCGCGACACCGTCACGCGGTACCGTCGCTAATTCTCCGTCTTTTGCTCTGCGCAGTTCATGAAGCCGGTCTATCAGCAGTTCATGGAGCGATCGGTGTCCGTGGCCGTGCAGCAGGCTGCGGGCATGGCGGCGAACTCCACGATGAACGCCACGACGACCGCCAACGGCAAGATGAAGCTGCCGTAACGTTTCATTCCTACCGCGTCCTCCCCCCACTGGTCCCCCCGGAAAAGGTACACATTTAGCCCTCGAAGGAACGAATCGCCGTCATGCACGTTTTTACATTTTTATTTGCCTCGAAGCTCTGCGAAGCACCTTCCACTTTCCACAGCGACGCGTCCTTCGTGCGCTTCGAATCGCGCGTGCGGGTTGTGACGCGGCGGAAGCTCGCTCCCTCGAGGGCTGACTGAATGGCAGCGCGGCGGTACGTACGTGTCGTCGCAATCGTATCGTTCGATCATTTTTCGCGTAACAATATTCCAGTCGAAAGAGTCAGGAAGGGAGAGATCACGAATGGTCTTTCGCCGGTGATCGTGCAGCCTGCAGCGTGCGTTAAGATAGTGAGACAATTGCGAGTGTACAGTAGGTATTATCCTGATGTCGAGAATCCGTTTTAGATCGTTGAAATTCGTGGATATCGATATCTGTGGTCATTATCGTGATGTCGGAAAAATCTTCGTGCCAGAAATTTCCTATATTATTGTCGTTGTACTGAATTAATTTGTAATAAAAAAAAAACAAAGATTAGAGAAATATCGCAACGGTCCTCTTCGAGTGCAATTCGAGAGTACTTAAGCCGTGCCGCGTTCTCGCGATGAGCGACCTACGGAACTTCGCGCATGCCATATTGTTACGTGTGATCGTTTCAAAATTTTATAGCCGTCCACCGTGACGTCGTCGCGTTTTCTAACTCGAATCTATCTTGCCTCGTTACGAACTAATCCACCTATCTCATATGCGTAATTTTAATGTTTTACTTTATTCTTTAACGATAGATCCGCGCTCACGCTTTTTTGTCGGATACGAAGGCGCTCCCGTGAAAAGGTGTTCGCGTGAAATTGCGGCATACTTCACGCAAAGTCCGAGCTGCCTCCTTTTGTTTTCCCAGTTCTTTGAGACGACATCGCGACGTTTTTATAGAATTTTTTTCTCGGGCATCCTCCGGAGAATTTACGAAAAGAGGAACGAGGAGCAATGAGCATAGCAATATTGCCAGCGATTCGCGCAACGGTCCCGATGATCGAGAAGCCGAAGACTTTTACGGGAGAGATAATTCGTTAAATAACGTACGAGAGGAAGGAGCAGGGGCAGCGATCTTCGTTGAAGAGAAATTAGACGTCGCTCAATTGTTCTGTATCTATTTGTAACTCATTAAAATAAAGGAACTTGTTATCATTGGAATAGCGTGTCTGATTCGCTCGTTAAGTGGATAAGTGCGATCTTATTTTGTGCGGCATTTGTTTGTACACTGTATATATGTAAAAGTCCTCGAGTAGGAAGTAATAAGACGACGATATGGGTAGAAATACTATAAGATTGTGGTGTCGATGTGTAAAGGGTTATTAATAAATATTTTTGTATTTGTAAGATAGCTTCTATTTCACTCATAGATCCCGCAAACATCGTCTCCGCGCAGCTCTATCATACTTGATTCCCCACGAACGCAATCTGCAGGGCTTTAATTTCAGTCACAAATAAAAAAATAGTGCATTTTGATGCCTTTTTTATTTGAAAAAAATTACCAATCTTTCATTTGAGCATTATGAAGGGTTCAAAAAAGCTGTCTAATGGTTTTTGTAATTAAAAAATTACCTTCTTGCTGAGCAATCCGTAAATACGTTTGCAACTGATGAGACCTGGTTCCCCATCCATCTTGAGCAAATTGTTAACAAACTGTGCTGCGGGTAAGGCTTAACTCACACGGTGCGACTTCACTGCGACAGCAGTGCGACGAAACTGACGCACTCGGTCGAGAGTACGTCGCACGCGGCAAATCAGCATGGGGACGCAGCGAAGCACTCACACGGTGCGACTTCCCTGCGACAGCAGTGCGACACGCACCTCGCGCTTGTCTGTATGACATCTACAGTGGCGGTGTCGTTGTGTTAGTTTGCCGCGCATCTGCTCACGCGGTGGGACAAAACTGTCGCAGGAAAGTCGTCGATTCCTGCGACAGCGTGCGTCAGTTCTGTCGCAGTGAAGTCGCACCGTGTGAGTTAAGCCTAAAGAAATGCGCGAAAGCGTACCATTCATCAACGAGTGATAAACCACACGAGGCATCAGTCGGTTTCGCACGCAAGGAGAAGCAGTATCAGTCGCGCTCCAAAGTCAATCTCCGTTCCGAAGAAAAATGGGAGCTCTACGAATATCGCTGTTTCTGCTCGCGTCGCTCTTCTTCATTGGTCAGTAGGTACAGCTTCCTCTCCGCGTCGATATAGCTCTCAAGGCGTAGTTACGCCTGCGAGCAATCGACATCCGCACAACACAGAATATCGCAGGCGCAGGCTTATTGTATAATAATATCAGTCGTATTATAATACGCCTAGGCGTATTGTAATACTACTGAAATCATGAAGAATCTGACAATTTGGCTACCTAATAATTTTAGGCACATTATAACACGCCTGCCGCTTGTTAGGCGTATGCCTAAGGCTTAACTCAGACGGTGCGACTTCACTGCGACAGCAGTGCGACAAAACTGACGCACTCGGTCGAGAGTACGTCGCACGCGGCAAATCAGCATGGAGACGCAGCGAAGCACTCACACGGTGCGACTTCCCTGTGACAGCAGTGCGACACGCACCTCGCGCTTGTCTGTATGACATCCACAGTGGCGGTGTCGTTGTGTTAGTTTGCCGCGCATCTGCTCACGCGGTGGGACAAAACTGTCGCAGGAAAGTCGTCGATTCCTGCGACAGCGTGCGTCAGTTCTGTCGCAGTGAAGTCGCACCGTGTGAGTTAAGCCTTACGGTATGCCAGGCGAATTGTAATTGTTATTGAAGTATTTCTCACGTATTTACGAAACTATGGAAATAGGTGGAACAGAAAAAGTTATTTTATAATTATCTATGAGGAGTTTTATAACAAATTAGTTGAAATTAAGACATTCTGAAAAATCTGTACCTATGATATTCTGTGAAATATACCTATGAGACATTGTGGAAACATTACACATGAGATGCATGAGCATGAGATGCTCTGAAGACATTACATATCGCTCATGTGCCATGCAACAGTGGCAGAACCCAAAATTGGAATTTTCCCAAGAGACGACTTTGAAAGTTGAATTATTATATTATATGAGCGTTGACCATTTGCTGCCAGATTATGATAATTATCATAGAATTTTCATGATAATTATCATAATCTGGCAGCAAATGGTCAACGCTCGTATAATATAATAATTGAACTTTTAAAGTCGTCTCTTGGGAAAATTCCAATTTTGAGTTTGCCACTGTTGCAGCGCCCATGAACGATATGAGATGCTTTGGAGACATTGCGCTATGAGATACTACTCATAAACTATTACGTAAATGATGTTTTATGTAATGACATGTGATGGCAGATCCCTCTAAAAAAACGATTCAATCCACCCTATTGAAAAGATCCTATAGAATCCCACAGACAATTTCTATGGGAATCTGATATGCTTTTGACACAGCAATTCCCGATATCTATTAGAAAAGTTTAAGAAGGAGGAACAGCAATGCATTGGATTCCATGTGGAGCTGAGATGATGAATAGGGATTTACCAAATTTTATATGTATCCGTAAAAATAAGTAAAGTTGTTTTATTTGTAATTACTAATCGATCCTTACAAGTACACATAGAATCCAATACATTCCCATTCGTCTCTCTCAGATTTTTATAAAAGGGTACCTGGAATTGTTGTGTCTGAAGAGCACATCAAGTTCCTATGAGAATTCTACGGGGATTTTATAAGTTTTCTATGAGAACTCTATGATACTTCTTCAAAAGGGCATAGAAGTAATGTTTTGACCAGCGTAGAAGTAGTATCAAGAGACACGGTAGTGTCTCGCGGTTATATTAACGCAAATAAATTTCGTTAGACATTCTTAAACTATTTTATGAGAGACATTTCAAAATATTATTTATATAGATATATGTATTCCAGCAGGATAATGCTAGAATATTTCAAATGTAATGTTTCGATTTTAACATCTGCAAAATATTTCATTTTTAAGACACTGAAATATTGTATTTCAATCGAAACATCTGCAAAATGTTATCAGAATATTTAAAGTGTAATGTTTCAAATGAAATATCTCTAGAATATCTTACTCGAGATATTCTGAAATATTTTAATCAAAATACCTAGAATATATTGTCAATATTTGAATTATAACATGTCAAATGAAATATTGTCAGAATATTTCATTTGAGACATTCTGCAACATTTCAATCGAAATATCTCCAAAATATTATTAGAATATTTCAAATATAATGTTTCAAATTAAATATCTCCGGAATATTTTATTTCAGAAACTTGCAATGTTTCAATCAAAACATCTGCAAAATATCGTCAGAATATTTCAAAAGTAATGTCTCAAATGAAATATCTCCAGAATATCTCATTCAAGACATTCTATTTTAAAAATATCTAAAATGTTATCAGAATATCTCATCTGAAATATTTTGTTTAAAATATCTGTAGAACGTTACTGGAATATCTCAAATGAAATATTTCAAATGAGATGTTTGAAATGTTCTGAACACATTACCGAGACGTTCTGTACTGTGTGGGTAGTGATCCTTTTCCCTCCCTTTCGATTTAATTACCAAATGTACGAAGAAATGCGACTTCCAACTATGCGATGTGGTCTAAAGCAGAGTTCCACGCACAAATGACATGGCGATACATCAGTTTCAGAACAAGCGAAAGATGGGCAGCGAGTTCAGTCAAACGAAGAAGCTGCAGAATGTATGTCGAGGATCTGGAATGGGCTGAGGAACTCTGATGATTGTCCTCTCTCTGTGTTCATGGACGAGTCCTTATACCTGCAATTCAAGGCGTACAACGAGAGCCAAAAAAAAATCAAGGCGGAGCGAACTCCCGCGGCATTCTTCATGATTGTCGTCACGATATACATTTTCTCGTTAGTCTTCAGACTCTTCGGTCTCTACACAATAGCGCATATCTGCAATCATGTCATAGGTGTGTGGTTCTTGATGTTCATGCTATGGCTGTTCATTAGGTTGGTATCGTTCGTTATTTCGATTCGCCGCTGATATTCCTCTGACATGTTTCCCTCGTTCCTCCGCAGGTATAGCGGAGAATTCAGCGAGCTGGGCACACAAATCGAAGAGCTCGCCACCGCTATGTGGGAGAATGTAAGTGAATTCGCGTCTCCCCTCTCGAGTCTCTCCGCGAGTCGTTCAATCTCACAATTGCGAAACGTTTCCCAATTCCAAATCGCAGGCTTCACGGCCCCTATTTTTTTAAATTTATTTTAGGGGAAATACGGGAAATTTTAGCAAGAAAAGGGGAAAGTTTTTATTAAAAAGAAGTTCTTCTAGAAATTAGAAATGTGTAGTGGTTTTAAAAAGTAACCATTTTTAAGATATACCATATGAGGCTAAACTTACTCGCACAGGAAAGGAACTTGAATTACCATTATCTCATTATTTATGAACTTTTGGCGTACATCGATGTAAGGCTTTGTTACAAATAAAAAAATGTAATCTTCAAAAATATATATAAATATGAGCCAAAAGCTCATAAATGCTGAGATAATAGTAACTAAAGTTTCTTTCCTGATGCGAGTAAGTTTAGCCTCGCATGATACAATGAAACACCAATATTTATTAAATGAAGGACGTTTTTTGTAACTTAAAAATGTATATCTTATGTTGTGTGTAACTTCGTGTATCAGAATCTGATTTATGGAAAAGAAACCATTTGCGAATCGAGTTTCTGATCAGAAACATTCATTCAACTAAGTTATTACAGTTTCTGGCCATATTATTAAACGCACCTTGATTTGTTAATATAAAACACAGGTTTGGAGAAGAGAAAAAGCTACTATGTTTACTTCAACGTGTCTCAAAGAAAACATTTAACATCTTTGAATATTGGGGAATAATAAAACACGCGGTTTTAGTAGTAATAATCATATATCTATTTACTTTTGTCACACACACACAAATGTTTAGATAGTCAACGAGATATACGTATTATTATTAACATTTACTCAAGATGTCTTTGGCGTCAGGCCTCACAGCATCCCTAAAATTTATTTTAGGGGAAATAGGGTACATTTTTTTACAATACCAATTTACAACAATACAATATGTAATCATCTTTCAAAGTATAAAAATGTACATATACCTATTATACAAAAAGGTCTAAAAATAAGACTAACTTAGTTTTTGCTAAGTTTTGATCTTCTTTTTAAGCTTTCTTTTAGATACCTATACACTTTTTCTATACTTTCTTTCAGTAGACCAGTTAAATGCAGTCTAGTTTAAACATGACTTGTACACTTAACAGAAACATAAAATAGCAACTGCACGCACACTCTAATAATAATGAAAAACTGTTAAGGGTAAATAGGGACACACTGAGGCTTGCCGTCTACATATTTTATGAATACTATTAACGCATGCTCGTACGAAACTGAATTTCAATAATACACACTCAAAACATATCCACTCATTATTATCAGCAACGTAATTGACGCATTTTCATACTCATCCAAGATTATCCCAACAGTCTAATCAAATAACGTCATGAAAAATGCGTTCCTTTTATGGCACAGTAATTCTTCAGCATAATTCAATAATGGATGAGCTATATTATAAAGTCGGTCCTCGGAAATACAAAATTAAGGTGCGTCTGATAATACGACCAGGGATTATCAATTTTAGACGAAATATTGACGCAGATAGATAAACTAGAAGTTATGTTATTTTAGTAAAAAAAAATTAACCATTTTGACCCATTTCACGTAATCTGAAACCACCGAGGTGTATCTTTTTGCTTTGGTGTGAAAGTTGGCAAAATTTATTCACATTAGCAGGCTCGTAATATCTCTGCCTCTGCTTACCTGTTTTTATGCACTGAAATACATTTTAATCGGCCTTATTTATTTATTTACGTGCCGCTACCGTGTGGTTTTTTCATTTAATAGTCTACAAATTTATTATTCAATTTTTAGAAAATCGAACGCGATGCCATGAGCGTGATGGCTAACGCAATTTCAGTTAGATCTGACAGGCACCAATAACTCGAGCAATATTAGATTTATCGTGTTCTTACAGCAAATTCGAACACGGCAGCGACCCGTAAATTATTTCGCTGAATCCAGTATAATATATTACAGCGTCGTATCTGATCTCTATTGAGTGAATACGAGCCGCGTGACACATATGGCGTATTTTTTATTTTTTGAATTTTAGGATCTACTATGTACTTACTCAGTTTTATTCAAGGGAGACTAGTTCAGCAGACGTGCTTGCTCAGTGAGAATTCGATGCTTATTGGATGATAGTAAATATTAACCAATAAGGATTGAATTGAGTGATTTTCACCTCATGAATCGGTTTACCGTGGCTATCACCTGACAAATTCTCTTGAGCTATTTTCAAAATCCCCAGAATTGAAAAATGCCCCTTAAAGAACAAATTCAACTGAGAAGCTGAATAATAACTGGTTTTAGGAGGAAAAATATTGAATTATGAGAGAAAAAGGGAAAAATCGTGAGCTTTAGGGTGAAAAGGAGGAAACTTAAAAAATAGAGGAATGAAGGGAAACAGGGGACACGCTGTGAAGTCTGAAATCGCGCTGCGATTAGATTCGTCACACCCGAGCTCCAACTAATACGCAGCGTTTCTTTCAATGTCAACAGGTCATGCTGAGCGTGCGTCTCGTTCACAAACTGAGATACCTGATCCTATCCACCTTCTTTGCCGTTTTCACCTGCACCTTCCTCTACGTTTACCTGTGCAAACCTGCTGATGATTTACCTTACTTTCAGGCTGGTGCCACACAGCCGGAATGTCTTTCTGAATTCAGAATCTGAATTCAGAACGTACAGAATTATATGTAATTTAAATGAGGCAGCACACACGTCCGGATTTTTTCAGATTCTGAATTTTTCAGATCTATCTGTTAAAAATGATGCGGCGAGCTCAGACACGCCGGAATCTGATTCTGAATGTAGTCCAGGCAATAAGGAGTTTTACCTTAAAAAAAATCAGGGTTTTGAAATTTGGTAGTTCAGCTCAGTTTCACATCCGGTGTGTCTCTCTTTCGGATTTTATCTCCCACCGATCCTAGTAGTTCATCAAATGATGCTAGTGACATTCTGTAGTAATCGAAGAATCTGTTAGGATGCTGTCGTAATTTTCTTGCAATAGTGTGATACTGGCTCTCCCTTATTCTATTCACATTAACACGGTGAATCCAATGTATTAACACGAATCGTTTGCGTTTTTTTTTAAATAAATAGCTAACAGTAGCGCGATAAGTATCAATTCTTCTTCCATACCGATCAACGATGTTCGCTAGCCGAGAAGCACGAGAATACTGACCTACCTGAAGTATCCGAATTCAGATTCTGAATTACGTCTCGGATTTCAGAAAGACATTCCGGCTGTGTGAGGTTGAGTGTCGGAATTCAGATTCTGAATTCCGTTTCTGAATTCAGAAAGGCATTCCGGCTGTGTGACACCAGCCTTAGACTGAGTTTTTACGATTGATTTCCGAAACGCCTCTCGCGAATCATAGCCACGTTTCGCGATGTTCCGTCGCTTTCACTCTTTCGTTGCCCCGGTTCCGTTCGCACAGCCCACATTACGTTTCGTTAATTTCTCTCTCTCTCGTCGTCTCTTTCACCCCGTCGAAACGCTGCGCGATAAAGGGGAACCGCGGGGCTCGGAAAGGTATGATCGCTTGAGCACGAGAGGATTGTCGGCACGTGGCCCAGCTGTCGGGGAATTTCCAGAATCGGAAACTCTTGCGCACGAGCTCTTTAGAACTGAAAGAAAAATCGGTCCGAAAGATCTCGGTTTTCGATTCTGAGCAGCGATCTGGAAGGAACCCCGATAATGGCAGGAAATCTTCCGCGCGACACACGGGAGCGTCGCTAATTCTCCGTTTTTTGCTCTGCGCAGCTCATGAAGCCGCTCTATCAGCCGTTCGTGAAGCAATCGGTGTCCGTGACCGTGCAGCAGGACGCCACGACGACCGCCAACGGCAAGATGAAGCTGCCGTAACATGTCATAACATAGCATTCAGTTTACACTGATTCGTTAAAATTACCAAAAGGGTGAATAAACCGCATAGTGTAAACGGGCTGTAACGTTTCATTTCTACCGCGTCCCCCCACTGGTCCCCCCGGAAGGTACACATTCAGCCCTCGAAGGGACGAATCGCCGTCATGCACACGTTCTTACATTTTTATTTGCCTCGAAGCTCTGCGAAGCACCTTCGACTTTCCAAAGCGACGCGTCCTTCGTGCGCACCGAATCGCGCGTGCGGGTTGTGACGCGGCCGGAAGCTCGTTCCCTCGAGGACTGACCGAATGGCAGCGCGGCGGTACGTACGTGTCGTCGCAATCGTGTCGTTCGATCATTCTTCGCGTAACAATATTCCACAGTCGAAAGAGTCAGGAAAAGAGAGATCGCGAATGGTCTTTCGCCGGTGATCGTGCTACCTGCGTCGTGCGTTAAGAGAGTGAGACAAATGCGAGTTGTACACTAGGTATTGGGTGATATGAATAAAATTGAGTTTGTACTCTGAGCACATACAGTATGTCCCGTGGATAACGCAAGTATTTGAATTTCCCTGACATTTGACTTTGGTAGTGCTTGGAACGGTGCTGTAGTTAGAGTTGGCTTCAGAAGAATGCGCTGCGTTCTTACGAGCCGTGTTTCGAGAGCGAAAAGTGTAAAACGTCTGATTTCCCGGGAACTGCCAATTCGGGAGATCGAAGCGTCTAACCTCGAAATTAACTGAATTTGTAAAAATAATGGTAAATAATGTGTAGAAGTGCTGAGAAATAATCATACAGGTTTCGGAAACACGGCTCGTAAGAACGCAGCGCACTCTTCTGAAGCCAACTGTAACTACAGCACCGTTCCAAGCACTACCAAAGTCAAATGTGGGGGAAATTCAAATACTTGCGTTATATATCCACGGGGCATACTGTATACTCAAGAGCATGAGCTTTAAGTAGGAGTTTATACTTAATTTTTTATACTTAAATCCATATGAATAAAATGTATCGCAGCTACAAGAGATACTCCTATATAAAAGGAGTAGATAGTCCTATTTACTGACTGCGCATTGCACAGGCGTCACAGACAGGTCTCGACTTGTCAAATTACTTGGAGAACGTTTTCACGCAGTTGTGTGTGCAGTCATAATTGTCCAGTGCGTTTGATTATGAGTGATAGCGAAGAGAAAAGTTGTAACGGAACGAATCAGATAGGATTTGTTCTGTTTTTGCGCGACGGACTACGCGCCAAATTAATCTTGTGTGATTAATAAATTACATCATTTTACGAAAAAACAAAACAATGCACTTTATTTGCGTGCTGTTCGAACTCAGTCATCACTTCTCCGCTGTCAAACTAAAACTGAGTCTCCCTCCAAGGAGACTCCACTTATATGGAGTAGAAACTCAGACTGTTGAGCACAAACTCATTTTTAATCATACGAAAATTGAATTTATACTCACTTGAAGTTGTACATAAGAGTACCTACTCATGGTGAGCATTTACTCTTAATTTTTATTCATACAGATTGGAGTATTTACTTCAGAATTTTGAGCATGAAGTACACGCTCCGCTTTATTCATATCACCCATTATCCTGATGTCCTGGAGTAGGAAGTAATAAGACGACGATATATGGGTAGAAAGTACGGACGAAATACTAAAATTGTGGTGTCGATGTGTAAAGGGTTATTAATAAATACTTTTGTATTTGTAAAATAACTTCTATTCCACTCGCAGAACCCGCAAACATCGTGTCCGCACAGCTTTATCATACTAGATTCCCCACGAACGCAATCTGCAGGGCTTTAATTTCAGCCAGAAATTAAAAAATAATGCATTTTAATGCCTTTTTTTAAAAATGACCAATCTTTCCTCATTTTAGCATTATGAAGGGATAAAAAAGGCGGTCTAATAACCACCGCAACACCGAGAACTCGTACGAATCGTTTACAACGTTTTAGCAGCGGAAAGGTACCCTATTGAAAAAATATCACAGATTCTTATAGAAAACTTGTAAAATCCCATAAATTTCACATGGGAATTTGATGTGCTTCAGACATAGCAATTCCGCATACCCTTCCATAAAAATCTGAGAAAGATGAATGGGAATGTATTGGATTCTATGTGTATTTGTAGAAACAAATAAAATCTTGTAAGGTTCTATTAAATAATTAGAAATAGAACGGCGTGTATAGGTCTTTATTTTCTTTATGGGATTCAACTTGTTCTCTTACGGATACATATAAAATTCGGTAAATTCCTACCCTGGTGAAGATATATTCCAGAATTTATCATAATTTGTCTATAAATAACCCAAAATTTCTCTGAAATTTGTCAATACTTTCTCTGAATTTCTGTCAGATTTCGGACATTTTTCAGAGAAATTTCAGATATTTCAGATATATTTAAACACTTTTAGAGACGTTGTGGCTGTGAATTTCCAGAACTTCTATGAATTTCTCGGAAAAACTACGACCGCTGTGTCTCGAAATGTTCCTGAAAGATGATTTTCAACCTTTTCTCACAAGTCTTATGAATTTAGCAAAAACAACTCAGACTGAAAGTTCTCGAAATTTCTTTGAAATTCTTTTCTTTAACTTCTTCAGAAATTCCACGATTATATCTGAATTTTTGAGAAAAACTCGAAACTCAGTTTCTCGAAATTTGTCCCTGACACGTTTATCCGAAAAATCACATATAATTTTTCAGAATTTCCTTCACACTTTTCTCCAAGTTTCTCAGATCTTTTCAGAATTTCTTTACATTTTTAGAAATTTCTCTAAAATTACTTTTTTTTAGAAATTCTGTGTAATTTCTGAGAAATTATAGACAAAAGTTTCACCAGGATATTCATCATCTCAGATGCACATGGAATCCAATGCATTCCTATTCGTCCTTCTCAAACATTTCCAATATCTAGATATCTGGAATTGCTGTGTCTGAAGCACATCAAATTCCCATAGAAATTGTCTACGGGAATTCTATGGGATCTTTCCAATAGGGTGTCACCAAATAATTTGACGAAACCTTAAAAATAATTATCCTTAATGACTTCTAATAATAAAAATGACTTTCTACTGACCCGATTGAAACAAATGACCTATCATTTAAAAAAATGATCAAACGGGAACCCTGAATCCGCAATCATCTCGGAAGTCGTACGACAGGAAAAAGAATACTTTTGATACACTTCGCCCGCCCAAAATTCAAAGTGTCCGCTCAGTGCAAGCTCTTGAACATCTGTCGCACCATGTCGTTGGCCCTGCGCTTGGATTCCGTCCAATTCCTGCTGTAAGTCTCGAAGTGCTTCCGCGCCGAGGAATTCTGCGGCTCCAATTGCACGACCCTCTCCAGGTCCGCGACGGCCTTCTCGAAGTTGAGCAGACCTCCGTACGCCACGCCCCTTCGGTACAGAGCCTTCACGTTGTCCGCGTCTCTGTTCAAGACCTTGTCGCACAGGGCGATAACGTGCTCGAAGTTCTTTCGGTGCAGGTGGCAGCCGGCCATGTTATTGTAGAGCGTCAGCCTCAGGGAGTTGATATTCCTGAGCATCGTCTCGTCCAATTCCAAGTCCTCTATGGGCTCCAGCGTTATGAGGCCCTTGCACGCCTTGCCGAACCTGCGGAAGGCGTCCACATATCTTCCAGCTTTGAAGAGCGCGACGCCCGCTTCCTTGTGCCTCAGCGCCGCCGCGTACTTCTCCTCGGGCGTCCAATCCCAGAACGGCTTGCGTTCGTCGCAACTCTTCAAGGTGATCTCGCAACTTATCGCCGACTCGGAGCCGCGCTCTTCGGGATGCGGCAGCGTCACGCGGACCGAACTCCTCTCGCCGACAGTCATCGTCGATATCGCTCTCTCGAGGCAATCGTCCACGTCGGAATTCGCGCAGCCGATCGTGACGATCTTGTCCGGCTCTCCGACGAGGTGGTCCGTCGCGAAGCGCTCGTTGAAGTCGTCCGCGGCTATTCCTGTGATTTGAATATTGTCGATACGAAGGGCGCAAACGGAGCCTTCGGTAGGGTTCGTGGAAACGGAACCATTCTCGATGACGACCTTTCTGACGCGATTGTTCGCGGATGTCCACGTGTGCGTCATGACGATTAACGGATCTGTATCCCCCTATCGAAGAGAACGAGGACGAGGGATTAAAGTATGTTGCGAGGAGGATTGTAGCGCTCAGAGAACGCTATTTGATAATTGTGCGGAATGCGACATGCGGGAAGAGGGATCTCTGTTGAAAAGATCCCACAGGCAATTTTTATGGGAATCTAATGTGCTTTTGACACGGCGATTCCAGATATCCACTATAAAAGTTTAATAACATTGAATAGGAATCCATTAGATATTATGCGTATTTAAACGATAAATAGAGATATACTGAATTTTATATGAGGCGCCTAGATGCAATACCAAATATTTCCTATATAAGTATAAAGGAAATATCTGGGTTTGCATCTAGGCGCCTCATAGGTATGTATCCATAAAAACAAACAAAATTCCATAATGATAATAAAATCATGTAGGGTAAACCACCCAGTTATTGGACATCTTGTTGGACATCCTGTAGACAGTCTGATTTAAATAAATGAAAACAAGATTCCTAGTTTTTACTTAAATAAATATTATAAAAAATCGTACCTGGCTTATTGATTCTTAACTGTCCAATTACTGGATAGAGTATTTCCAAAAAATAAGAACACAGTCCAATAACTAAGTTTTTTGACTTTATCCCAGTTTTTTATTGTTGAAAATGATATTGTTTCCAACTTAAAATTGTAAGTTACTAGAATGTAAAGCCAATATGTTTTTAATTAAAAGAAGCCACCACTCATATCTAGGTAGAAAAATATCTTTTTAACACGGTCTCAAATGTCGTAAAATGCTTAAGTGTTCAATAACTGGGTGGTTTACCCTACACTTTATTATATTTAAGATTACTAATAGAACCTTACAAGATTTTAATTGTTTCTACAGATGCACATACCATCCCTCTTAGATTTTTACTAGTGGATATTCGGAATTGCTGTATCAAAACCACATCAAATTTCGATGAGAAGTCTATGGGACTTTTACAAATTCTCTACGAAAATCTATAAGAATCTACGATATTTTTTCAGTAGAATTAACTTTGGTGAAACATCAGGGGAAGGTCGACTGAGAAGACTTTTGGAGCGGATTACAGCCTGAATAAATGGGGTGATAGCTTTAAAGAAAGAGAGAGGAGGGGAGGGAGAGGGAGACGATTTTGACAAGAGGAGAATGTAGCGTACCGTCTTAATCATCTCTATTGAAAAACTATAGATTGTTATAGATTCTCATAGAAAACTTGTAAAAATTCAATAGAATCTCCATGGGAATTTGATGTGATTTTGAAATAACAATTCCGGATATACACTGATATAAATCTGAGAGGGATGAATAAGAACCCTAGTAATTAGAGTCTGCTGCAAATTATCTGCACAAGGCACTCATCTAGCAGTCTTATAAAAGCTTCTTTCAAAAAAACTTGCAATTTTTCATGCACGAGCTATGCGACAGAATTTCAGCAATCTTGCGAACAAATGTAATGAGTAACTTGCATTTTTTTCTGCACAAGCTTCCATGTAACAGAACTTCAGCATTCTTGTGCAAAGATCTTGCAAGATTTGTTAATGAACACACTGCTGCGATATATCTAGTGCAAGGCTTGCAGCTGACTTGCAGCATCATCTTGCAGGAAGCTTCCAAAAGCCAACTGGTTTTTTGCTTCTTCTTCTTTACAGTATAATTTGCGCAGGATGATTACCAGGGAATGTATTGGATTCTACAGTCCCTGACCATATTATTAGACGCATCTTAATTTTTTTTATTCGCAAGGACCAACCTTGCAGTACAACTCATTTATTACAGGGTGTCCAGTACAATTCCATAATGACATTCAAGTACTTTGCAAGGACTCTTCAAGGAATTTTTCAAGATTTTCAATTACGTGAAACGATCAATGACAAGCTATATGAGAGGTACGTTATTCCGTGATAAACGAATAAAATGACCCATACAGTGAAACAAAGAAGAATATTTATTAAGTGAACAAACGTGCTGTGCCTATTCGCTCATTAGTCTCTGCCCGCAGCTTGATGCGCCCAGGTCAAATTAGACTTTATTATTTAAAAAATGCAATGTTTTGGTGAAATCAACGAAAAATAAATTTTCAAGGAGCTACACGAAAATGCAAGTACAATTCTAAAAATTTGTTAAGGTCAAGCAAAATCCAAGTATTATTCAAGTACTTGAAGGATTAATGGGAATGCTGAACCTTCTGTATTATTGTTATAATTAATTGTATTACGTTGAAAAATTACTGTACCATAAAAGGAACGCATTTTTCATGACATTATTTGATTAGAATCATAGAATAGTCTTGAATGAGTACAAAAAATGCGTCAATTACGTTGTGGATAATAACGAGAGCAGATGTTTTTTGAGTGTGTATTATTGAAATTTAGTTTCTTACGAGCGTGCATTCAAATCTGAATCGATGCTTTTATAGACGCCAAAGATGGCTTGAGTGAATATTAATAATAATACGTATATCTCTTTGATTGCCTAAAGATTTTACAAAAGTAAATAGATATATGATTATCACTACGAAAAAACCGCGTGTATTATTATTCCCCAATGTTCAAAGACGTTAAATCTTTTCTTTCAGACATGTTGAAGTAAAATTAGTAGCTTCTTTTCTCCTCCAAACCTGTATTCCATATTAAGAAATTAAAATTCGTCTAATAATACGGCCAGGGACTGTATGTGTATCTGTTTAAACAAATAAAATCTTGTAACATCTTCCTAGTAATTATGAATAGAATGGCGTGTATGGTTTTAAGTTTCTTTATGGGATTTTTCTCGTTTTTACGGATACATATAAAATTTTATAAACCTCTCTTTATCATCTCAGATGCATAGAAAGAATCCAATGAATTCTTATTCGTCCTTTTCAAACTTTTCCAGTGGATATCTGAAATTGCTGTGCCATCATATTTCTATAGAAATTGCTTATGGGAATCTATGTCATGTTTTCAATAGGGACCTAGATAGACATTTGTCGGCATATTGCCTGCATTATGGCGGCATTGCACACTAAAAAATGATGGCAGAATTGTGCATAGATGCGTCTGCGTATTGCACACGTTTTGACGGTATATAAAGAGAGCATGAAATGTTTTGAAAATTGCTCCAACATGCAAAAAATTGTAGCTAAATTGTGCATCATGATTACATTAACTACGCAATTGAATGTAGAAAGTATGCTGTTTATTATTTCAGTTTATACCATATGAGGCTAAACTTCCTTACCAGCTCAGAAAAAAAAATGCTTATATGTAATCATGCATGATCACACATAATTGGATATAATCAGATCCAAAATTTGTCTTTATCTGATTATACAGGGTGTTCATGCCCTGGCTCCAGTTTGCAGCATACGCGAACCAATAGTGATTTATGCAATTTGGTCTTCAATTGATAGATGGTCACAGAGACAACAGGGAAGGCTAACCGAGCCACTAATTGGGTTATGTATGTGGAAAATTTGACATAGGCTCCACACACTCAGAGCCTAGGTATGAACACTATATATGACCAGACAGGACTTGATATGATCAGACCCAAAATGTTCAACTTTGTACAGATCTAAATGCGTATAATATCATATCTGATCATATGTGCCCATAATTATGAAAGTGGTGTGTCAAAATTTAAAAAAAATAAGTTTATCAGTTATTAATTTAGTTTAAAATCATGTGGTGTGAAATAACTGATAAACTCATTTTTTTTTAATTTTGACAGACCACTTTCATAATTATGGGCACATATATGAATTTTCATGTATGATCAGATATAGACAAAATTCGGATCGGATTACATCCGATTACATACAATCATATATGATTTTACATAATCATATTTTCCTGTTTAGAATGAATCTTCAATCGCTATTATCTCATTGTTTATGAATTTTTGGCCTACATCGATATAAGATTTTGTTGTAAATAAAAATATTATCTTGAAGAAAGTAATTTATAAACATGAACCTAAAGTTCACATAGATGATGAGATAATAGTGATCCAAGTTTCTTTCCTGGCTAGTAAGTTTAGCTTCGTGTGATAGATATTCGACAATTTAGTAACCAGAGCCGTATCATAAATTCCAACATTTTGTACTCTCATAGTAAGATCTTAATGCGGGAATAAAATTCCTTAATACTATTTTTAGCATTGCTGTCTAGCCGTGGATGAAAAATAAACAATTACACGTGGAATTGATTATTCGAACGTGTACAAGAGTGCTGAATGGTTTTAAACTTACATGAAGGCGTGTAATCGCACGAATTCCAGAAACGTAAGACTGATGTTACGATCGAAGGATACGAAGACACCCTCTAAATATCTTTCCCATAAGATTCGTCTACAGAATTCACGATTTCTCAGTGAAAATCATCCTCCATTCTACAGACGTTCCAACCTTGTCGAATGCGAAAACGATATTCTTATACTCGTGTCCAGAATTAGGGTTTTTCACGAGATAATTATCGATAAACACAGTCTTGTAATTCTGATCGGCTTTACGACGTTCCGCGAATCACGGAGAGTCAAACGCGAATAACAATTCCAGACATGCTGGCGTTACGACAGTTGTTGACATTTTTACCGAGAGATAGCACACGATACGCGTACAGGGATACCAACCACTGATAAGGGCGAAATTGCATGTTTAACTATACCTACGAGGACGTAAGATAAGGCAGACGCAAAATTAATTTCAGAAATTACGATTTTCGGTTAGATGGCAAGAAAATAAAATAAGTTTATCATCATATCTAGTGATTTCTTTGATTATTTCATGTTTTCCAACCTAAAATAACTTATTTCACCGAACTTGTGACCCGCGGTGAGAAATGCAGCTTGTCCTCGCGGACGAGGAATCCCTTTGTTATGTCGACAAATTATCCAAATTGATGAGAAATAATCGATATATCGACAACAAAAATGTAGCTATCCCTTAATAAAATATATTTTATCACTTAGTGTCAAATACTCAGTTTCATTTCTAGACATCTTGTAGATGTCTGACAGATACCTATCCTCTGCTACTAGGGAAGCGTCGCGCCGCCAGCATACCGAGGCCGTAAGCGAGGCTGGCTAGTAAAGAATCGGTACGACATTTACCGTATATTTATATTATTTATATAATACTTATTGCGCCGAAACCACACCGACCCGTGAGAGACCGCGCTTATAAGCACGCATTTGCTGGACTAACGCGGGAGAAGAACGAGATCGTGACGTGTGTATTGCGAGGATCGAAATAAAATAAATATCTGAAGAAAAAACTGACCTAATCGCCTCTAGGTATCGAGAACATCTCTATCACTCTGATTTTCAGAGAATTAGAATTCTAGTCAAGTTCCCCGACTTTCCTACTATTCCTAAACACTTCTATGTATGGTAGGGGAGGATGGGGCAAACAGGACCTACGGGGCGAATGGGACCGGGCCGATTAATAAGTAACTATAAGCGCTATTTACACCCCGGGGTCTTGAACTTGTAGAGTAGGAGGCTTCCACGGTAACTAGCATATGTTTATTGACGCTGCACGTGTAGTGAATAAGTTCTGATAAAAAAAGTGAAAATAGCGATAAGTGATCGAAGAATATTTGATTTTCAGATGCCCGTAGCTTCTTACAAATAATAGCTATTAATTTTGGACTCCGTGTCTTAAAAACTACATCCTTTGGTATAATTTTTGAGATGTCGATCAAAACTTAACCTCTAAGGATATGCCGGTAATAAATATTGTTGCACTAACGGACTTTTGGGGCGAGGAAGACCAGATCAAACGGGGCGATTACGGCCGATCTTTATCGGTCCTTTATCCTTGAAATGTTAATTCACATATTCATAAATAATAATTCATCATACATATTTATTTACAGATGGTTCGGACGTACAAAAGAAAACATGTCATCAAAAACCAAAATAATAAAAAGATTTTTTTTTACCTAGCGGTATATGATATTCTATGATTATAAAACTAAAATATTTTTTTTTAAAGTTGTTGAACATGAGGGAATCGAAAAAATTCCTTATGGGGACAGTCAAAGTGTTAAACAATCTACCATGGTGGAACAGACCAAGTGGTCCCTTTCGCCCCATATACTGGGGCGAAAAAGACCATTATCTTTGCATACAAATTAGTACTTAGCTATGTACTGAATAAGAGTACATTAAACATGTTATTAAATAGTAATCGGTAAACAACATTCCATAGTATGTATAATCCAAAAATTATGTATTTCTAACAAACTACTACTTAAATATGGACAATACTGTCTTACGAGGTCCTCTGTACCCCACCCTCCCCTACACCTCGCGCAGCGCTACTTACACGGATCACACACATTTTCTATATTATAATCCGCGATACATTGGGAATATAAATTTCGATAACGAGGCGGAATAAAATTAAGAGAAATCCTAATCATCTCGCATTGTTCGCTTCCTTGAATTCTTGAGCGATTACTTCTCATCTAGGTATCTCTCGGTTACTGCGCCATAGAATCTGAAATTCTCTGCTTCCACGTGGCGTGGAAGGGAATTTTCAAGATTTCGACCCGCGTCTTTGGCAACGCGGTGAGGAGAAGCTTCTGCAGTTGAGGCAATGAATAATATTTTACTCGCGAATTCGTTAGGCTCGGTAGCACCGGATTGTCTCCTACGCAGAAGAAAACGAGAAATTAGACATTTCCTGGCTGCAACATCCAACAGTGAGCGAAATCGTAGAAATTAGATAGAACTAATTATGGCATAAGAAAAGGATAAGTTTGGAAATTGCTTTAAATTTAACAAGTTCTAGTAGTAAAGAATAAAGTGAAGCTACATTTAAAAAGATCTTTCAGCTTAGATTTTTCATATATACGGAGTACAAGATGCAAAAGATTTGGAGAATTGGAACTACAAGGTCCTAAGTGGGATTTTTTACTGATTATAAATTCTAATTTCCTCCGTTAAAATCGTTGACAACGACTTTTTAGTATTTCACAAATGATGAACAAATTGGAAAAATGTACGAGAGAAACAAGGACTAGTGACATATTTAATTTTATTTTGTATTATACTTTCGCCCATTGTGCAATGGGGATTGAAACCTATCAGGTTGTACTCCGAATCTAAAAACTTACCCTTTAAACTATCATCTTCTATATCCTCGATCAACTTCGAGCAGGGCAATGCTTTCAAAATTGGTATACAATCGCCCATGACCTGTTTGTTCATCTGGAAGAACGCATCAAACGCACCAACTGAGTGTTCCATTACCCTCAACATCCCCGGCGTGTAACGCCAGACGAAGTGCGTTAAGTTATTTGATAACTCCGTGACGCCACTAAGAACCATATTGTTCATCGTGGCTGCTTTGAATATATAAGTCTGTCTCTGAGTTATCAGTAGCTTTTTGATATTTCTGCAGTTCGCCAAGCATTTGTCGAAGCCGTTCTTCACGTCGAAGTTGACTAATTCCAATTGACTCAAATTTTCCAGCTTCGACACGCCCTCGAGTATGTTGAACGTACAACAGTTCAGGTATTGTCCTGCCTCCAGCCTCAGACGTTTCAAATTGTGCAATTTCGGCAGCACCCGCGTGCCGAATTCCTTCGGGAAGTCGGAACACTCTCCGAGTTCAAGCGTTTCCAAATTTGTTAACGATTCTAAAATGTCGATTCTCTTCATGCTGAGTCCATTCACGCCCGTCATACTCTGAAAAGAGAAGAGCGAAGAATGTTAATTGTGGAATAACTGATAAACGGTATTCATTTGTATTTATTTCAAATTTATCCATTCATTCGATCCATTTTCATTAATTCGAAAACTATTTAATCGTAAGATTGATAGATGAAAAATATTTGGCGCTTGAAGGAGAAAAGAATGGAAGGTATACTAAATCGTTAAAGATTTGTGATGTTATTTCTAATATCGAAATAATAATGTATGCGACGAATTGGCTAGCTCGTCAAATTGATCTCCATAATATTGCAAACGAAAGCAGATATCTCCAACCAGATATCCTGACTTCATTACTGGCATATTACGATGACAGTTTGAAATTTTTGCAAGGTTTTTTTCGGCTTTGAATCTAAAGCAACTGAATTAGTACGTTCGAAATGACATCTTACCAAATGAGTTAACTGAGTCAGCGTCTGCAAAGGCGAGAGACCTCCCTTCAAGGACACCCAGTTTATCGTCCTCAATTTTAGTTCCTGACAGCGTTTCAGATTTCCGACGGACTCCAAATTCAAAGAGTCGCACTCTATCGACATTGCACTCAACACCTCCAACTGCGGGCAGTTCTTGATTACTTCCTTGATGACGACTGCAGGGCACCGGTATAGCTCCAGCTTAACGAGGGTCGTAACCCTCGATATTACGGATACGAATTTGTTCGAGATACCGTTGGACTCCGCCGCTGCGACCAGCATCTTACTCAGATCCAAGTGTTGCGTGCCGCGCCTCTTCAACACCCTCGCGAATCCGTCCCAATCGGTCACCTTGCACCTATCCTTTATCCGCACTGTTTTCCACAGCGAGGAATGCACGGCGAGATCACGCCATATTCTACACACTCTCGCCGCTCGCAGCAGATCCTGAACTTTGAGATACTGGAAAATCCGTAACAAGATGTAGTAATCGGAAAATATAAAATTTTGCCGCTGTTCAGTCTCTGCCTGAAATTGTCGTCTCCTGCAATATAAAAGCACATTTCTTGAGTACCGAACGAAGTTTTGAAAGTTGACATCGCGAACATCTACGCGTCACTCCAGTATTCGCGTTATTACAACGAATATTATCATTTCTCTTTAAAAACAGTCTATACGCATCGATTTATCCCCTCACCTACAAGAGACCCTGTTCCGCCACTATTTCTTTAAGCAGTGGATCTAATTGGCGCGTTCAAAGTTTCGCACCACGTACGGATTCTATACGTGAGAGGGGGTTGGATTCAAGTGGGATGTGATAAAGTAATCGATCATACAATCGAGCGGGAGTCTCTTACGACGTATATTTTGATATTTTCGATCGGATAACACATAACTACTTTTTCCGATTACTTCTCTTTCTCTGCACTAATGGCTACATACGCTAATCCTTTCCTTTTCGAGGGGTCTGTAAACCCTAGTAGCAGGGGATATCTGTCAGACATCTCTCTACAAGATGTCTATATGTCTAGAAAATGATATCTATATTTGGTATAAATGTGGTCGAAATCTAGATATAGACAGCGGGTAGATGTCTGACAGATATCCTAAGTTGACAAGAATCGATATTCTGTGGTAAACATAATGATTGTTTAAAATTAAGAGTTAATACTATTAAACAAACTTAATTATAAAGCTCTATATTAGTCTTCTCATTCTTTAATAAAAAACTTTAAAACGAATTAGCAGCTAGCATTTTATTAGAAAACGAGAAGACCCTCTAGTGCTCTGTAATCCCTTTTTTTAATATTATTAATTTTATATTTTATAAAATTATTATATTTTTACCACAGAATATCGATTCTTATCAACTTAGGATATCTGTCAGACATCTACGCGCTGTCTATATCTAGATTTCGACCACATTTATACCAAATATAGATATCATTTTCTAGACATATAGACATCTTGTAGATGTCTGACAGATATCCTCTGCTACTAGGGAAGGGCAAATGTACACTTCCAGGAACACTTTATAAGCTTCTTGAATTGTTTACGACCAAAGATAGTACGAAAGAGATAAATAGGGGGGGGGGGGGAAGAGAGAGAAAGAGCATCTAGGGGTGCAGCCAAAAAGAAACGAGATTACCGTTCAGAAAGGAGATTACACTAGGGGAAGGAATTCGGGAGGAATATTTTTTGGAAAACGCACTAAACGATTCTTCTTTTGTCAATCTCTCAGGTTCTTTTTGCTTTATATACATCGTACGTTCTATTCTAAATCAGAGGAAGAATTTAGATCAAACAGTCTTTCGAGTTCGATTTAGAAATAAAGACCGATACGTACACGCGATCAATTCGCAAAATGTAGCACCGCTCCATTTGAATTCCTCATTCGATTTGAAATACAACACATACGATGTATTCGCTCGTCGTACGTTCCTAGGAAAATAAAAAACTTCCAACGCCAAAACCCGAAATCCGACTCCTAATAATACCTCGAGAACTCAAGAGTTATGCACCTTGCAAACATAATCTTCACTACCGGCAAAGTGTCTGCCTTCGACGCATTCTGGATGGACGCAACACTGCAAACTGGGTATGAGCCCCATAAACTCGTCGAATACCGTATGCAGCATGGTTCCTGGACTTTGGTCCTCTAAGATGTACGTTGGCGGGGGAACGGATAAAGGGAATACATACATGTACAAATAAATGCGGAGATGTATGTACATATTAAACAAAAAAAAACACGAATTTGTTAACGATTTATGAATGAGACAGGGACAATAGGTGAAACATTGGCGGGGGGGTGGGGAGAGACAGAGGGGAGAACGTAACCCGACATTATGTACAATTTGTATCTTCGGCATGCTACCCGATGTAATTTCACTCACCACTAGGAATTAGTACGTACATCGCGCGGAATGAGGCTATAAATTGCGCGACGCACATCGTTTAAGCCCCGCATAAAGGGATATCAATACGTTCTCACTATACTTTGGAACTTGACTTTAAAAATGTTAAAAGAAGTGAAAATACATCGTTTCGCGTACGATTTGTACCAACTTTCGATGAACGTTCAATTTACAACGCTAGAATAGGGTAAAGCATACAGTTGTTCACCTCCCCACAGTAATTGACCACCTCTCATAACAAACGCATTCAATAGAGAGAGATAGGCCAATCACTGTATAATTTCCTCCGCTTAAACTGTCAATAGCTACATGTTTTACCCTAAAACTAGCTGTCCACCGCAAGCGCTGCTGTGCTGAGCAGGGCGGATTGGTGTTAAGCGGTTCAGCACAGCACCGCTTGCGGTGGACGGCTGGCTTAACGCTTGAGAAAATAAAAGGTAATGATTTGCAAATAATGACGAACTCTCCAATGAAAATTGACTCATCGAAGAGCATCAATATGCAGTTCTACGCTTGAAGTGGCGTTATATTTTTGCTTCGTCCGAATCGAAGCTACTATTGCAACATGTGCTTTACCAGACTTTTTATTATACTATATTAGTATAGGATTAAATTGGGCAAAAAATTCGTATACATCAGAATATCAACCTTACCGATCATCAACCATACCAGTTTTTCTAACTATGTAGAAAATACAGAGAAAATTTGTACAAAAAAAACTTACATCAAAGCCCTCTCAGGCTTTGCGGGTAGAGATTTTTTCATCGGCGGCGGTTGACTGCACCATTCTGGGGCTGCAGAGCTCTCACTCTCGTCCGGCGGTGATTTCTTTTCTGCTATGCGAATTTCAAGTAAGTATCGCGACAAAGATAGTTTTCTAATACCGTCTTTGTGTGCAACGAGAATTTAGACTTTACAGACTAATTGCACCAACGTTAAGCTCTGTTTAAACCTCTATTTTCGTAATAACTAATTAACTGTCAGAATGTTGAAATAAAGCCGAGTTTAAGCAGAACCCAAGGTCAATGAAACTGGCTCCGAGAGTGGGTAGAACTTTTTTCAAATTTGCTGCATACACAAATCAATACTGATCTATGCAGTTTTGTCTTCAATTAATAGGGTGAACACACCGGTTGTCGGACACCTAAGCAGACGATATTTCCAGTTGTGTCGGACGTATCTCTTTCTTCCTCTATTCAAGGATATTTTCATATATCTGTTTCATTCTCTATCCGATAACAGGTAGTGTCTGGCTAACCGTTGCTTTCATCCTAAATAACTGCAGTAACACCAGGGAAGGCTAACCGAGCCGCTATGGCTTGTTTATATAACATGTGTGGCAAATTTTAAACAGGCTCCACACACACACTCTAGGAGCCTGGGCATGAACTCGTTCTATAACGTTATATACTGAATGTTCACCGATCCAATATTGGGCGTAAACTGTTAAGCGCATAAACTAATGGCAGCTCGGCTGTTTCCCTGCTTCCCTTCCGCAATACTCATTAGCTCACCATCTCGTACACTGGAGGTAAGCAGGGGAAAGCTCGGACGGAGCGCTATTGGTTCATGCGTTCATCAGAATCCACTTCTATTCTCAGAATAAATTCGCAAACACCCGGTTCAAATTCATCTAAATTTCTATTCGCTTAGACGCTCGATCATAGTTGAATGACCAGGCTGAAACTTAACGCGCCAAAAGTAGAGTTATCACGTGCGAACGCGTACTTCTCGCTTTTTTGGCATATAGTTATAGTATAAATAAGTATAGAGTAAACCACCCAAGAAACGTCGAATGTTATGTTATGTTATGTTGTCGTCGTTATGTTATTGAACATTTAAGCATTTTACAAAATTTGAGACCGTGTTAAAAATATATTTTTCTACCTAGAGATATAAGTGATGGCTTGTTTTAAAATTGAAAATATATTGGCTTTACATTCTAGTAACTTACAATTTTAAGTTGGAAAGAATATAATTTTCAACAATAAAAAGCTGGGATAAAGTCAAGAAACTTAGTTATTGGACAGTGTTCTTATTTTTTGGAATACTCAATCCAGTAATTGGACAGTCAAGAGAGAGAATCAATAAGCCAGGTACGGTTTTTGATAATATTTATTTAAGTAAAAACTAGAAATCTTGTTTGTATTTATTTAAATCAGACTGTCCAGTAACTGCAAGGTGTCCGATAACTGGGTGGTTTACCCTACCTATACCTAGTATGCGTAAGATCAAGCACCGAGGACCTTGCTGGAAACTTATCAGTAATTTTTAGAAGTGATAAGAAATAATCATTCGGGTTTCTTCGATGAAATTCCCCAAGTGTTTAAAAATCCGAATGATTATTGTTCGGGCGCCGTGCGATCAATGTTAGACATCCGCGGGGTCGTAAATCCCGAAGACGCTCGTTCGTGACACGATTACTTACCAACCATACCGCAAGGCGGATTTTAAGCTCTCGGCTCTTGATTGAACGTGTGGTGAGGCGATTTAAACCGAGCAGTTGGTTCAAATGAGTATAATATCCTATTCGAGTTAAACAGGTACAGTAGTTTGATGATTTAACCGTGGTTTACACTTAGTTGTTTCGAATGCACTGTTGGTATGAGATTGAGATGGAGACGAACTGTCTAATTGCAAGTTAGAGCGCTTGTACACTGAATGCACTGTATATGGTCGGCGATACACTTCGTTATGCATTAACACGCATTTGGTTGCGGCTTATATATATATAGGTACCTATCTTACCTATCTTATATCTAACGGTAGTAGCAAGACGGTGGGGATAGCGTGGGCTGTACGGTACGCCCTGATTGGCTTGAAAAGGATGACGGTGTAGATCGCATGAGCTGACGTGATGCGCCCTGAAATAAAAAATGACGCTGGGTGTTTCCCGAGTTCTATACCTAACGGGAAAGAGTATGACGCTAAGGACTTCCTGGATTCCGTACCTAACGGTTAAGGGTATCGGATTCTCATTTATGACCATACGGAAGGGTCAGACTACCTCGAATGGTGAATTGATCCTTTGTGTCTGTATGAGTCAGGTATTAGGTTTTCCCGATCCGTCATTTACTGACTTCGTCATTCTTTTTCTTTAGGGCGGCTCCAGACTCACGCCGAGGAGCCGGAACTACGGAGAAGTCTGAATGAACGTAGTTTTCTTATTCTCGTTCTCGCGCTCGTCTGATCTCCAAGCGATGTCGGTATTTTGGCCCGCTTCAAAGTGTTTCGTAAATTACTATGATTATTGACTTATCACTATTGTAAAAGCCGACTTGAAATTCGAAATATAGGTAGTAGATGTTTTTGAGGCACATAGAATAACAGTGGTCCAACTTCACTTTTTTTTCAAATAGCTGCCTTTGCTTTAAAATGAGCTGTCTAATGTGTATCTTTCAGTATAAAGGTGGTTTATCTCCATATATTGTAGTTTCCCAATAAAAAACGATTTGAAACGGCCATTATCCTTCTTTAGTTTTCTATGATAAACTTTGAAAACACCTCAAAACTTCAAAACAGCCTTATATCGTATGTCTGCGCCCAAGCCCCCTTTTTTGAATTTTTCTGACATTTGACTTCGGTAGTGGTTGGGTCGGTGCTCTAGTCCTGATAGTTAGAGTTGGCCTATCAGGACTAGAGCACCGACCCAACCACTACCGAAGTCAAATGTCAGGGAAATTCAAAAGAGAGGGCTTGGACGCAGACATACGGTATGGAGATACACCCTCGAGCTCAGATTCTAATCATGGGGAATTTTCAAAATGTAATTTTTAAACGTAACCGCCAATTAGCAATTAAATCTCATACTTTCATTAGCTAATGCGGCCTTTGCCCTGGCTAATGAAAGCATGATAATTAATTATTCATTGGTTAGTATATTGAAATATGACATTTTGAAAATTCCCCATGATTAGAATCTGAGCTCTCAATCGCACAGGTCGGTTGCGTCAATTTCTTTTCAGCCTTATAATAGGAGTTTTCGATTCCGTCGCTGTAGCTATGAAAAAAACGTTGTTCTTGACTATTGAAAGGTTGTTCGGGAAAAGTATGAAATAAAAAACGGCATCATCATAATACGATACAAATCTACCTAATTATTATTGGAAAAAGAAATAAGTGGTTTACATATAAAGTAGTATCGAGAATAAACAAAATTGTACACTTACGCAGGTAAGTTTTGATAATAATGGTTGTGGATGCATTTGCAAAGAGAGATACAATTAATGTGTTGCCCCGATGTCGTCCATACCGGTTAACCGGTTTCCAAAGTCTTCTCGGCGTGAGTCTAGAAGGGCCTTTACAAAGCTGATTTAGTAGTCGACGGACAGCGGGATCGATTAAAATAGACACTGCGGGAGACGGCTTATTCAGATCCGTTCGGTAATTAACCTTTCCGGGAAAGGTGCGGGACTGCGAGCGCACTTGCAGCTTTTGTTCGCCGAAATATTCCGCTCACCTGATGGCGAGATTAAGCCCTAGATTAGCGAGGTGTGTAGATCGCGATGATACTGAGCGGTAAGAACCGATATTCAGAATTTCGACTATCGTTTGTCGGAACAGCGACTAATGGTACTCGCAGACTTGTACACTTTTTGTATTGCGCAACCTGGAAAATGGCGCCATTTGGGTATTGCAGCGTGTGAATAACGTCGCAAGTTTAAAAATTGCGCAATTTTCAAGTTGCGTGCACTTTAAAAATTGCTACGTGTGAATAGTTCAAGATACTGGACTTGCGCAATATAAATATGGACCGACATGTTGGTGAATAATGTGGCGCAACTTTGCCTGTTGTGTGAGCAGTTTAGCTATCTGACCGGACTTTACCTTCCTCCGGTTTTCCCCTACAATCTCAATGTTACAGCGAATCGTTCAGTAGGTGAAATCACTTTCCTCGTAAACGTGTCCTTTTTTTTTTATTAATGGCCTCCCGTTTAATTTAGGCAACGAAGACTGAAGAAGGCCAAATAGCGAAAAAATTCATATAGAAGCGAATTTTGGAACAGTTGTAGGGGAAGGTGTCATTAACGTACTGATTGGTGGGAGGTAGCCGGGGGGGGAGGGGGAGGGGGGAGGGGGGAGGGGGGAGGGGGGTTGCTCTAAAGGTCCCTCTTTTCAGTTTTTCGTTAATAACTCGAAAACTATTGCCTCTCTAGCGAAAAAAAGTTTATGTACTCAATTAATCTATATAAAATTCTCTAAATGAAACATTTTTAAAAAATTGGTTTTAATTGTTAAAAATCAAGTTTTAATGATAAATTAACCCTTTGCACTCCGGGCGATTGTCGCACGTACGAACCAGCCACTCCGGACGATTTTAGCAATATTGCGGCTATATTAGGGAAGCGTTTTACAAGCACTTTAAAATAATTTTATACTCAACTCTAACGTATACAAATAATAAACTTCCATTCATTTATTTATTTTTGCATCGAATAAAACAAAACCGGTATATATTATACTCTGTAATTAGTTTTTATATGATATCTAGCGTAACAATTCCCAAGATACATTCTCGGTTTGTCAGGACACGTGTTACAATGTAAGCACACACGTGTAAGCACTTCGTTATTGGCCGTAAATCTGATCATTAGGCACAAGATTACATGTAACAACTTAACAGCTTATGGCAACCTGCGATTTGTTATTATGACAAAAGTTCAACTTCCTTCCAATACGCAGCGATGGCGCTAGTCATTTGCACGTTCCCTATACTTAGGTGCCCGCGAAGTGCAAAGGGTCTATGCTCAGACCACGTTTTAATGACTATACTGTCTGTGAATGTAATTATGTAATATAGGTATCGTCGTTGTCAAGTTAAAACCTGCTATATGCCGCTTGGAATAACTCTTTGATTTATGTGACATTCCTTCAAAAGTAATCCTAAATGAGTTCATAAATATGAACCAGTAATTACCTTCCGGGGGTCGTCCGTTAAGGCGCGGGACCGAGGTATTAACGACCTAGGTAAGTGTGTTCGCCGAAATAAACCCGCTTCACCGATCGAAAGATTAACCCTAGGGTCGCAAGGATTTGCGATTGTGATATTAACCTTTAGAGTCCGGGGGTGGTCGATAAATCGACCAGCAATTAGGTCGGGGCCTCCAAATAGGAAATTTATTGATTTTATTTATAAATTTGACGTCTAAAAAAAGTCGATTTTAACTGAAATTTCCCCGGACTTAAAAGGTTCCAATGAATTGAAACAATGCTAATAAATACGGCAAAATGGATGAAATTTTGACAATGCAAAGTATATTAAATTATCAAAAGATATCAAAATAGAAACGTCGCTCCTTAAAACCGATTTTAACTACTTTTTGTGTACTACTGTAACATTGAGATTGTAGGGGAAAACCGGAGGAAGGTAAAGTCCGGTCAGGTAGCTAAACTGCTCACACAACAGGCAAAGTTGCGCTACATTATTCACCAACATGTCGGTCCATATTTATATTGCGCAAGTCCAGTATCATACCGTATGTATCATGCCAAATTAAACAAGCAGATATACCGACACTGCCGAAACTTTATCGACGGTCAAGAATTTTATAGTTAGAGTTGGCTTGAGAAGAGTGCGCTGTGTGTGCTGCTTGAGAGCGAAAAGTGTCAAACGTCTGATTTCCCGATAGCTGTCAATTCGGAAAATCGAAGTATTGAATAATAGACGAAACACTTCGATCTCTTGAATTAACAGCTATCGGGAAATCAGACGTTTGACACTTTTCGCTCTCACGCAGCACACACAGCGCACTCTTCTCAAGCCAACTCTAACTATAAAATTCTTGACCGTCGGTAAAGTTTCGGCAATGTCGGTATATCTGCTTGTTTAATTTGGCATGATACATACGGTAGGAATTGAGTCATAGGAATACAGGAATTTGAAGGTAAGGAAGGAAAATAGCACAGGTACATGAACAATAATTTATTTAACTAGCAAGTCCATTAAAAATATTTGTTTACTTATTTTACTTTTAATTTATCAACAGACATTTTTTTAATTAAATACATTTTATCCTATGTATTTCTCACCAAATTTTTGGAATAAGTTTCGAATAAATAACAAAGTTACAAATTGATTACAAATTGGTTACAAACTAATTGTTATTTTAAAAATATTAATGAAAAATATTAAGTACAGAAATCATGACCAACTAATATTCATGTTCATTTATACAATTTTATTATCCGAAACGTGCTTTTTTGCTGGAGGTTGGTTGAGTCCAACTCTCGTCATCTTCCTCTTCGTCTACTATCTAAGGGGTTATGGCCATGAGAAACAGCTAACCCGGTGGAAAACTACCAGGAGAAAAAGCTGTACAAATTAATTAAAAAATAAAGAAACAGCTAACGAGGTCACTTCCCGCATGGAAGTTGTAGAGAATTTCATGCTCTACAAAATTCCATTTTTTATTTATTTTTTGGACGTTCTCAACGA
This sequence comes from Xiphydria camelus, assembly GCA_963678675.1. Taxonomy (NCBI): domain Eukaryota; kingdom Metazoa; phylum Arthropoda; class Insecta; order Hymenoptera; family Xiphydriidae; genus Xiphydria; species Xiphydria camelus. The sequence continues at coordinate 5,427,995 of OY783200.1, forward strand.
ACGTAATGCTGCGTCAAAGTTCGATAAGGCCCATTTCCCAATAATTTTCATTTATTTATAAACAAATTGCAACTCGGAGGATACGCACAAACTAATATGTTATTCCTGGTATTTTTCCCCACCGATTGAGTATAAATTTATCCCCTGAAAAATTATTTTAAAAGCACCGTGTAATTCGAGTTAGATTTACTGTCCTATAAAGGGATAGGGAGAAAAAATATGGTACACACCGTCCTTGTGTGTGGTAACGCCCCAATGGGAGGCTCGACCGGGGAAGTCCGAACTTCCTACACAACCCGACCCTTATTTTAAACTAAAATTTCAGATAAAAACTATTTACGAATCTTCTTCTCTGTTATATAACGCAGTCGGAGCAGCTCAAAGCAGTTTCGGCGGTATATTCTTTACATACGAACTTCAAACATCTATGACACCGGTGTTGAGTAAATCGGTTTTGTAAATGTAAATTGGTTGAGTAAATGTAAATTAGTAGTGGTGGCGTCTAGGGCGGATAGTCAGCGAGGCATATCTGGCTGAATATCGAAATACGAGGCGCATGTAAAAAGTAGTACACGGTAAGAAAAAATCAAGAAATTTTATAGGGAAAGTTATAAAAAAAGTTACTGTGCTGTCCTTGAATCGTGGTGCAAACGTCCAGACCAAGGAAAAGTCTGAGGCGCATGCGTATTTATTAGTTAGTAGGTATATTCTCTGTGAGTGGAAAAGTCTAGAATCGAATTGCTTTTCGCATGCCTTCTGCCTCGGATGTACCCTCGGCAAAGGGTAGGTATCAAGGTTAGATAGGTACATACACTTTGCCCTCGGGTAGCGGGGCAAAACGGTCAGGTAGTTCTCTTTATGAACCTTTACGGACAGGCCCGAATGGCACCCAAATTCCTGTGTAGCACCCGAATTTTTGTTATGCAGTGGAGTAAAAATTCTAGCATGTGTGTACAATAATTATTCCAGTGTAACTGTTAATTTTTCATTCGTTAATCAAGAAAAATCCTGGAAAGTGCCGCTTGCAGCATGATTACAAAGTCAAGTACAGTAATTTTTCCTGATTTTTTCCTTTCGTGTACACAAACATTGAAAAATGTTAGATAAAATCTAACGTCGGTACCGATCGTGAGTTAAATATAAAATTTACACGTTACTCTTAACTGAGGCTAAGTATCTTAATGTTACAGCGAGTCGTTCAGTAGGTGAAATCGCTTTCCTCATAAACGTGTCCTTTTTTTTTATTAATGGCGTTACCTTTTCTAATAAATAATCAAAATCGGTGGCGGACAATCGCAAAAAATTTGTGTACAATGCTTCATCGCCATCTCTTATTTCTTGTAATAAATTATTTATTATTCCACAACGGTCACGATTTTGAATCCATTCTTTAACCCAAATTGTACTTTTTTTACGATTTTGGCGTCTCCTACGTTGTCGTCTTTGCAGTAACATAAGTACTAAGCAGGAAGCGGTTTGTATTTTGTCATCGTCATCACAATACACATTTCCATTAAATATCTATTATAAAATCACTATAAATTTGAGAGCACAGTCAACACAACACTACTGCTCGAAAGCGGTGGAATGGCTAAAACGTAGGTAGGTACGCGTATATGAAAAGTTGCAGCTTTTCAGTTGCGCTATAAGAAATGGCGCATTGAGTGTGAACAGTCTTGCCACTTTAAGAAATGGCATTGACACTTCTAATGTGCGCAATTTATTTATGTAGCCATTTTAGACATATTCTTGCTTACGTGGGAACACGACGCGCAATTTTATAGTTGCGCTATAAAAACTTGCGCCATTTTTTCCAGGTGGCGCAATACAAAAAGTGTACAAGTGTGCGAGTACCATAACGTGGAAAAACATGGTTCCCCTGCGCAGGATATCTGCAAGCGCGGCAAACAACCGCGATGAAATGTTGCTTGGCAGTAAGTTTGAATCTAATGATTATCATGCAGTAATGACTCAACGAATCAAGTGTGTAACTGCATAAATCGACGCATCCTAAAGATATCACGTAACTCAGCGCTGCTTTTAGAAAACAAGTATCTCAAGTATAACAGTGGAAAACACATTACATACTGACGCAAAGATACGTGTCTTCCAACTACAACGCCGGGTTACATGATTTCTTTTAGGGCACGTCAACATACTGCCAGTCATTTTCATTAATATTATTAGTCGTTTGGTGGTAAAATGAATGTACAGCTTGTATAAATAGTACATTTATTGTGTGTTCACTATGAATATATGTACAGGATACTAATACTTATTTGTACCTGTACATTCTGTACAAGAAAAATTTTTCAGAACAGAAAGAGCGAAGGGGTGTAAAAACTATTCATCAGTTTAAAATGATCACCCTGGAAAGTATGTGCAATTTATCGACTCCTAATCATCACAGTACGCTTATACGAAATGACTGTTATTTGTACGGTTCTACTTATATGTACAAGCATTTACAGTAGTATTACGCTCAGAGACGTCTAATCTCATACTTCCACGCAGCTCTCTTACACACGTATCGATCGATACAAACATCTCGTATGCTAAAAATCTTTGGATTCAGTTCTCAGTCATCCTGGAAAAGCAATCACCCGAATAACTCGTGCCACGCAAGATAAGCCCACCGACAGTGCGAATGGAATGCCGTTTTCGAGTCTGCCCAGCAGCACGCAACGTAGTGTAAAGCAAACTGATTCCAGAAGCAGTCTGGCCTCGCTCCCGTTGACTTCTTTCGCGAGACCGTGGCGAAGAGCGAACTCGCGCTTGACGCTCGCGTATAAGATATCCGTGAGCAGGAAGATTTGTGCTATCGCGAATGCAAGAGTTACGTCAAAGTAAAAATTGGCGTTCGCAGAGCGCGAGTATATTCACTGATGCCAGACCGTGGGTCCGAAAATAGTACAGAATACGTGCAGCATGAAGCACCCGACGATAAATCCTTGATGCATATCTGGGAAGAAAGAGAAACATTTGCGAATCGAGATAATAAGGATGAAGAGTCTACAGTTGCATAAACTCACGTCTGAATAAATATTTCCACAGAGGTAACAGGGATATGTAAAACTCTACATCCCCTATATGCACGGATAGGATTTAAATATAGCAGCGATCGCAAAGTAAGAAAACGCCAGCAACATCGGATCTCGCCTAAGGATCAGTGCCAGTGGTACGATATACAGCAGTCCGACATTTATTTGAAAGAAAGCAACGGACAACCATCTAAAATGCTTGACCATCTCAGTGAAGAAGTACCAATAAGGACCGATATTTGGCCGTAAATCGGGAACGGTCAGGATGAATCCAGCAGTGCTCCAGAGAAAAGATCAAATGCCCGTGATGTTATACGAGACGTGTGATAAACGCGATCAGCGTACCGACAAACATCAGTATCATTTTCGCGATATTTCCCTTGTCAATTCTGCCGTAAACTCGCGATACGTAAATAGTCGCGGGGACCATCAATTTCGCGGGATAGAGACCCCGCAGGGTCAGCAGTGCTATCAACAAGCAGTTCCAAAATACAGAACGTCTTATCATGGAAAACAGAGCGACGGAGAGGAGAAAATTCGTAAACACTGTAGTAGTCATGCCCACGCAGTTTAAAACTATATGTAGGGATTTAGCAAGTACATCGCAGGCAAGGTATAAGACTGCGGCAGAGGCGGTGACGGCAACAAGCGTGTAATCATTACTTTTGGCATAACCGGTGGAACGAAGCATCTTTTCTTCCTCCTTTTCCTCGGCGATCTATAGATCGTCGAGTTCTCATCGCTTTGAAAATAGGTTCACGAGTAAATACGAATTCCTCGAGACTCACCAGTTCGGCGATGTAGAGTTTAGTGGTCGTCGCGAGAATCCAAGCCGTCGAAAGATCGACGAGAATGAACACACAGTCGAAAGACCGGGAGGATAAGAATTTTTGCATGGCGGCAAATACAAGCAAGGCCAAGGGACTTTCGTGGAATAAGTCGCCGCTGTTACGCAGGTACACCCCTTCAGTCACTGAAAGAGAGAGAGAGAGAGAGAGGGCGTTACAATTGGAAAGATCCTCTCTGGAGCGGTGAAAATTCTTCCCACTGAACTCTAGTTATTATATAGAGTAGAGTTCAGTAATTTTTCCGAAGGAAACTAACCTCTCTTCCACGAGTTCAACGGCGTGGACACCTCCACGCGATCGCTGATCGCGTCCCGATAATCGGAATTGATGAGTAAAAATCTAATGATACCGGCGAGCGCGAAGCACGTGGTCCCCTCGGTAAACATGTCTCCAACTTAACCATGAAATAACTTGTATCTAATTTCTCTAACGCACGGAGCTTTGCTTTCGCTTTCATGAGCAGAAATATTTCAGCCGATAGGATCATCTGTCGATGGCTTCATGTATTTACATATCACGGTGCACTTTGGATATTATTTTTAAAAAAAAGACCGGCAAAAAACCGTCAAGGGCCATATTGACAGTCGACTGCTGTTTTATCCCAACCTAACACGATCTAACTCAATCTGAAAGACTAACCTGCCTATACGTGGGGAATGTGGTGGGGAATGTGCACTTTTTTACTAATTGTAAGATAAAGGTATTATATGTACATAATTGCTTCTCTCCAAGCGCTACGAGGATTTCAAATACGTCCGGACGTCTTCCAACTAGGCCCCTCTCCCGCAAGGTCGTTTCTATCCACATTATATATACGGTTATCTCCGGCATTGCCCACAGTTTTGCAACGTCAGTCGAGTTGACAGGTGCACGTGCTTCCCAGCTGCTCGCGGCCGTCCGTTCTCGCGTTAAAAGATAAGATTTCTCCTGCTCCGTAAAGATGGTAAGCGGTCGCGCGTTGCACTTCGTCTTCAAGATCGCCGAGCGCAAATTGACGGCGAAGTTCTACCGGGAAATTCTCGGGATGAAGGTCAGTACGAATCGATCTGAGGGATACGTAACCGTTCGTTACCTTGAAAAGCGATTGCCGATCGTTGCGCTCGGCGCTTTTTACGCTGCAGGTTCTTAGGCACGAGGAGTTCGCCGATGGTTGCGAGGCTGCCTGCAATGGGTAGGTATATCTTGCCGGCGGTTTTTGGATTCATTCTTCTCCCGGAACTTGTTACGTGGCGTCACGAATATCGTTATGAACTGGAGCTAGGTCTATAACGTAGCTCCTGTTCAAGATAGAAAAATGGAGCTTAAATACGATCAAACCCTGGTGAAAATGTAGTAAAAAGATTTTGTTGAGTATAGTAAGATTGTGAATTCTTATACAACTTATAAAAATTCAAAACTATGACAAATTCTGTAAAAATTGTGCTGAAAAATTTGGACAAATTCTATCAGTTTTTGGCGATTGTCGGAAATACATTTTTGAAACAAAATTATATAATTTTATGAGAAATTAATTAGAAATTGTTAAATACCGTTAAACTATTTTAAAGATTTTTAATATGATTTGTCGACAATTGTAAGAAATTGCTTTCATGAAATAATGCAAATTATATCAAATATTGACAGATTATCCAATGGATATTATCAATGACAAATTTTCAACGCAGATGATATAATTTCTCTCATAATTGTCTAATCTTAAGAATAGTAAGATATTATAAATTCTTATACAATTTATGAAAATACAAAGGAATATGAAAAATTCTAATAAAATTGTGATGACAAACTTTGACAAATTCTATCAATTTTCAGCAATTTTCACACACATTTTTTAACAATCTAATTTTATGAGAAATTGATTAGAAATGTTCAAATACTGTTACTTTTAAAAAGATTTTTAATATAATTTATCAACAATTGTAAGAAATTCTGTTCGTGAAATAATGCAAATTATCTGAAAAAGCAAATTGATATTATTAAAATATGACAGATTTTAAAAGCAGATGATAATTTCTGTGAAAATTTTCCAATTTCGAGAATAGTAAAATATGAATTCTCTCATACAATTTTTTAATGAAGATTCAAAGGATTATGAAAAATTGTATAAAAATTGTGATGGCAAATTTCGAAAAATTCTATCCGTTTTTGACGATTTTCGCACACATTTTTTAATAAAATCTAATTCTATGAGAAATTAATTAGAAATTGCCAAATACCGTTAAACTTTTTCAACAATTTTTAATATAGGTAATTTGTTAACAATTACGGGAAATTTATTTCATAAAATAATGAAAATTGAATTTTGCATTAGGATATGACAATTTTCAACATAGATGACAATTTCTGTCAAAATTTTCCAAAATTTAATACTTGGTTTTCACCAAATCTCTGTGAAGTTCTTACACTACATTTTCACCAGAAAAGTATTATATCTTAATTCGGAGTCGCGCAGCTCGAAAATGTACCCTGGATGCTGCAAAGTCAGAGAGCTCAGATTCCGCTCGCTTATTTCGATCCGACGACGAAACGCAGGCCATACGCAAATCGTTGGAGCAAGACGATGGTCGGTTACGGCCCCGAAGACAGCCACTTCGTGGTCGAACTGACGTACAACTACGGCGTGGACTCGTACGAAGCCGGAAACGACTTCCGCGGGATCACGATCCGCTCCAAAGAAGCCATCGAGAGAGCTCGCTCTCAAAACTGGCCGATCGCGAAGGAGAGCGGCCTCTTCGTTCTGCAGGCACCGGGCGGATACAAGTATTACATTGTCGACGAGCCCCAACCTGCGGATAAGGGCGAGTAGTAACTTTGAATGAACTAATTCCAGGCTTCACAGCCCCTATTTATGATATTTCACTTTAGGGTTATTTTGATAAAAAAGGGGGGGACAATTTTGATTAAGAAAAGATCTTCCAGAAATCAGAAAGGTACAGTGGTTTAAAAAAGTAACAATTTTTATGATATACATATAATGTGTGTGTGAAAAATCAATATTTATTATTAAGTGAATGAAGGATGTTTTTGTAGCTCAATAATTTATATGTTGAGTTTAAGCAACTTAAATCTGAGCATCACAATGTAATAGGAAACGGGGCCATTTGTAAAATCTAGTTAAAAAAAAACATTAATTCAACCAGATTATTATATTTTAAACGAAATATTGACGCAACTAGATAAATTAGGATTTCTAGTATTATTTTAGCAAAAAAAGCGACTACTCTCACCATTTTCAAGTAATCCAAAACGATGAAAAGACAAACTCAACCGAGAAGCCGAATGACAAGTAGCGCTTAGAGGAAAAATATCGAATTACAGGGGGGAATAAGAAGAATTGCGAGTTTTAAGGCGAAATAGGGGAAACACACCGCGAAGCCTGTAATTATCGTGATTCATGAATCGTCGCGCGTAACGCACGTCTCTCTTTCTCCAGATCCGGTCGAGAAGGTGACTCTGGCTAGCTCGAATCTCCAGCGCACCATTTCCTACTGGAGGGATATCTTAGGACTGAAGATCTACGAACAGGATAAAGGACGAGTCGTGCTGGGATACGGCGACGAGCAAGCGAAGCTCGAGTTCGAGGATATCGGTGAGTATCGTCGGTGAGTAACATCCGTTGATCGAAGCAGCCATCGATACGTCGTGTGTCCAGGTACCGCGGTGAACCACGCGAAAGCCTACGGACGCATAGCCTTCTCGGTGCCGCACTCCGAGCAGCCGGCGATCGACCGGAAGATCAAGGAGACCGGCAACAAGATCCTCACGGAGCTGATATCCCTCGACACGCCGGGGAAGGCCACCGTGCGGGTCATCATCCTCGCCGATCCGGTAAGCGATACAATCGCGGTGGACGAAGGTTTCCTCGACGTTTCGAATCCTTTTGCGCTCCTCAGGACGGCCACGAGATCTGCTTCGTCGACGACGAGGCTTTCCGGCAACTGTCGGTCCCAGACTATCCCAGCGAGGCGATACTGGACAGGTCCATCGCCAAGGCGGAGAGAGACGGCGTCATCAACGCGTAGAACCTTTGATCAACGATCTAGCGTTAAGTACTTAATCGTCGCGAAGTGGATTCCTTCTATTTTTCTATCAACGAGCGTTTTTCTCAGCCTCGTGCCAATATTATATGATGTTGTTTATATGTGTTATCTGTAATAATAAATGGCGGAGAGTGCATTCTCGCATATCTTTACTACTGCGTGAAGTAAATCGGAAAGGGAATAAGATACACGGTGTCCACAGCAAAATGTGAGAAAGATATTCTCAGACTTTTCCAGGTTTTCCGGTCTGAAATGGCCAAACAGTCCTTAGTGTGAGTCTTTATCGAGGCTCTTGATTTCCCTGACTGCTATGGGGAGCTGGTATAAAGTGATGCGTCAATAATTTTTCGTCGAATGAACAAATTAACTGATATTCATAGAACGGGTTGTGACAACTGAGAAATGAACATTAAAATAATTTTATTTTGTCAAATCATATATTATTATTAAGTGGCTCTTTTTCAAATAAGAAAGAACTTAGAGACATACATATACCCAGATAGCACGAATAATCAGAAAAAAAGAGGTCTAAAACATTTAATTTACAGACTTCTTAAGGAATTCGTTATTTTTACTCACAAAATATTGAAAGAGAATTGTATTTTAGAATACAGAGAGAGATTATGAGCTAAGAGTTATTTTCGATAACTTTTTGAATATTTTGCGATTATTTCGTGAACACTTGTGACTCCATTTCATTTATAAACGTGGCTTCATTCTAGGTCTGAAAATGAACTCACATTTGCTGACATAAAAGTGAGTTCTCTCATTAAGCAATAACAATACATTTGGGACTGTTTTGATGTGTAAAGGAATGTACCTAACTCATTTTTAAATACAAGAATTGGAAAGGAACTTAAAATTCGTTGTGCTATCTAGGATACACATATGGAAAACTTTTTTAGATTTCTACATAAATTCTTAAAAATTTTAATAGAATAGAAGTCAAGCTATTTGTGAGATTTGAACACTGAACAGTTCCAAAAAATTCTTTAATTTCCCAAACGTTTTCCTGACCCACGTAATTCCCTGACTATTTTAAATTTTCCAATGACCGCTGAACACCGTGAGATAGCAAGACTATTAAGTTCGATAAGATGTAAAGCTGAGAGGAAAACAAAAAGGTAGATATTACGAGCTACCGCGTAGTTCTACGAATCAGGGAGACATTATCAGTCGGGGTCGCGACCGCAGCTTCAATTTTTCCCGTTTGTCTTTTGCACGAATTTAAAATAAGAAATATCTAACGAGAAAGCGTACCATCGACGAGTGATAAACCGCACGAGGCATCAGTCGGTTTCGCGCGCAAGGAGACGCAGTAACAGTCGCGCCCCAAAGTCAATCTCCGTTCCAAAGAAAAATGGGAGCCTTGCAAGTATCGCTGCTTCTGCTCGCGTCGCTCTTCTTCGTCATAGGTGAGTACGGTTTCCTCTCCGCGTCGGCGTAGCTCTCGAGGCTTAGTTACACCCGCGACAGAGAACATCTCTACACGATATCTCCAGAATAATTGATTTGAAATGTGAAATATTCTGGAGATGATGTCAGGGATGTTTACAGAATGTCTCCGTAACGTCTCATGTCAGTGGGATTAATACATTCTGAAAGATCTGTGTGATATTCTGTGAAATATACTGTGAGACATTGTGGAGACATTACACATGAAGTACTCTGAAGACATTACATATGAGATGCACTGGAGATATTACGCTGTGAGATACTACTCATAAACTATTACGTAAATGATGTTTCATGTAATGACATGATGGCAGATCCCTGTAAAAAAAACGATTCAATCCACCCTATTAAAAAAATCCCACAGAATCCCATAGACAATTTCTATGGGAATCTGATATGCTGTAGACACAGCAATTCTCGATACCTGTTAGAAAAGTTTGAGAAGGACGAACAGCAATTCATTGGATTCCATGTGGAGCTGAGACGATGAATAGGGATTTACCAAATTTTATATGTATCCGTAAAAACAAGTAAAGTTGTTCTATTTGTAATTACTAACAGAGCCTTACAAGATTTTATTTGTTTCAACAGATACACGTAGAATCCAATACATTATCATTCGTCTCTTTCAGATTTTTACGAAAGGGTATCTGAAATTGCTGAGTCCGAAGTACATCAAGTTCCCATGGAAATTCTATGGGGATTTTACGAGTTTTCCATGAAAATCTATGATACTTCTTCAAAAGGGGATAGAAGTAATTTTTGGACAAGCGTAGAATTATTGTAGTATTATATTAACACAAATAAATTTCGTTAGACATTTTTAAACTATAAGAGACATTTAAAAATATTATATATATGTATTCCAGCAGGATAATGCTAGAATATTTCAAATGTAATGTTTCGAGTTGAACATCTGCAAAATATTTCATTTTTAAGACACTGAAATATTGTATCAAAACATTTGCAAAATGTTATCAAAATATTTAAAGCGTAAAGGTTTCAAATGAAATATCTAGAATATCTTACTCGAGATATTCTGAAATATTTCAATAGAAATATCTAGAATATCTCTTACTCGAGATATTCTGAAATATTTCAATAGAAATATCTCTAGAATATTGTCAAAATATTTCAATTATAACATTTCAATCGAAATATCTTCAAACTATTATCAGAATATTTTTCGAATATAATGTTTCAAATTAAATATCTCCAGAATATTTCATTTCAGAAATTTGCAATGTTTCAATCAAAACATCTTGAAAATGTTGTCAAAATATCTCGAATGAAATATCTCCAGAACATTTAATTCGAGACATTCTATTTAAAAAATGTCGAATGTTATCGGAATGTCTCATTTGAAACATTTTGTTTGAAATATCTCTAGAACGATACACTGGAATATCTCAAATGAAACATTTCAAATGAACTGTTTGAAATGTTCTGGAGACTTACTGAGACGTTCTGTACTGTGTGGGCAGTGATCCTTTTCCCTCCCTTTCGATTTAATTACAAAACGTACGAAGAAACGCGACTTCCAACTACGCGATGCGGTCTAAAGCAGTTCTACGCGCAGATGACATTGACGCCTTGATGTGGTTCCCGCGGCTTGACAAACTCTTGAGGTACAGCCACCAACTCAACAGACACGGTACTCATTGTGGCTTCGGAGGTAATCTTCTCTCGTGCATTTCGATCGTACGAATGAAATTGAAAAACCTTCTTGTGATCCTCGGTATAGGTCGTCATTTGTATCCCTACAACATCAACAGACTTCGACTCAACCATTTCGGACCGAATCGGCGACTGTGCACTCCGCTGCGCTGCTTCGGGATTACAGTCACGCCACTCCCGACGAGAGTTCCGGAAACAGTCCCGGTTGTAGATATTCTACCCGAGGTGACGGTCGAGAGTGAAACTCCACCAGGTAGTTCTCCATAATTATTTCTCGGGGACGAAGCTGTGAATTTAACTAAAACCTGAAGATTTCTTTAGACGTTTCAGTTACCGATGTCGAGCGCACCGAGACGAATAGCATCGATCAAGAAACAACGATCGCGCCAATAACTCCGCATCGTGATGGTCAGTTCGACCCTGGTGAAAATGTAGTTGACAGATTTTGTTAAGAATAGTAAGATATTACGAATTCTTACACAATTCATGGAAATTCAAAGGAATATGAAAAATTGTATAAAAATTGTGGTGACAAATCTTAACAAATTCTATCAGTTTTTGGCGATTTTCACAGACACATTTTTTAAGAGAATCTATATATTTTATGAGAAATTAATTACACGGTATCTAGCAAAATGCGAAAAAGAAATTCCTTGACTTCTCTCCAGGTTTTTCAGTTTTAAATAGCCAAATTACCCTTATTGCTACGGGGAACTGGTGTAAAGTGTTCAATCATTTTTCGTCGAATGAACAAATTAACTAATATCTATCCATAAAATGTGTTATGACAACTGAAAAATAAATATAAAAATAATTAAATTTTGTCAAATCATATTATTATTTAATGACTTTTTTAGAACATAAAATAACTTAGATACACATATAGAACACTTTTTTTAGATTCCTATATGAATTCTTCAAAATCTTAACAAATTAGAAGTCAAGCTATTTATTAACTGAGTATTTTCGAAAAATTCTAGAAAATTCTTTATTTACCCTGACTTGCAAAATTCCCTGACGATTCCAGGTTTTCCAGAATTCCCTGAATGCTGAATACCGTGAATTAGAAATTGGCAAATACCGTTAAACTTTTTCAAACATTTTTAATATAATTTATCAGCAATTGTAAAAAATACGTTCATGAAATAATGGAAATTAAGTCAAACATTGACGGATCGAATTGATATTATCAAAATATGACAAAATTTTCAACGCGGATGATAATTTCTGTTAGTTTTCCAAAATCTAATACTCGGTTTTGACGAAATCTGTGAAATTCTTACACCACATTTTCACCAGGGGACAGTCGACTATTCTCTCGTCAAAGTCCTCTGTATCAACAGGAGATTACTCGTTCTAATTTTTACACAGACATACCGGTCACGGACGATATTCCCAGGGAATTTTCGCCGCCGCGGGAAGACGAAATTCTCTCTCCGCATGTCGTAAACTGACGTCGCCGGCGCTCTTCGCTTGCGAGGATGCAAGCCGCCGACGCGTCGTTCCCCGCGAGACGCAGGATACTCGAGACGAACTCCGTTCAGCCAACGATTCTTTGACGATGATTGTTGTAAAACGTGTACACCCGAATTTGTATGCGTAAATAAACAATGCGTATAGCTTCTGGCATCAAAAATGTATTTCGAGTACTCGTCGTTGACTGTATTCATAATCATAAGAATCATAAGAATGCAATTAACGGGAAACAATAGAAGCAACGCTGGCAATTCGTTTCCCGCGATGGTTCGTCATTCTCTCAGTGAAGCGAAGTTCAATTTTCCCTGCAACACATAAATTGAGCTTCCAGTTACATACGAATAAGGGAAGACAATTTGCATCGTAATCGCTGGACTCCAATCCAGTCGGATGTTGAAAAATAGTGGGTTGAACAAATGACCAAAAAATAACTAGTCTTTCGTCATTCGAACATTATGAATTCATAATATTCCCTCAAAGGTATAAGAAAAGGCGATCTAATGATGTTTGTAATAAATTTGGTAAAGTTTTAAGGAAGTAATATTGAAAGAAAATGATTGAGACCTGTAATCGAAATAATTTATCTTCATAAAAACACATTGAAACTGTGTGGTATGGAAGATAATAAATTATATCACTCTTTAGCGAACAAATACCTCGACAAACCTTTTCTCACACTGCAATAGAAACACGCGCAACAATATCGACTGCTCGTTACGCGTCATCATAACTATCTACACAATTTTGGCATTGATAGCATGACCATCTCAACACTGAGATAAATTCATAAGAATTATTGGAGAGCATCGTGAAATTATGTGACGAATCAGCCCAGGTAGAAATATGTTCAGGTTGTGCAAGGTTGAATATTGTTACAAGGTATGATTTATCAGTTTAAGAAATACAAGACCGCTGCAACCCTGTCTATTCCTTGCATAGCCGAAACTGACCACCGTCCTGTACTATTAGCCTACTGTAAGCTTCCAATAACAGAGAGATAAAGACCAGGGGGGTTCGCGCGTAAAGGTCCCCATACACGTTCAGTCGGCCGTCAGTCCTGGCCGACCGGTCGCACACACACAGTTAAGGTACCTATGCACGTTTAGTCGGCCGGCCGCTTTCCGCTACGCACACAAATTTAAATGAGGAGTCGCGCGCTACCTGCTGGGGGCCTGTTGATTAATAAAATTAAACGCGTGTTGGAGTTCACCGACAGGGATTCGTCCGGCGACGGACTGACGGAAAAATTTTACTCCAGTCTGAAATTTTATGACCTTGCAACCACGCCCTTTCTCGGAAAGGTTTATTACCGGACGGGCCGAAATAATCCATCTCCCGCATTACCTATACCTGTATACCTATTGTAATACATATCGCTATCTTTTTTTATTCTTATTTTATTAATAAATTTTAAATATTACTTTTATTAATACCTATATCCTAGGTATCAGTTTAATGTTCATTAATTTTGGAATAAAATACTTAAATATATTTCTATATATTTTTACACTTTATCTTTAAATATTCCTCCTTCAAGGTCAAAAATATATATTTGCAAGTCTCTGGGATAATTTTTCCCAGAGCTTGTGGCGAAATAATTGCGCTGAATTTTAAATCCTCCATACTGCGCCCTGTTGCCAAATATCTCAAGGTCACCAAAAGCCGTTCTTCTGCGGTAATTGCTTGCCGCATTGCGGTGTCCTTTTTCGTAATATGTGGCTTTACCAAATTTAGCAAGTACTGGAAACAATTCTCGTCCATCCTCAGGAAATTTTTCAAATCACTTGCACTGGATTGACGAAGTTCATGTACGAGCCCCACGTGAGATAAAGTGCGTTTCTTCAACCACTCTTTCATCCAAATTTGTCTCTTTTTTCGTTTCCTCTGCTGGTTTGTCAAAATAACAAGTGTAGCTGCGTATTCTTTTTGCGACATATTTATACTATTAATATAAAATCGTTATGCTACTATCGAAGCCGGCAGAGAACTGACGGACGCATTCGGTGAACAAAATTGTAGGTGTAGTTTGAATAGGGTAAACGATACAGTCATTGGCCATGCGATAGTGATTGGCCCCCTCTCATAACAAATGCATTCGATAGAAAGAGGAAACGATAAGCCAATTTCTGTATAATTTCGTCTGTTTAAAAGGCCAATCACTGGAGGTTTTACCCTATCGATAACCCGCGGCCGGCGCCCGGCCGGCCGACTGAACGTGTATGGGGCCCTTCAGTGCCTCCGAAATGCCCGAGTACTTTGTACTTATTTTGGGCATTCCTAGAAGTCCCGTTTGCCCTCGCTACCTGCGGTACGTCCCGGTCAGGAAGGCGCACGATGCGAGAGTCCGATTCCAGTCTTCTATCGACAGTCGCTAACTGCGCTACACCCGAAGACATCACGGTTAAGTCCACAGTATTGTTTATAGTAGTTGAATAAATTGACGTAGGTATGTAAAAATTGTGGCTGATTAACTAGTAATAATTAAGCGTTTGATTACTTGATAATTTCTGTGAATCTATTTATGCATTGCAATCAATATTATTCAACTTATTTTGTCATTTTTTAAAAGTAAGTAAAGACTGGAAACCCCATTAAACACTTTTTCTAAAGACCAGTCATTCTGACTGGTTTTGGCACAAATAGGTAGATATATTTAAATGGCTGGCAAATCTAGTGTTAAAGAACCTTGTTCTAAGCACCATAGATCTGAATACAAGCTTGCACAGCAATATTGCCGCGTATACTTGCACTACACTGAGATGCGTAACTGATTTGCCTTATATCAGTCTTATTTTGGAACCTTGCGACAGAGTTCTATTTTGCAAACGAACCTCGGTACGATTTCTAATTGGGGTATCGTGAAACTATTTGACGAATCTGGGGACGAAATCTTAAAAATAATGGCTTTTTTAATGACTTCAACAAATAAAAACGACTTTGTACTGACTTGATTGAAAACAAACGACCAATCATTAAAAGAATGACCAAGAACCTACTTGTCAAAGCAGTAATAGATATATTACGTTCTAGGAAGCAAAGGGCACCGATATCTCGGTAGGTCGCGATCATCGTTCCTCGTATTAAATAACATTATCGTATACTGCGCTCCGATAACTGAGAACTCGTAAAAATGAAACGGGCGAAAGATTCGCCGCTTCTGGAAAACCGATGACGACAGTCCGCAAGAAAGCGCTGATAATAAGCATCAGTTCGACTCTGAGCGGCGAGCGAGACGCAGTATCGTGTCAATAACGAAGGACCACTGTTGCAAGATGAGAATTTCTGTGACGTCGTCGCTTTTGCTTCTATTTCTCGTTACCATTGGTAAGTGCGCTATTTCAATAATTCTTCCTCCCTCATCGAATTGCACGTCTTTCGCTGATCCGTGCGACGCGATTTCATCTCGACTGTCGAGTGAATCCAACAAATGAATAATAATAATAAGAAATGCATCTCCCAAGAGATGGAACGTCGTAACTCGCGTTAATCCAGAATCGCACTTGCAGATAACATCGACGCCCGGTTTTCTTCCGGAAGATCGAGGTCTTCGCATTCCTCGCATTCCTCGCATTCCTCGCATTCCTCGAGCTCGCGCTCGAGCTCGCACTCGAGCCCTTCGAGAACATCTTTCTTATCGCCCTGGTCCCACCCGTCCGCGCAGAGTCCTTCAAGGACTTCGAGTTATTACCAACCTCCGAGCAGTACTAGAATCTCGTCCAGTAAGTATCTTCTCGTTCCTTCGCGATAACTCAACGCTTGACGAAGTGAACCGCATCTCGAAACGTACTGTGGGTGTGTGAAAAGTATTCGTACACCGCGAGGTTTCGGCTGATGTCGTGCCGTATGATGTTTGTTCAGGTGTAACGTTTAAATAAACAAACCTACGAGATAGTTCGTACACTGAACTTTAATTAGAAAAAATTAGATAACTCGTATGTTTCAGGCCAAGAAAGTATTCGTACACTTACGCGATGCGCGTAAAGTTAAAACCACATTTAGTACGTTTAATGTTTCATTGTACTTCCCTTGGCCTCGGTTACCCTTCAGTCTCTCCTATTCGAATCCACAAATTTTTCCATGATCAAGGATGATGTGGAAGTCCATTCCCTTAGTATGTAGCATTTTCTCGAGGGCGTTTTTACACGAAATGACGCTTTTTCTATTTTGTTTCTCACGAATAATCCACAGGTATTCGATAGGATAAATGTCTGCAGACTATAGAGTTGTATGGAGTTGTACTGAGGTACTGTATAGCAACTATATCGTTATATTTTAGGCAACTCCCGTACATCGTAAGTGTACGAATACTTTCTCGGCCTGAAATATACGAGTTGTCTTCCCTTTCACATAAAATAATAGTTAATATATTAAATTTTTCCTGCAATATTTGTCAGTGTTAAATTAAAGTTCAGTGTATGAACTATCTTGCAGATATTATTATTTAAACTTTACACCTGGACAAATACCATACAGGGCGATATCAGCCGAAAACTCGCGGTGTACGAAAACTTTTTACACCTACTTTATCTCTTAATTCGTTGCAGCTCCGTACAAACCATCAATTTCTTCCTCGACGAACAATCACAAGAGTAGCACGAGCGACTTTCTAGCCAATGAAGGAGGCGGTCATCAACCTCGTCCAGGTAATCTTTCCAGATAGCACAGAGAATTCTAAAAGAGTTCTTTTGCAATTCTTGTGTATTTTAAAATGAGTTCCTTTACATGCATCAAAACGATCCCAAATGTACTCTCATTGCTTAATGAGAGAATTCGCTTATGTCATTGAATGTGAGTTCATTTTCAGACCTAAAATGAAGCCACATTTATAAATTAAATGAAGTCCAAAAGTGTTCACAAAACAATCGCAAAGTATTCAAAAAGTTGTCTAAAATAACTCTTATATTGTAATCTCTCTACATCATAAAATACAATTCTCTTTCAACACTTTATGAGTAAAAATAACGAATTCTCCTTAAGAAGCCAGCAAACTAAATTGCTTTAGAACTCTTTCCGATTACTCGTACCATCCGAATTCACAATTATTCCTTCGGGATTCGTGGATACGATGACGTTTTTTGATTCAGTTGCAGGTACCAATCATATCGATCATCGATCATCGGCTCCGATCTCACCAAACACTTCGCCAACCGCTACAAACAACTTGCAGCAGAACTCCTTTCCCAAACCATCCGCGCCGGTGCTCGACAATCATGGTATTTCTGTCATATTATTGTATATCGGTTGCAAATCTAATTCAGCTCTCAATTTCCTAAGAGAACTAGTTGGGTTTACTAATAATGACTTGCGGGGTTGTAGGTAATTATTTAATTGCACTAATGAAATCTTTTTTCATATATTAATTGGATATTTCTTCCTTGAGATCACATACTATTCTACATGATTGTAAGGAAGTATTATAATTTTCAGTAGATCCAACTAATTTTTTCCTCTGTGTATAGAAAATCTTTGAGTCTTTCCTGTTGAGTCCCTAGTGGACATTTTTCTCTGCCAAATCTCTGCTCTGCTCTAAATTTTGACTAAAAACGGATAAAAGTGGATAAAAACCGTATCCGAATGTATTACATTCGGATACTTAGTATCTGCACAAAAAATTTGCAAATACAACATTCTCAATTATAATATATACATTCGGATATAATTTTGATCCGCTTTCTATCAGTTTTTGATGAAAAAGGACAAAAACGCATAGTAAACGGATAAGTTTCTCCTTATCTGTTTTTGACAGATATTTTTAACAGGGTACCAAAACTGCGCGATAAACTCTGCCAAGAATCCACCATTTCCCTGTGAAAATGTTCCGATTTTAAGAGCTGGCAGAAATTTCAGCAGAGCTGGTAAAATTTCGCGCAAGTCCGCAAAATTGGCAGAAAATTTTCAAAATCTTTCCAAAAACTGTGTGAACTCTAACGAAATTCTTCAGAACTCTACTAAAATATCCGCCAACTCTGTCGATGTATCTTCCAGCTCTTCAAATTGGAACATTCTCAGAGAAACGGTATGCTTTCGGCAGAGTTTTTCGCAGCGGTATAGCAAAGATTTGCCAGAGAAAACTTTCCATTAGAGTAGATTTCGAACAACATCGTACTTAACATATCTATTGTCAGGTTCCCCGCCGATAGAGAAGAAAACCAACGTCAACACTCAATCGAGCGCACCGTGGAGCAACCCCTACCTCGGGGCCAAACCACAGACCGGGTCCGCGACAAACATCCAGCAAAACAGGAGTCCCTACACGATGAACACTGCACCCTACCCCATCGGAAATCCGTCTCACCCGATGCCTTCCCTGACTGGTCCACAGTTCGGGAAACCTCAACCCGCGATTACACCTCAACACGTGTCGCCCTTGAACAGTGGAACACATCCCATGAGTGGAGGTGCTTACGGATCAAGTCCCTACAGTCATTCGCCGCACGCCGCACCTTATCCGGTGCAACCCCCGCACCCGTACCCCGTGGGAGGCGCGGCAAGCCCGTACGGATCGAGTCCCTACGGTCATCCGCAGTCCGCCGCGCCGTACCCGATGCAGCATCCCTATCCCGCGGGATCTCCGTACGCTGCGCCGCACTACGGTCAACAGGGACCGGCCTATCCGGCGCCCCAGCCGCACTACGGTCAACAGGGACCGGCCTATCCGGCGCCTCAGCCGCACTACGGTCAACCCTACACGCCCTCGCATACAAACGTGGTGGTAGTGCCCGGTCAGCAGCAGGACAGCGGCAGAGGCACTGGTCAGATCTTCAAGGAAGCTCTCATCTACTCGGGGGTCAACGCCGCGGTTAACAGGATAGTCAACCCCGGTCTCTTCGGTTCCCACAGCCACAGCTCGTCGCCCGTGGTGTACAGCGACGGGTCGCGGGTGCCCGCGTCGTCGAGCACCACGTCCACGACCAACACCCACATCACTTACAATAATCAGTACTTCAGCGGAGTTCCTGGAAGCAACGAGACGGTCGTTGGTAGCGTTCCCGAAGGAAATCCAGCCGCGAGTCCGGCTGGAGGGAATCCTGCGAATTATCCAGTAGGGGGAAATTCTACAAATTATCCAGCTGGAGGAAATCCTGCGAATAATCCTGCTGGAGGAAATCCTCCGAATTATCCAGCCGGAGGAAATTCTACAAATTATCCAGCAGGAGGAAATCCTGCGAATAATCCTGCTGGAGGAAATCCTCCGAATTATCCAGCCGGAGGAAATCCTACGAATTATCCAGCCGGAGGGAATCCTACGAATTATCCAGCCGGGGGAAATCCTCCGAATTATCCAGCCGGAGGAAATCCTACGAATTATCCAGCCGGAGTGCCGAACGCACAGCCAACGATCCCCGTTGAAGGTCCTACGAGTTATCCTACTCAAACGTCGAGTGCGTCGGCGAGTGCGGCTAACGCAAATGCGAATGTCAACGCGGGTACGCCGATTGGTAATGGTTCGAACGCGAATCCTGGAGTCGCCGCGCAACCCCTCGTACCTCAGTACAGAATCACGGACGAGGATTTGTGGAACTTGACCGAGAGTCTCTTCCAGAAGGATGAGTTCAATACTTTCAAATTGATACGAATGAATCTACAGAAGCGCAGCGTCGGTGAGAACATTACCGATGAAGCCAGCGAACCGTAAGTGATGTTTTACATTTTATTCCCGCTTTTTGGCTTGTCTCTGTTGGAGAAAAATCATTGATCCTTATCAAAACCTACAGGAGTTCCACAAAATTCCTTATGGAAACATGATGTGTATTTTAAACAGGAATTCCAGATACCCCCTGATGGGAAAATGTTTAAAACAAATTTCTGAAAAACAGATTTCTTGAGCTGTCATTGACTGTAGTAATTGGAATATTTTCAGATATTTTCAAAGTATCAGAATTTGCCAGAGAAACTTACGAGAAATGTGTCCAAAAAAATATCCATTTTTCTTTCATGCATAAAAACTTGTCTAACAAATTCTGATAAATTCACACAAATACCTATATGACAAAATTTTTTGAAAATTTATAAGCCGTAAAAATACAGATGTTTTCAGAATTTATGTAGAACTACAGATTTTTCCAGATGTCTGTCAGTCTTTATTCGATTTTTCTAGAAAAGTTTTTGTACGTGAGAGAATGGATATTTTTGGATATTTCTCTGACTCTGACGAACTCTGAAAATTTTCAATTACTATAGAAAGTCGGTAAAAGTCAGTTTTCAGAAATGTATTAGAGAAATTTTTCCATGGGGGTCGCCTATTAACATCTAAGGATAAATCGGAATTTATGAAATTCTATCCCTGATGAAAACGTGTAAGAATGCCATAGATTTTGTCAAAATCGAGTATTAAATTTTCGAAAATGTTGACAGAAGTTATCATCCGCATTGAAAATTTGTCATACTTTGAAATATTATATCAATTCGATAATCCGTCAATATTTGACATAATTTGCATTGTTTCGGCATTTATTTTCAAGGGATTTTATTTGTTTTAACATTTACGCACGAAATCCAATAAATTTCGATATACACTTCTCCGATTTTAATAAGTAGGCATCTGAAAAAATGCTGCTTTAAATACATATCGTATTTTCGTAAGGAATTCTACGAGATTTCTAAAGAATTTTACATAAACCTAAATATGTGTTTTTCACCACAAGTCTTACGATAGTCAGACTAGAGCTATGATCCATAGAACAGGAGATAGTGGCGTAACTGAGTACTATCGAAGCGAGGAAAAACTCTGATCTCGTTTCCCAATTTCCTCTGCAGCCTTTTCTCCGTGGATCCGGCGGCGTACGTCATACCGACGATCCAAGCCATTCGATCCCTCTACGACAATTACGTGTTGGACTCTCGGGTGACGGAAACGATGACCCGGGAAAAACGGCAGGAAGAAAACGTCCTGCTGGACGTGTTTCTTAACACGGATGTAATGGCGATGGCCATGCAGTGGTTGACGAATCAGTACTTCGTGGAACCCGACGATTACGAGAGGAAGGACACGCTGAAGCGAATGTGGTTCGACAAGTTCGCCGGTTCCACCTCGGGATTCGAGCGCGTCTTCATGGCCGATCTCTTCGAGGGCTCCGCGCTTCTCGGCGCCCAGAACTGGGTGTACTTCGACCACGAGGAATCCTCGAAGCGCATCGACTACATGGGCTACGTTAACCAAACAGACCTGGGAGACGTGAGTATTAAGAACTTCGCAACCGAGACTCCGGTAGAAAAATTTATCTAACCAATTTTTCTGAAATACTCGTGAGATATTACGACTTTTTTCTGACTTTCCGTAGCAATTTATTGGAACATTTTCAGACATTTTCTGGGAAGTATCAAAGTTTGCCAAAAATAATAATTTTTCTTTCACGCATAAAAACTATTTCAAAACATTCCGATAAACTCAGATAAGTATCTGACGAAGTTCCGACAAATTCTGAAAAGTGTCTGACAAATTCTGAAATTCGATCGTTTCTTGAAATGTATAATTTCTGTAAAAATACATACAGATGTTTTCAGAAATTTTGCCGTTTTACAGATTTCTCCGGATGTTCATCAGTATTTATCGCACATTTTCAGACAAGTTTTTGTACGTGAAAGAAAAGTGGATATTTTTAGACATTTCCCTGACAAACTCTTATACTTCCTTGAAAATGTTCCAATTACTAGAGAAAATGCGAAACAGTCACTGTTTTCAAAATTCATCAGAGAACTTATTCCATCAGAAGAGCGATGAGCGAAGCTACAGAACCGGTCGCGTTGATTTTTCAGAAAGCCTCCCTGCTCAAGGTGAACCTGAAAATGGAAGGGGTCGTCAGACCCAACGCGACGATGCTGGTGGGCACGTCTCCGGAGCTGGAGATGGCCCTGTACACGACGTGCTTCTACGCCAGACCCAACGACCTCTGCCCGATCTCCCTCGGCGGCAAGAAGTTCAACGTCCTCACCCACTCCTTCAGATACTTCAGCAAGGATCTCCTTGACTTGGGCTTAATTATTTATTGAGCGTGGTATTTTTATCGCCGATTAGATGAAGTGTAACGTAAAGTAGGAATACTCCACGACGAATTGTCGTGACGAAATAAACGAAACACCTAAATCAAAGAACCTCTCGAGTTTTCGCGCGGTTGAGGTCGTATTTCGGTGGGGCTCGCGGTCGGAAGTGGACGGTTCCAGCAGGTTCCCCCACTCTCTAGAAACTCGTCGAATATCAATGGAAAGAGAAAGCCGTACACGCGGCTCGTACGAAGCCTGTGTACGTATGTACCTATGCAGGCGGTGGAGCTTGGTACGACCGCTTGTCAGTGTCACGCCGACCGTCGTTTCGAAGCGTTGTGCGCGACTGAACGGACAAGCATCGAATTCGGAGACTTTCCAGCGAGGAAATCATGGGACGTAGGATACTCCTGGCCGGCCTCCTCG
The DNA here is from genome assembly GCA_963678675.1 of Xiphydria camelus. Lineage (NCBI taxonomy): Eukaryota > Metazoa > Arthropoda > Insecta > Hymenoptera > Xiphydriidae > Xiphydria > Xiphydria camelus. Next base: position 5,450,936 of record OY783200.1, read on the forward strand.
TCGTGCTGCTGGTGGCAGGTACGATATCTTTTTCTACGGAGCAAAGGACGGTCGAGAAAACGGAGCAAGGCGCTTTCGCTTGAGCCTCGAGGCGAACTGGAGATAGCCGCGTAACTAAAAACGCGTACGTGTCCTTAGAAGTCTGTCGCGTATCGGTGAAATCGACGGGCAACTGAATCGACTCTAAGTATGGTAGATTATTCGAGTTCGCGGATAGACGCGGAATATCGTCAGTGAACCGACAGTTACGAAGGAAACTGATGAGTCAACGACGACGATCGGATTCCTAGAAGTAACGACTGACCGTAGTGGTACGCAGTAATTACGAGTGTATGACTGTCGCACGTCGGTATTACGAATCTAGAGCCTGTGCGCGAGCTTCGTTAATGGTAACGTCGCTTAGAAGCGATAGAATTGGTATAATTGCCAATAGAGTCCAAGCGAAAATAGTTATACGCAGCAGAGACGTTCTATTGCCAGCCTAAATTGTCAGAGTCTTTTAACTCTCGTAATATACCATATGAGGCTAAACTTACTCGCCGAGAAAAAAAACTTTAATCGCTACTCTCTCTCTCTCTATTATCTCATTACTTAAGAGTTTTTGGCCTAAATCGATATAAGACTGTTACAGATAAAAACAGGCTCCACCGTCCAGGGACAAAGCAGTTTTAAGGAAATAGGAATATAATTTTGCAGAAATAATGACTTCCAGGGACCATATTCAAAACGCTTGTACAGAATCGTATAGTTCATGCAGGGCTAGCATCATGCATATTAAATCTGTTCGTGATTAATTGCTATAACAAAATCTGCTGCACTCATCGAGTAGGACTTATTCCTATAAAGCTCAGGGCTGGAAGTGGTCTACGACCTCTAAAATAGGGGAAATAGTGACCTCACGAGCACAAAAAAATTGACCAAAATAACATTTATTTTTGATTTAGAAGGAAATCAGTTTTTTATTTAAATTTAACTAATTTTCAAGGAATAAGTATCACAATTTCATGTTTATGATTTCAAAATTCTATTTAAAAGAGAGATTAAACATTACATTTACTTTAATCTCGGTACCTTAATGATTGATTGTTATGCCATTCGATGAAAAAAAAGCTCATAAATAATGAAATAACAATGATTCGAGTTTCTTTCCTGGCGAGTTTATTTAGCCTCACATGATACGTGCCGTTGAATCGAGATGAAGTTAAAGAAATCTACAAAATGCCAAGCAAAATCTATCTTCCCGCCTTACGAAAGAAAAATACATTCCATCAAACGGAAGAAGACTGTAAAAAATCCAATATTCTTCTTATTTCCACATCTGCACGCGACGTAGATTCTCTCGAAAATGAATGCAGATGAGAAATAGTTAGACTCGATTAAAAATTCATGATCGTAATTGGGTTAGCCACAACGCGTACCGACGTGTAATCGAGCGAGCAGCTCGTCTCGATGATGCGAGATACGCCAACGTGAATACTCGCTACCGTATTATTCACTTGCCGACATCTAGAATAATTTAAAGCGATGCGTCACGACAGGAGTACATCGGGAAACTGATCGCGCGGGCGAGAGCCGCGACAAATATGTAATGATCGCTCAGCTAAAGTGGACAGAGGAGCCGAGCGGCACCCCATTCTCGACCTTAAACATTTGTAGAGTCGTTATCGCTCGGGAACCCTGTCCTTCGACATCTGAGGTCTCGCGAGACGCGCTCTGAAAGTAAATCCGTTACATGCGTACATGGAATGCATTCAGAGTCGTCTCGTACGGACTGCGAAGGTGCGAGACTCGCGTAAAACGTATCCTTCATTCGAACAGGAGTCATCGATGCTCGGAGGAGCAGCAGCAGCAGCAGCAGACGAGTGGGGACCAGAGGAAGCGGAGGGTCATCTCGCTCGAGAACGACGCAAAGACCTCGGGCGACTCCACCACCGCAAACTCAGAAAGGTACGAAACGATCGAAGTAAAACGGTCTGGATGATTTGCGTCTTTCCATCGCCTCTGCACTTGCGACCCATTCCGTCGTTCACGCCCGAAAATAATATTTATATATAATATAAACATATATGAACATATATGTTCATATATGATTATATTATATAGAAAAAGAAGTTAACCATTTTGATACATTTCCACGTAATCCTAAACGATGGAAAGTTAAACTCAATCAAGAAGCGAATAATAGGTGGTTTTAGAGGAGAAATATCAAATTGTAGGAGAAAGGGGGAAAATCGCGAGCCTTAAGGTGAAAAACGGCAGACTTAAAAAAAAATAAGGAAATAAAGGGGAATAGGGAGACACATTGTGAACCCTGGAATAAAGAGAAGCGCAGCGAGACTATCGCTCCGATCGAAGGCCGTGTTGACGTAATACATAACGAGTCGAATCTGAAACCATACGAAACGAGTGTGATTAACGCGATCAGCGCTAGTTCGCATCCGGCGCGCGGTGCTTTTATAGAGCAGATTACGTCGATGGAGAAAAAGAGGAGCGAGCATTAATGCCGTTGTCGATGTCTCATTAATTAAGCGAAAGTGAGCGAGGCGCAAAAGGGGCAGGATTACAGAAACTGGGCTACGAAGCTAACGGGCGCCGGTAATGAGCAGAGACCCGCGCTAAACGCAGGAAGAAATCCCGCAGGACGTCCAGGTGAGAGGACGCGCTCGCTCGGGAGACCATGTCTGTTTCGCGATCGAACACTCGCATCAAAAACATTTCCGACTAACGCTTTCCAGCGCGTAATCCGTGTGGCAAAGCCCTCGTGGCGTAAATAGCATCGGTCGACCGCGACACGCTTCTGTTTCAGAGGCCAATCCGAGCAAGATCGGCTGGAACGTACCGGAAGCCAACCAGCGACCTGGCGGTAACATTGGAACAAAGGCCTCCGCTCCGCTGCCGAATGAACAGCTCGCCTCGAAAACTAGCGCGACTGCCGTGCAGTCCGGATATCCAGGTAAGCGAACGTTTCGGGGAAATAATAGAAGAGAAATGGTGAGTCGAGCTGACGTCCAAATGATGTCACTCTGATATAAGGGCCCTCTATCAACGATATTGCGGTTGGCAGTATTTAAAAAAGTTTACGTAATTAAACACAGTCTAAAAAAACCTCGGATTTCCGCCTAATGACATAAGATACTATTTTTGCAGCAGAATATTTTGAAAACCATTCGACCGATTAATTAAGGGTTGGAGAAAGTCAAAGAAATGTTCAAAAACATCAATTTTTTCGCGCACTTTTCTAAAAAATTCTGATAAACAAATATCTAATAAAATTCTAACAAATTCGGAAACATTTCTGACCAACTCTAAATACCGATAATATTTAGCAAATTTCTCATTTCCATAAAAATACACAGATATTTTCAGAATTTTCAGAATCTCGTAGATTCTTCAGATATCCGTCAGTGGTTGTTACTTTTTCAGAAAGGTTGTACATGAGAGAAAAATGGACATTTTTAGACATTTCCTTCATTTTCTCTGACAAACTGATACTTTCTTGAAAACGTTTGAAAATGTTCCAGTTACTACAGAAAGCCAGAGAAAAGTCGAAATATTTCAGTTTTTCAGAAATTTGTTAGACAAATCTCTCCATCAGAGCACATTTTCACCAGGGTAGAATAACCATAATATTCAAGAATGATATACTCTGCAGCATTACTGTACCAATAAGTTTCACTATTTTACCAACAGCATTCTCAAATGTCCTGCGAGAAGTTTTTCTTCTACAGATGTTCAGTTCCTAAAACTGACAGAGGCTCTTTAAGATGACGTCAAAGGATATCACTCAAATATCCACTTAACTTCCCATTTCTCATTACATACCCTCCTCTAGGCAATAATTACGGTCGTCAACCAGCCACCAATCCGAACTACAATCCACCGGCTAATCAAGGCTACAATCCCCCTGTGAATCAGGGCTACAATCCAAGCTACAACCCCGGCCCAGTTGGCGGAGGACAACACTACAATCCGTCCTACAACCAGCCGCATAATCCCTCTTACAACCAGCCCTACAACCCCTCGTACGGTCACCAGCCGCCGGCGTACAATCCCGCGGCGGCTCATCCCTATACTCCGCCGGTAGCGCCGGGCGGATACAATCCACCCGTTCACACGCCGCAGCAGACCGTGCTGCTCGTACCGGGTCAATCGGCGCAACCGTACAAGCCCGGTATAGGTCAGCTCGCCAAGGAAGCGGTGGTCTACGCCGGTGTCAGCGCCGGAGTGAACGCCGCGGTCAACCGATTGCTTCCCGGCGGCATCAGCGGTCACAATTACGGCCACAGCAGTGGAACCGTTCCAGTCGCGGCTGCGCCAGCCCCCGCCGGCACCCAGATCACCTACAACAATTACTACAACAACGGCTCGGATAATTCGGCAACGAAGGACTCCTCGTCCGGCGATGCCAACGCGAATCCACCGGCTGCCGCCGCAGCCGTCCCGAGCGCGACCGCGAATCAAAATCCCGCGGCTCCTGCCGCAGCCGCTCCGAGCGCGACTGCGAATCAAAATCCCGCCGCTCCCGCTCCCGCAGTAGCGGCCACCGCGGCCCCCGTTTCGAACGCTCAACCGAACGGTGATCAAGGAGCCGCCGCGAACGAGCAGCCAGCCCTGCGGAATAGCGCCAGTCCGACGGGATACATAGTGACCGAAGAGGATATTCAGAAGCTGACGGAGGAGCTGTTCAACAAGGACAAGAACAATGCGTACGAGCACGTCACCCTGAATTTGCAGGGGCAGAAGAAGGACGACAGCAGCACTGACGACGCTCCGGAGCCGTGAGTATTATCATGTTCCTAATGGAAATGTATCTCTGCTAAATTTCTGCCAAACCTCAGCGAAACTGCTGAAAGTTTGCCGTTTCTCTGAGAAAATGTTACGATTTTAATAGCTTGCAGAGATTTCGGCAGTTGGCAGATATTTTGGTAGAGTTCTCTAATGGAAAAATTTCTCTAACAAAGCTTTGAGATGCTTTCTTTCCTCTGACTCCGTAGTAATTGGAACATTTTTAGACATTTTCAGGGAAGTATCAGTTTGTCAGAGGAAGTCTGAGAAATGTTGAAAAATGTCAATTTTCCTTTAACGCATAAAAACTTCTAAAAAATTCTGATAAATTCGAATAAATATCTGACAAATTCTGAAAAATGTCTGACCAACTGTGAAATTTGATGTTTTTGAAAATTTATATATTAATTTCTGTGAAGATACATACAGACATCTTTAGAATTTTTCTGAAATTTTGCAAAATTTTACAAATTTTTCCAGGTCACTGTTCATTAAACTTTTTTAGAAAAATTTTTGCGTGTGAAAGAAAAATAGATATTTTTGGACGGTTCTCTGACTTAAATAGGAAATTTCTCTGAGAAACTCTGATACTTCCTTAAAAATGTCTGAAAATATTCCAATTACTAAAGAAAAACAAAAAATCTAAGCTTCTCAGAAATTTGTTAGAGAAATTTCCCCATCAGGATTCGTAGAAAATTCAGCAGATTATGCAACAATTTCGTAAAAATCCACAGTCGCCAGAAATATTTCAAAATCTCTACCAACTGTGTGAACGCTGGCGAAATTCTCGCGAACTCTACCAAAATATCTGTCAACGCTGCTATCTCTGCCATCTCTACCGAAATCTCTACACGGAGAAAATTTTGTGGTAACCATTCTCCATTTTGAATTATTGCGGCATATGACGATCAATACTATAAATATGACAATATTTGCTAAAGGTACCTATAGCAAAGGTGGCAATACTTTTTAATAAATATTGACATATCTATAATACCAAACGTCATATGCCGGAATACCTAATTCAATCTTACCACATGAATTACGAGAATGGTTACCACCAATGAGTCTTCGTGTGCCGAAATCTCTGCCAGTTTTTAAAATTGGAACATTCGCAGAGAAACACGAGAGTTTCGGAAGAATTTTTCGCAGAGATTTAGCAGAAAAAAATGTGCATTAAGGGTGGAATCAAAGAGACGACCATCCCTCGTAGATTGCTGACCGTGAAGCCAGAGGCGTTCGAAATCCCGACGATCAAGGCGCTCCGACCGCTCTTCGACAACTACGAGTTCGACATCAAGTCGAAGGAGAACGTGACGCCGGAGGAGCGCAAGGAAGAGACGGAGCTGCTCGACAGTCTCCTGGCGACCAACGTTCTCGCCACCACCATGAAGTTCCTGGCGGACAAGGGATACATCCCGAACGACGAGTACGAGTACAAGGAAACCCTGCGGCGCGTGTGGTTCTCGCAATTCAAGAGGGGCGAGGGCGAGCCCTCCAGTTCCGGCTTCGAGAACGTCTTCCTCGCCGAGCAGATCGGCGCGGATGTGTTTGGCCTGCACAATTGGATCTACCTGTACGACCAGGAGGCCGCGAAGAAGGCCAACTACCTGGGATACATCAAGGACGTTAAACTAGGAACCGTAAGTGTTGCGAAAATTTAGAAAATGCGGAGAAACTTTCGACGTTTTTCATTGCAGAAGGGCGCGATCGTCAAGCTGCGAGCGTCGATCAACGAAATAGTGGTACCAGTGACGACGACGTTCGTCGGCACTTCGCCGGAACTGGAAATGGCGCTGTACACGATGTGCTTCTACACGCGACCCAACGACGTGTGCAACGTTTCCCTCGGAGGGACCAAGTTCGTCATCATCGCCAACCGAGTAAATTACTTCGGGAAGGACATCCTGATCGCGGCATTCCCGGAGATATAGAGTGTAGCGCCCGAGGAATCAATATTTTTATACGCAAAGTGTATTCGTCTATTCGTTAGACTTTACGAGATGAAATTCTCCCTCGTTATCGTATTGTAATTTAAGTACAAACGCGAGATTTTCGGTCTCGCTTGTATTCTTTGTTCCACGTGGCTGTATTCGTACGGCCGAATGGTTAATAAAACTTGACGAGCGAACGCATCGTCGCCGCGCTGTGTGGTGGCGAGTCTTTTCATTTCATCCCCCCCAACGATCAGATCACTGTGCGGGAAAATCCGATGGAAGGACGTGTAATGTAGAAATATACATCATATCGCCGTTCCGGGGAAATAACGACACAAATGTAAGCTGTAGATTGTAGCAGTTACGTTTTTGTTCTACCGGAACAGCGATATATAATCACAGATAGCACTAGTAATCAGAAAAAGATATAACGATTCAATTTGCAAGTTTCTTGACCCTTTCGCTACGGGCCGATCTTTCGGCGCGCTACTCCCGCTGAACGAGCCGCTGCGCCGAAAGTGTACACTTGCGGAAGGCCTGCAATCGCCCGCCGTACGATCAATACCGCGGCATCTTACGCATAGCGATTGTAATCGCCCGTAGAAAGGAAGAGGTGGAAAGATTATCACATAATGCAATTAGAAAGTATAATTCAATAATGTAATTTCGTATGGAAGATTTCAAAGCACGGGTATCGAGCGTGAATCGTTGGGTGACTATAGTCACCGTACCTAGCGAGCGTCAGTCGTTGGGTGACTATAGTCACCGTTCGTAGCGAAAGGGTTAAGGAATTCGATATTTTTACTCATAAAGAGTTGAAAGAGAATTGTATTTTAGAACGCAGAAAGAGAGAGATAATATAAGAATACTTTTAGACTTCTTATACGGATACTTCAAAAGAGTTCGTCTTTCCCGTTCATAAAAAGTTAAGAAAGCGCTCATAGCCTTTTTCGTGAGTTGAAGTGTGGAACGATTTGATAAAAGGCTCACGCGAGACCGAGTCCTCTCTCTTGGAGACTCAGGGTGTCTTGCTGAATCATAATTTGAAATTCCCTGACTTTTTTGGGATTTCCAGGCCCAATATACATGTATGTATTTTTCCCTGATTAGTCTAAAGTTACTCTTCCATGTTACTAAAGCAATCATTGAGTTCGGATTCTAAACTCAATGATTGATGCATTATGATAAAGTGAAAATAGTTTAAAGTGTAAAACAAGACAGATTTAAGAACGTGTATTGTACTCTCAATTTTTCGACCGATAGTAATTGGGACATTTTCAAATATTTTCAGGGAAGTGTCAGAGTATTAAAGAAAATCAGAGAAATGCCTAAAAATATAAATTATTTTTCATGCATAAAAATTTTTTTTTTAATTCTGACAAACAAATATTTGATAATATTCTGACAAATTCTACAAAATTTCTTACCAATTCTGTAATTCGGTCATTTTTTTTCTGCAATTTATGCAGAATCACATACAGACATTTTTAGAATTTTTCAGAAGTTTCGCAAAATTTTAGATTTCTTCAGATATTTGTCATTATTTTTTAGACTTACAAAAAATTTTGTGCGCGAAAGAAAAATAGACAATTTCGAATAGAACTCCGACTTTCTCTGACAAATTCTGATGCCTCCTTGAAAATATCTGAGAATGCTTCAATTACATACTAAAGAAAGTCAGAAAAAGTCAGTTTTCCAGAAGTTTTTCGTCAGGGAACGCGATATAGCAGACGCAATTTTCAATAACCCAGTTTTCATAAAAACCATTCTAAAGACTAGGAAAAAATTCAAAAAATTTTCAGGATCCCCTAACAATTCCCTGATTTTTCCAGAAATATCAAATTCCCTGACAATTTCAGGTTTTCCAGATATCCCTAACCGCGACACCCAAAGACTTGGAAAGGATTATTTTAGATGACTTTTCGAATAATTTGTGATTATTGTCTGAAGACTTTCAGACTTCATTTGACTTCTAAAGAGGCTTCATTCTGGGTCTAAAAATGAACTCGCATTTGGCGACATGAAAATGAGTTGTCTCATTAAGCAATAAAATATATTTGAGACTGTTTCGATGCATGTGAAAGAATTCATCTTAAAATATACACAAGAATTGAAAAGAAACTCTTCTAGAATTCTCTGTGCTATCTGGTTTATAAACGTGGCTTCATTCTGGGTCCGAAAATGAACTCACATTTGATGGTATAGAAGTGAGTTCTCTCATTAAGCAATAGGAATACCTTTAGGACTATTTGGATGAACGTAAAAGAACTCATCTTAAAATACAAGAATGAAAAGGAACTCTTTTAGAATTCTCTGTACTATCTGGAGAATATGACTCACCTTAGCTCGATCGAAGCGTCGTTTTCTCAGCTCGGTAAGCTCCATCAGCGGCACGCAGGAAGGTCTTCCGTGGGCGCATCGATTCGGAGCTGCGGTATCCTTCAACGAGTCCAGAAGTACCTCGCACTGCTCCGTTGTCATCGGGTCTCCGAATTTAACCGCACCTGTTGGTCGTTGAGAGTTACAATCGCGTCCAGGACGACAGGCTATAAAACTACAATTCCTATAGTTCACGCAGGGTTCACCACGAGGAGTTCGGAGTTCGAACGTACCGTGGCAAGCTTCCGTCGCGATCGCCGCGTAAATGGAGAGAGGCACAAGGGGCGCGACACCCTTCGCAGTCGTCAGACTCTCCACTATCTCCGACAGCAGCCTCCGCACTGCCGAAGCTAGCTTCGAGCCGTCCTTGCGGGGCCTTCTTTCGTTCGCGAAGCACTTTGGGACTTCTCGGACTATCAGAGTGTCCCGACCGCGCGGCGATACTCGCAAGCCGAATCGGAAGAGGAGCTTCGCGTTGGCTAGCAGCAAGTGGCGATGGTTCGAGCTCAGGTCGGGCAGCTCGATCGGTTCCTTTAGTGGGAAGGAGACGAAGTCGCTTTTCTTCTTTGTTCTGTAATCTTGAAACATGCACCAATGATGGAATGTTGAGCCTACAGGTCCCGGACGTTCGTACTGTACGCGTATTAACTCGTGTCACCAATGCCAAAAGGTCGCATACGCTACCTTACGCCCTTTTGACATTATAAAAGCTAAAAGGGCTTATAAAAAAAAATTTTTTTCTCGCAACTGATAGAAATACGTAAACAAGATGTAAAAATGGTGAAATGAAAAATTGAAACACTTAAGGCAAAATAAAGGCGTATAGAGTATGATCGACACACCCTTCTTTCAAAAATCACGAAAACTAATGCCTTATATACAAGTATAAGCCTGAGAGCGATAAGTCCTTTTGGCATTATTTTTGTAATTTTTCGAAAACTTACTGCCAAAAGGGCAACTAAAACTTATGCACCTTTTTGCTTTAGGGTTTCCAGTTATTTTTTTCACTTTATTTATTCGTATTTAGGGAAATTTGAATAAATACCTTGATGGAAATATAGTGTAAGAGTTTTACAGATATCAAAACCAAGTATTAAATTTTGGAGAATTTACACAGATTTACCATGCTCTAGTTGAAAATCTCTCATGCTTTGATAATGTCAATTCGATGATCTCTCAATATTTGACATAATTGACATTATTTCATGAAACTAATTTCTTACAATTGTTGACAAATTATATTAAAAATGTTTGAAAATGTTGAATACTTGAAAATTTTTAATTTCTCATAAAATTAGATAGATTTTGTTGAAAAATGTGTCGGCGAAAATCACCAAAAACTGATGGAATTTGTAAAAATTTGTCATCACAATTTTTATAAAATTTCTCATACTCCTTTGAATTCTCATAAATTATATAAGAATTCATATCTTACTACTTTTAACACAAAATCTGTCTACTACATTTTTACCAGGGTAAGAAAAAAACTGTTTTTTCATACGCCTTTACAGCGAGGAAAAAGACGAATTAGACTGGAAATGTCTGAAGAAGTTTGACAGTATTTGACAATTTTTCATTTCTCATAAAATTAGAGATTTTGTTAAAAGATATGTCTGCACAAATCTCCAAAAACTGACAGAATTCGTCAAAATTTCTTTATAGAATTTCTCGCATTCCTTTGAATTTTCATTAACTTTATAAGAATTCATAATATCTTACTATTCTATAACAAAATCTGTCTACTATTGTACATTTTTACCAGGGTGAGAAAAAAATCTGTTTTCATACGCCCCTTTAGCTTCTCAAAGACACTTTTTGGCGCATTAACAACGCGTATTACTTTTCAGCAGGATCTCGTAGCGTATCCTCTCGTGCGCGGCGTGTTGATCGACCAGGACCAACAGAGTCTTATCGTCCTGCACCATTACAGTAGCGATAAACTCGTCGTTTATGCGACCGATTATCTGCGAAGCACGGATGAAACACGGTAAGAATTTCCAACGAGTTTCCTCGTAGCTCCTCATCTGTGTACCTTCGCGGATCGCAAGCACTTCCGCTCCAGTATCAGTTCGCGGAGCGGCGATTCGACGCGACACGGTCTCGCTTCCACGTTCTGATGCCGACGAATAGCGGCTTTCACGTCGAAGCTCGTCGTCGCGGAGAACTGCTTCCTCAGCTTGTCGCGTCCACCTTGCAGCAGCTTGTTTAATTTTACCGGCAGAAAGTCGTAGTACTTGGGACAGCCAAGCTGTTCGCCGTTCTCGCGTCGCGTCGGGTGATTCGAAGCGTCTCTCCGCCGCGGATGGTAGGACCAATTCGACCACTCGGAGCTGCATTCGTGGAAGCCACCCTCCTCCGCGTATTTCTCCAATTCCCGGGCGTTCGGCGCCGTTAAATCTTCAGCTTCCATCCGAGTTTCGCACTCCACATCGTTGGATATTCCGAGACACGATTCGTACTCTCTCGCGGAACGAAAGTTGAACATTTCGTTTCGCCCTTTACAGTCCTTGTTCTCCGCTTTTTCAGCTACTCGCTTCATCAACGCCCGCTTCATCAATCTTCTCTTCAGTAATTCCACGCACCTCGCAAGTTTCTCGTTGCAAAACATCGCGGGGCTTCCCTCCGGTTGCCCGACGCTGAAGTAGTACTTCCTGCGAGAGGCGTCGTGCGGTAGGAGCGCCTTGAAGCGCCTCTGTCCAAAATCGTTATCCGGCTTCGCGACGCGCGAAAGCCTCGGTCGTTGCGACGGTGTTTTATCCGACTCTTCGGCTAATTTAGGGCGTTTGCACGATGCTCTCCGCTCGAGCTCAGAGTCTCTCTCCCGCGTGCCGTTGCGATCTTCCCTTCCCTTCTTCGAAGGATCGTCCGCGATCTCCGCGGTTGGCGAGCGAAGATCCTCCGCGAATGCTCGAATTACAAGCGAGCCGATGCAGTTTGCTATGCTCCGCGTCTCGAAGAATTCCGCGTGCCATTCTCCCCGCTCGATCGACGCTACGTATTCCGCGCGGGAGCATTCGATGCGAAGCAGAAACACGCTGTTGCCGAGAAAACCAGCGTACATTCGAAGAGCAAACGCAACCGTGGCGGAAGTGGCGTTCTCGATCGTCGAGCAACGCGCGAGTCGTCCGTTTATGAAGAGGAATCGCGAGTCGCGAGTCGCGCTGCCCGCGAAGCCGTGGAATCGCACGGAGCCGCGATCCGTCGCACCTTCGAAGCGACGCAAGCGGTCGATCGGTCCCTCGCACAGACTCCTCAATAACTCCAGCGTGTCGCGGCTCTTTACGATGGATGTAACCATCCTCGCCCTTTGATCGTCCCGCAGTGAGAAGGAAACCTAAAGAAAGCATTGTTTCGATCCAGAAAGAACATGAAACACTAAGTTTAATATACGTGAATTTTATGTAGATACAGCTACGATATATTACACATACATCCTGGCGGAAAAAAAATTGTACGGTAAACTCTATGGAAAAGCACCTTGAGTTAGCGCCAAAAATCTACGTCAGCATGTATTGATTCTATGGGAAAGTATGAAATTTCAAACATTTTTTTAGTTTTGCACAATTACAAGCAGATTTGCATGGTTGACGAATAACAGGCTTAACAGCCCCTATTGATCTCATTTTAGATGAAATATGGGAAATTTTGGTAAAAAAGAAGATCTTCCAGAAGTTAGAAACGTTTAGTGCTTTTAAAAAATAACAATATTTAAGATATATGATGAAACACCGATACTTATTTAGTGAATGAAGGATGTATTTGCAACTTAAAAATTTATATCTTGAATCGAGTTTCTGATAAGAAACATTAATTCAACTAGGTTATTAAATTTTTATTATATCGTTTCAATGAAAAAATGGAAGTTACACGTAGATACGTAGCGTATAGAAAATGTATCTATAATTTACTGAAATTATGTGAAACGATATAAAAGTATGTGCGTATTTTATCCGAAAAATGTATATTTCCATAGTTACTAACGAATTAAGAAGCGTGATCACAAATAGAATACAAAAAGGAAGTGACATCGACAAAGCCTTATATCGATGTAGACCAAAAGTTCATAAATAATGAGATGACAGTGATCAAAGATTCCTTTCTAATGAGTAAATTTAACCTCATATGATATATTAAAAATCAGTGCTTCAAATTGATATGTAAATCTACGAAATTCTATCAATGACTTCAATTTCCTGCACTCTTCCGTCACCAATTAAAAGTCAGAAATATGTATAGTTATGAAAAATATACATATCACTTACGTATATTTTTCATTTCAATGCTTACAGAAAATCTAAAAATAATATTTCATGTATTATGTACGTATATTTCACGTACATAGACAATCAATGTATAGTATGCATATATTAACCGGTCGTTTAGCTCTATTTTCTACATTAATTTTACACATAATTACGTATATCATACATAAGCGTGTCGTATGAATGGACTCCAACTCGACCCTCCTTTACCTTTTCATTACCTAAAGCCAGCACCGTTATCGAACGACATATCGCCTCAATCTCATCGTCGTCGTGCACACTCAATCGCCAAGGGCGGAAACCCTTTACTGTCACCGTAGTCCCCCTGGAAGGTCTCTCCGCTACTTTCACCAATGCAGGAGAGCGATTCTCGTTGAATATCTGCAGGAAATCATCGTTAACTTGTCAAACAGCTCTCCGACAATCACAGGTGACCCCATACCTTTGCATAAGTGTCTCGAGAATTCTCCCACCGAGACTCGACGATCGTAGAAGCCGAGCATCTTCGAATATCGACAAACGTTTTCCCCTGGCATTCGGTGTAACAGCTTCCGAGGCCTCGCAAAACCTCCCTCGTCATACCCACGCCGTTGTCGATGACGCGAAAGAATCGTTCTTCCAAGTGAACACGAACGGCGATCGACGTCGCGCCGGCGTTCGACGCGTTCGTCACCTGCGAGAAGTGCAGCGATCGTGGAAACGGCGCGCGTCTGAGTACCGGAAAAGAGTAAAGGAGAATTCTGGACTTACCAATTCGGTGATGCACCCGGCGAAGCTCGGCACGAAGGACGGGACCATCGGTGCGCTCCGCGCTTGCATTTCAGGACGTATTTCGCTGTAACTCTATCGACTTTACGGAAAACGTGTGACAAACTGTGATTATGCGCCGGGGGACCAGCGCAGAATTGTATTAGAGAAGAAAGAAAACGCGTGAAACACTGCCGGAAGAGTAAGTCGCGTGGTGGAAGATTGAGAAGACCCCTGATCAATGTTCCGGGTGACGGGGAGCGGGGGCCAACGCGTGGTACCGCTCCGGGGCGCGCTATCTCTCGCGATCGCCTCGAACTCGTTCGAACGGAGGAAAAGATGGCGGCTAGGCTATACTTGCATGGAGGTAAAATTTGTCTACCTACTAGGTCCCAGGTAGCAAGCTGACGTAAACTTGACGTCACTTTTAGGGCATATTTCGTCGGCGACGTCATTCTACCAAAAAATGACGTTTTAATGTCGTCATTTAAGAAACGTCTTTAAGACGCCTTAAATATGACGTTAAAAAGACGTTATTTTTACGTCGTAATAAAATTTTAAAATAACTACTTATTATACAATATACATTGAATATTTTTATATTTTTTTATAATGTATAATATAAAAATATTTGTATAGTGTGGTCTACTTTAATTCTCGATTCTTATATCTCTGTACCATTTTACCAGTACGTTTTTTTTGTAATAAATAAAAGTAAGATTTTTTATATTGCGGTCGTTTCTATAAACATTCATATAATTATTTATTTATTAATATCAATTTGCGTCTATGCAAGAATATTTATCAAAAGATGCAATCATAAATTTAGAAAAATGTTGAGAAAAGAATAATACAATTATAAAATCTTATTTATTTAAGCTCTTATTGACTGGAAAAGCAACATACATTTATTCATCAAACTTCATATGAACACCAATAGTAATACTTAATACCATAGGAGCGTGCGCAGATGAGGACTCGAAAACACCGACCGATCGACGAAGTTAAGCAGCAAAAAGTGCGGACAGTAGTTGGATGGGTGACCGCTTCCGATGAAAAGATATACGTCAGCCCTAACCTTTCAGAGCCGTCATTTTTTACACAATCACGTTATATTTTTCGTTATCTGCCGTCAGAGCTGACCTTCAAAAACCGTCATTTTGACGTTAGTGTGCTACCTGGAAAATCGCTAAAATTAAACGTCATATTTCACGTCATAAAGAACGTTAGAAAGACGTCATTAAATGACGTCAGTGGGATGTGATTTTCGAACGTACTTTTAACGTCATTTATACGTTTTTTACTGACGTCGTCTATGACCAGATCTGACCAAAAAATGACGTTAATTTCACGTTAGTTTGTTACCTGGGGTATGATCCCGTAAGATAATCTGTAACGAAGGGCTCCGACGGTTTGAATTCTTTGAAGAATCCAAAGACACATATATCGATGAAATTTTCATCCAATCCAGGTGAACTGTCAGTTCCTGCCTCACGTTTTTTTACCAATAATCCTAATAAGATACAAAAAAATAATAGCACACACTAGGTATACAAATGGAATTTATTTTGATTCACAAGCTCGTTCGCAATAATATCACCTCATTGGTGAGATAAAGTATTAGATATAAAAGCGAGAATAAGAAATGAACGTCGGAAAGGAATTGCCATATTTTCGAAAAGGTATCGTACGCTCAGTAATAAAGTGACAACTCAAAAAATTGGGAATTTCACTTTTAATCTTAAAATTACTGTTAGTTCGTTTTTGATCGACTATCTGTTTACAATTGTTTACCTTTATTAAATGTTAATCTATTATTTACCTAAATAGCTAATAAAAACTGAATTATTAGTAAAACTTTGAAAAATAGGATTAAGTAATCTTCTTTTACGATTTCGTCGTTCTTCGTTTTGTGTCACTTTATTACCGAGCGTGCGATATATATTTTCAAGTCGGATAGAGAACTTATGTCAGTTTTAAATGTTGATCCGCATACTTATCAAGCTTTGTAAAGAGTTTATTTATTTTCTTCTTGTCACTAATCTTCATGTTACGTGATTCCTCATCCTTATTCGACATCACTCTGCAAAAAAATGATGAGATAGCTTAGCTTTTTGCTCTTAATCATTTATTTGCGAGGTTCAAAGTAAGCCTTATTTCTTCAATGCGGAAGACTCGCGGAATCTTTCTGGTCTCGTAACATTTTGTTTACTTCTCTTTGGGATGACAATAGCAATGTTTTGAGACTAAAACGGCAAACATAATATACTCGTAGTGTCTCAATCTCGTCGCTTTGTAGCTTCGTTACGATCATTCGGTATTAGATCATGAAACTTAGAGAATAACACACCTAGTAAATGACATACGTATTTATTTAAACGCTTGATCTCCTTCCCCATAATCAAAAGACTATTATGAAGGTCATTCCTACTCTTCTCCAGTTTGTCAATAATTGTGCGCCCTTTATCAAGGCAATTCATTATTTTGTCAAACTCCAGCTTCATAGTGTTGATTAGTTTCATCCTGTTTGTATTTTCTTCAACAATGTTCCTTATATAGTCATTTTTCCACGACACTTGCAATTGCAGACTCTCAATTTGGCTTTGCAAAGCTTGGATAGTGTCGTTATTTGAGAAAGAAAAGTAGATACGGTGGATCTCGCTTTGAGTGACTGTTTCTCGACAACATGGACAAGTACTGGATCTGTAAAGAGGTGTGAATTATTTTCTCTCTTCTCTCTCTCTCCAAACCATAAAATATCAAACTGGTGAAATGGACCATGGGATATTTGAACCAGTTTAACAGCACGATGGGTTGGTTATTCTTGCGCTAGAAATGGAAAGCAAGGTAATATTTACTTCAGAAGCCACTCTGTGATGCAGGGAGAGTGAAATACATGGCCGCACGATGTGACAAACGCTTCGTCGGATGGTTGTAGCAATTCGCAACATATATCACAAGTAATGTTCATCGTAATCTGAAAACATGCATTTGCATTACAAAGTAAATAAATACTGGCAGAAGTAACTAGGAATTACTGACTCATATAAAATCACAAATATTTGACATTGCGTGCCTTGTTGGAAATGATAAGCAAAACAAATATTATACTGAAAAAAAAAGCAAAAAAAAATTGTCTCATAAATTCAAAATTGAACAACGTCCCTGTCGTGATCCCCCTATTGCATTTATTTATTCGCCTATTTATGAATGGAAAAAAACGATTATCAGAATTATATATTGGATTGGTAAAAAAGTCTTGCAACAATTTTTTGTCAACTGTGCGTTATTATTAATAAAGATGTTCGGGAATATTCTAGAATAGAAACCGCTGGAATGTTTGAGAAGCATTATACTAGAAAGATATAAATTATGAGCGCTTGTAGCGGGTACGCAGTAATAAGCAATATGGATCAGTGTGCGCTTTGAGTAATTGCTTATTATGAATTCTAACAGGCATTCTCTCTCTGCCAGAGCAGCAGCCGACAATATGTATGTGTAATTCTACAATAGTATGATGCTTCTCAAACATTCTAGTAGTTTCTATTGTAGAACATTCCCGACATTTTTATTAAAAATAATACACAGTTGGAAAAAACTGTTGCAAGACTTCTTTACCAACCCAATGGTATGTCAAGACGAAAATAGAAACTATCGCTTTGTAGGTACTAACACGATGAATTGCCTGTCCAGCAAAACCTCGTTTCTTTCAATCCCCTCAGATCGTATGGTTCACGTTTATCGCAACTCGAGAGAGATTTAGGGGCAGGCCCCGCTTCTCGACTCAAGGCGATCTCGCACTGATCACTTTTGATTGGCCACCGTACGTGGTGTCTATTGCAAACATGCCATCATTCCATTGGTTCTTTCTGCTGGAGCCTGCCACTCAGTTGGTGGTTCTAATAGAAGTGTGTCGACTTGTATTGTGACATTACGTTACGTTTTCATAGAGCGACAGTCCTTTGAACGAGCCTACATGAAACGACGATCGCCATATTTTCCGCTACAGAACGCGGGCTGTTCAAAGGACCCCCAAATTAAGACTTGCGTATTAGAAATCCTCGCCATTAGCATATCTCTTTTTCTTCGCGAATACTCTTGTACCATACGTATATGTCAGCATGTATTGAGTCTACCTATGGGAAAGTATGAAATTTGAAACACTTTTAGTTTTGCACACAATTACAAGTTGATTCGCATGGTTGGCGTATAACAGGCTTAATAGCCCCTATTTATCCTATTTTAGAGGAAATGGAGGAAATTTTGACAAAAAGAAAGAAACGTGTAGTGGTTTTAAAAAATAACAATATTTAAGATATATGATGAAACATATTGTGTCCATAAGAAAGTATTTCAACGACAGTGTATTGGCAGGTACATGCATTTTGCCTCCAATATATATATATGCCGGAATTTAAAATCTCTAGAATTGCGGTACAATGCCACGGTAGGAATATCAGGTTCTACCGACACGACGTGCTTCGACAAGATCTGCATCAACTTTGGCGGTATATTGACGGCACTTGACTAATCCTGTGGCAGACTTTTCTATCTGGGTTGAAGTGATGGAATTATTTCGGCATTTTTTTCATTAAGCTTCGACGAGAATAATGTTTATTTGCACCCTAAAACCTGATTACAGACTAGAATTTGATGTCGTACAGTAAAATTCATTCGATACATTTTATCAAGGATTCCCCGATGGAAAAATTTCTCTAACAAAGTTCTGAAACTGATATTTTTATTTCTGACTTTTTCTGCAGTAATTGGAACATTTCAGACATTTTCAAGTATCAGCATTTGTCAGAGGAAGTAGAGGAAATGTTCAGATATCCATTTTTCTTTCATAAACAAAAATTTGTTTATAGTCTAATAAACACTAATACTTGAAAATCTGGTAGGTATATGACAAATTTGTAAAATTCTGAAAAATGTAAAATTCTGTATTCCTGAAAAGTTCAGAAAATTTCTATACGATATTTTTACAGAAGTTATCTATAAATTTTGAAAAAATTACCAAATTTCAGTCGGTCAGAAATTTTTCAGTTTTTCATAATAATGTCAAATATTCGTCTGAATTTATCAGGATCTCTCAGAAAATACTTCATGTGTGAAAGAAAAATTAATATTTTTTGTAACATCTCTGACCTTCTTTGACAAACTCTGATACTTCTCTCAAAATACCTGAATTGTTCAAATTGCTATAGAAAGTAAAAAAAAAAGTAAAAATATCTCATAGAATTCTTCAGAAAAATTTCCATCCGGATTACTTCCTATAATCACGCGAGACTCAGCAAGTTCTCGAACAAAACGGTGTTCTTAATGTTTGTCTCTATCCGCTTCGGCTTCAGACGACTGCGATGATCTTCCGGCGGCTTCGGTAAGTCTGCCTCCGAGCAGGGATACGGCTTCGTGAGAAAGTAAACGTGCTGCATTGCCTGCAAGGAAGAAACTCTCTCTTCGTACAGAGTCGAGAATCGTTCGGACGTTATTTCCTACCTGACGCGCGGTGAGACGCTTCGACGAGTCGTACACCAGCATCCGCTGCACGAGATCGACGGCTTCAGGGTGGGCGTCGGGCACGATCTGCTCCCAGGGCACGCCGCTGTGATAGGGAAACGTGATCTTGTCGTAATCGGGCAGCGTGCTCAGCTCAGGCCAGGATTCAGGTGTAGGCGAGCCGAGGAGTCGCAGAACTATGGCCAGTTGCTCGATGTCGGTCTCCCCCTGAAAAACGCCCTCCGAAACGTGTTAAAAATTATCCGGGTAGCGCGACGAGGGACTCTACTCACGGGGAACAACGGCGAATTATTCAGCATCTCGCCGAGCACACATCCCACGGACCACATGTCGATGGCGGAGGAGTAGAATCGCGCCCCGTACAGCAATTCCGGCGCCCTGTACCACCTGGTCGCGACCTGGTGCGTGTACGGACGGCCCTCGTCCGCCCACATGAGGCGCGCCAAGCCGAAATCGGCGATCTTCAGTATCCCCTCGCTGTTGATGAGCAAATTGGCGGGTTTCAAATCCTGGAAGTCGCACTTCTTTACTCTCGCTCCGCGTTAATTTCCTGCTAAACATTTCCGATAGAAAACGATAGAATGTAGCAACAATTATTCAAAAATACCACAGGGCGTGAAATCAATCATTTTTTATAATTTTCATATTAAATAGTATGGAACCTTATGGAGATCTTATGTCGATCTCATTATTTTTTATAGTATTTTCAATGTCAACATTATAACAAACGATAGAACCCTGGTGAAAATACAGTAGATAGATTTGGTGAAGAATAGTAAGATTATGAATTCTTATACAATTTATGAAAATTCAAGGGAATATGACTATAGAAATTGTGGTGACGAATTTGGATAAATTCTAAGTTTTTGGTGATTTTCACCGACATATTTTTTAACAGACTATTAAATCTTATAACATTTTTAATATTATTGTTCAATAATTATTGTAAGAAATTCGTCTCATAAAATAATACAAATTATGTCAAATATTAATGGATTATCGAATTGATATTTCTCAACGCAGATGATAATTTTTATCAAAATTTGCCAAAATTTAATACTCGATTTTGATAAATTCTGTGAAATTCTATTGATGTTCCAAAAGCACAACAGAATTTGTCACATTTTTTATAATATCTGACACATTTTGGTAACATTTGTCAACGCAGACGATAATTTCTATCAATATTTGCCAAAATTTAATACTCGGTTTTGATAAAATCTGTGAAATTCTTACACCGTATTTTCATCAGAGAACTTCCCACATTATGGTATTTTTTGAATTTTTTTTACAATTTTCTATCGTCTTCTATCGTAAAATTTTAGCAGAGTTTGTTCTCGGTTTTCTCACCCTGTGTATAATATCCTCCGAATGCATGTACGCCACCCCATCCAGGAGCATCATCATGTAACGCTTTATCCGCGGCACCGTGAGAGGCTCATCGAAGTCCCTGAGCATCTCCCAGAGCCCCGAGGGCATGTACTCGAAGACCATCACGAAGTCCAGTCCTACGGGGAACGTCTCCAGCAATTCCGCTATCTGGAAGCATCCATCCTCGAGACGTTTTCCCGCTTCGCGATCCCCTGTTCGATCTCGACTTACGTATCGATGCTGCAGTCGTTGCAGGGTCTTCACCTCTCGTATCACGGAGACGGGGATGCCGTCCTCGATCCTCTTGAGAGGCACCTTCTTCAGGGCGACGTCGCGTCCCGCAGCGGTATCGTACGCTTTCAAAACCAGCCCGTGAGCGCCTTCTCCTATCCTTCCGACGACCGTATACTTCTCCATTCTTCAGCGTTTCTTCCTCTCCTTCTTTCGTCGCTTCGTCAACGAATCTTGGAAGAGAAAGAAAGCAAGTATAGGCTTCAAGTATCGAAGGGATTCTAGCTTATCATCTAATATGCTTTTGTTTCGTTCCTCAATTATTGAGGACGAGACGATGAATCGAAACGACAAGACGAATTCACCGCTGACGATTCGTGGCTACCTGAGCCTGCGTAAAACGCGAATCTACAGAAACTTGATTCTGCTGAGCCTCTCGCAGTGCTTCATGTACCTAATTCAGAAGATGGCGATGATTGTACGTCATTACGAGCACGACTTCCTCGGGCTCTACAGTAATATTGCGTTTAACGCAACGAGGATGTTGGGATTCGTTGTGCTTCCCGCGGTGATCCTTCCTCGCTTCGGTCGTAAGATAATGTCCTGTCGATCGTTATCCCCCCCTTCGAGGATTTTCCTTCACGAAAGCTCGATCTCCCGCCCAGTGAGAAAGACGCTTCTACATGGAACGTGCGTCTACCCCGTGCTCGTCTCGCTGCTCTGCGTGAAGAGGATCGAAGCGATTGTTCTAGCATCCTGCCTAATGGGGCCCGTAAGCGCGACGGTGTGGGTAGCTCAGCAAATTTACAACTTACGCTTGACCAGGATAATGTCCAAGATCAAGGGGAATCGCTTCAAGACGTTCGTGTTCCAATTCGCTGGAGTATTCTACAGCATTTTTAGGGCGCACGAGGGTATCGCTTACGCTCCGGTTTCCTTTAGTTCGTATCATTCATGCATCGCGCCTCTTCAATAGTGTATCTTTACTGACAAAATATCACAGATTCCCCGGTGAATATAGGATGTAAACATTTCACAGATTTTGTCAAGACTGAGTATTACATTTTGGAAAATTTTGACAAAAATTATCATCTGCATTGAATTATCATAATTTGATAATATCAATTCGATAATCTGTCAGTATTTGACATAATTTGCATTATTTCATGAAACAAATTTCTTACAATTGTTGGCAAATTATATTAAATATTTTTGAAAAAGTTTAACAGTATTTCGCAATTTCTAATTAATTGCTCATAAAATTAGATAGATTCTGTGAAAAATGTGTCTATGAAAATCGCCAAAATCTGATAGAATTTGTGAAAATTCGTAATCACAATTTTTATAGAATTTGTCGTATTCCTTTGAATTTATATAAATTCTATAAGCATTCATGATATCTTACTATTCTTAACAAAATATGTCTACTACATTTTCACTGGGGTTCTCATAGATTCTCATAGAAAACTTATCAAAAATTGAGTGGGTCTGTAAACTTGTCTGGGTTCCGATTAAATTCCATTTGAAAAAGAAGTTAGAATTTTCCAA
Organism: Xiphydria camelus; assembly: GCA_963678675.1. Taxonomy (NCBI): domain Eukaryota; kingdom Metazoa; phylum Arthropoda; class Insecta; order Hymenoptera; family Xiphydriidae; genus Xiphydria; species Xiphydria camelus. The sequence continues at coordinate 5,473,716 of OY783200.1, forward strand.
TGCAAACCGATCGATATTTCTCAAATAAGAAATAGGTTCGAATAGGAAAATATTGAGACAAAAATCGGACTCAAAAATAGGTTTGAATCTGATTGAACAGGATTTTTTAAGCAAGGAGTTTACCGCCTAATCGTGAATCGTAATTTCAGTTCACTCAACGACGACGAGAACAAATTACACCGGCGAACGATGCGGAGTAAACTTTCATCCGGGTGAGCTCCTCGTCCGAAAAAAACGAACTCGACTCTACGCGAATCCTTCCCTCAGGTCGCTACGACAGTCTCTCGGAATTTACTCACCCGCCCACCGCTAAAAGTGCGGACATAGCCAACGCCGTACTTCTAGCGATAGCCGTTTGCGCGTTGTTCCTCTCGTCGATCTATCTCAACCCCCTGCATGAGTTAGTATTCGCCTTCATCCCCGCACGCGTCCCTCTATAGGATAGACCGAGACGAATCGGATCATAAATCCATATCTAACAAATTTTGTTAAAAATGAGCATTTCGATCGTTCGTATTGTTTCGTTCCTCTCCACTGAAGTAATACGAATAATAGAAATGCTTATTTTCAGCATGATTTCAAAAATATACACTATCCCTGAAAAGTTTCCAGACACCCTCAAAAGGATTCCCATCTTACAAGAATCCGCCTTTAGTCTTAATAAAACTCGGCAGATTTGAAGTATGTCAGAAAATGAGAGACCCGTCTTATCTCTCTACAATTACTTACATTTGATTTAAGAATGTAAACCAACCCTCTAAAGTTACCCCTCTGAAAAATCTGTGAAGCAAACCGAGATAAAATAAAAGCTTTGATGAAAACGTTGTTTAATTTTTAAAACCAAACAATTTTTGTCTAAAGGCTCTCATAATGTCTTGCTTCACTTTCTAGATAATTCGAATGAATCAATCCTTAAAACTTGATCAGCTCAAAGTTATCTTTTAAACGAAGTAAAATACAATAAAATCACTCAGATAAAAATTATGCGACTTTAAAAACTAAACGACTTTAGTACGTAGGCTTTTATATCTCGCTTCGTTTGAAAGATAACTGAATAAATCAAATTTGAGTAGTTAATTATATCGGAAACGAAATAAGATAGAATAAAAGCCTTCAGACAAAAGTTTTTTGGTTTTAAAAACTAAACGTTTTCATCAAAGGTTTTATTGCATCTTGGTTTGCTTGAAAGATTTTTCAGATGGGTAACTTTAGAGAGTTCGTTCACATTCTAACCCCTTTCTGCATGATTTTTGTAAATTCCATGAAAAATATATATATGACAGCTTTGCCCCTATTATTCATCAGAAAAATAATTAAAAACAATTAAAATAATAAAAAAACATTTATTAAAACAAATTATTTATGCCATATTTGGTACGCCATACACAGGAACAATAACGTATGTACGTACAATTGGCTTCTAATACATATAACTGTTATATATATATATTGTAGTCGAGAAGATTTACAACGATTTAAAACAGATACACAGACACATTAGGTAGGTATCCAGTGTATGTGCCATATACAGTATGTCCCGTGGATAACGCAAATATTTGAATTTCCCTGACATTTGACTTTGGTAGTGCTTGGAACGGTGCTGTAGTTAGAGTTGGCTTCTCAGAAGAGTGCGCTGCGTTCTTACGAGCCGTGTTTCGAGAGCGAAAAGTGTAAAACGTCTGATTTCCCGGGAACTGTCAATTCGTGAGATCGAAGCGTCTAACCTCGAAATTAACTGAATTTGTAAACAATGGTAAATAACGTGTAGAAGTGATGAGAAATAATTATACAGGTTTCGCGCGCGGAAACACGGCTCGTAAGAACGCAGCGCACTCTTCTGAAGCCAACTCTAACAACAGCACCGTTCCAAGCACTACCAAAGTCAAATGTCAGGGAAATTCAAATACTTGCGTTATCCACGGGACATACTGTATAGTACAAGATGCAGGAAGGGGTTAAATCAAACTTATTTATATAAGACGCGTCTCTCATTTTCGGATAAACTTCAAATCTCCCGAGTTTCATTAAGATCGAAGGCGGATTCTTACAAGATCCCTTTCGGGAACCCCTTTGAGGGTGTCTTTTGAGGGAAACCTTTTCGGGGGTAGCGACTCAGATCTATGATGCGATTCACCTCAGTCTATCTTACGACACAACGCCCCTAGCTTGACCACCACAACATTGTCCGCCGAACAACGACCCCGCGCAGAATTATGGAGCACCGTGCGCCTCTCGAGGAGACGAAAGATGCGTCTGCTCGTGCCGATGAGCTTCTTCTCCGGCTGGGAGAAAGCGGCCGCGCTCTACGATTACTCGACGGTAACCGATCGTGAGGTAATCGAGCGTCGAACGAGACCCGACGCCGATCCTCGTCTTTCAGGCGTACGTCGGCTGCCACGAGGGTCCCCGACAAGCGATCTACGCACGCCTCTTCGCCTGCGCGATCGGTAGCAACGCGTCGCTGGCTCTGCTGCCTCTTATAGACCCTGCCGGCGTACGCGTCGCCCTCGGAACCGCCACCCTCGCGTACTTAGGCATCCAAGTCGCGCTGCTCGCGAACGCGCGTTCGCACTGGCTGGTCTACTACCTCTTCTCCGGGTTATGGAGTGTGATTTCCTCCACGTGGGACTGTCTGCTCTACGGTAAAACGCCGTTAGAAAAACTCCGATGTCCTTTTCCGCTGTTGCGTGACGAAGTCGTTCTGTGAGTTGCAGTTGCACACGGAATTCTGCTCCCTGATGAGGAGATGGAGGCGTTCGGCCACCTGGGGCTGTGGTGCACGGCGGGGATGTACCTGAATCTGTTCCTGACTCCCTTCGTCGGAACCTACCTGAAGCTATGGCTCGGGTTGGTATTCGTTGTGGCAGCGATTGTTTCTGTGGTGCTGCTGCCGATTCGCTCGACTCTCGACGACAAGGTCGGTGAATTTTACACTTCTTAATGTATACTACGACGAACGAGGGCGAAATTCGACTCGGACTGACTTGGTGAAAATGTAGTAGACAGAAGTTGTTAAGAATAGCGAGATATTACGGATTCTTATACAATTTATGTGAGAATTCAAAGGAATATGACAAATTCTATAAAAATTATTCAGTTAAGAATAGTAAGATACCATGAACTCTTGTACAATTTATGACAATTCAAAGGAATATGAGAAAATCTATAAAAAATTGTGATGACAGCTTTGATGAAAAAGTTTCTCTAACACATTTCTGAAAAATTCTGACTTTTTCTGATTCTAGTAATTGTAACATTTCCAGACATTTTCAGGAAAGTTTCAGAATTTGTCAGAAAAAATCAGAGGAATGTTTACGGATAGCTATTTTCTATTGTACGCGAAAGCCTTGAGAAAAAGTATAATAAACACTGATAAGTATTCGGATAGTTTCAGAATTTGTTTGAATTTTGTCAGATATTTATCTGAATTTATCAGATTTTTTTACTTTTGTATATTAGAAATCAGATATTAAACAATAATATATTAGGTGTACGATTTGCTTTCGCCGTTTTCCCCATTTACTTTCTATAGGAAAACGGCAGAAGCAAAGTTGTACACCTAATACATGAATATTCAAAGCATATTTTTCAGATATTTCAAAAATATACACTTCAATTATAATTGAATCTGTCCGTGGGAACTGCAGTTTTATTACATTAAATAAAATTTAATACGAAATTTGTATGCTACTGGTCTTTATAATATTATATAATTGAAGAGGCAAGTGGATGAAGGTGTTATGTAACATTTTTATAAAAAATGAGATAACTCAGTGGATGAAAATGTTATGTCCGAATGTAACTTCTGGTAAATCTTGGATAGCTCTAATGCCATTCAAAACCCCGATATTACACGGAGTAAGTTTAGTATTCCATATAGTCCGTCAGATAGTGACAGATTCTGGTGCCCCATTTTCGCATACAAGCCTCGAAGAGGGTTGAAAAGTACTTCGATTTTGAGTAGAATGAAGGAAAATTTACGAATAGTCCCTGGGGATAACATATGGAAAATTAGATTTTTCTTAACAAGAAAATAAAAGGTGTCTCTTGCCCATTTTTTCACGCAAGCCTTGTTCACTAAATGATTAATTAATAAAACCTGGCTTCGGAAAACCAAAGGCTTGAGTGTTGCAGATGGCTAAAGGGTTGAAATAAGGGCGTAACCTTGTAAGGAAAAATCGAGATTTTTTGACCGATTTTCCCACACAAGCCTTTGATTGTCCTAAATGGCCTAAAAACTCAAATATCTCAGAACCAACTTTTTGTTACATAACACTTTCATCCACTTGCCTCTGCAATTATAAATTGTTTCTAAAACTTGTTCACGAATAGTATTCATGATTATTGAAATATATTCATTTTACGTCCGAAATACGTTCCTGGAATGTCTCTTTAGTACATGAGAAATCTTCGTTTCATATAAAAAATTGACAATTTCCATATTCGTTCTGTATCTTACGAATATCTTTTTAATATCAACTGATATTTTATAGACATTCGATGCCATTATTCAAATATTTCATAAATATTCCTATAATATAGTTTTGCTGTCTGAAACCCTCCAAAAAATTCCTGTAAGATAATGTATGCCAGAACTTGCATGGTCATTCAAGAAAAATTCTTATAGAGAATTGGAACAGGAAGATACAAGAGATCATGCATAAATAATTCGTAGGACTCATAGGATATATTAAATTTGCAAGCATCCTAAAAGAATCACACATGATGTGACTGTCTTACAGAAAGTCATATGAAAATATTATATGTAGCATTTTTTTGTGGGAAAATCTTACAAGATCCTATCCGGTGTCTTGAATGATTAGCAATTTCTTACATGGATCCTATATCGCTCATGGGCTGCAATAGTGGCACAACTCAAAATTGGAATGTTCCCAAGAGACGACTTTAAAAGTTGAATTATTATATTATACAAGCGTTGACCATTTTCTGCCAGATTATGATAATTATAATTGAATTTTCATGATAATTACCATAATCTGGCAGCAAATGGTCTCAACGCTCATATAATATAATAATTCTACTTTTAAAGTTGTCTCTTGAGAACATTCCAATTTTGAGTTGTGCCATTGCAGCCCATGAGCGATATGATCTTGAAAGGATGGAATTGGAACTACTAGTTATCGCGTAAGCTCTTTGTAAGAATCTTATATTATCCTTTATGATCTTGCATAACCGAATTCATACAAATCGCCGCTGATGCAAGTCTCTTTAGGATTTTGATAGGTACATGCATTATACCTTTGTATAATCTTACAAGATTCTTTCATTGATTTAATACGATCTTATAACATTCTTGCAAGATCCTATAATGAATCTTGTAGTTATGTTCGGGAGGGTGTATTTTTACAGAAATAATAAGATTTTAAAAAATGACCATGTTTCAGTTATTCACACTTCAGAATTCGTTAGAATTTTGTCAGATACTTGTCTGAGTTTATCAGAAATTTTTAGAAGTCTTCATGCATGAAAGAGAAATGGATATTTATGGACATTTATATGACTTTCTCTGACAAGCTCTAATGTTTCCCTGAAAATATTTTAATTACTATAGAATATCAAAAAAGTTAAAATATCTGTTTTTCAGAAACTTGTTAGAGAAATTTTTCCATGAAGGAAATTTTGATAAACTCAGTTTTTGGTAATTTTTACAGGTACATTTTTTAAAGGAATTTATATTTAATTTTATGAGAAATTACCTAATTAGAAATTGTCAAATTCTATTAAACTTTTTAAAACATTTACATAATTTGTCAACAATTGTAAGAAATTCGTTTCATGAAATAATGCAAACTATGTCAAATATTGACAGATTATCTACTTAATTGCATAAGAAATTAATTAGAAATCGTCAAAACCTGTTAAACTTTTTCAAACATTTATATAATGTCAACAATTGTAAGAAATTCGTTGCCTGATGAAAATATATTCCAGAATTTGCCATAATTTGTCAATAAATTATCCAGAATTTCTCTGAAATTTGTCAATACTTTCTCTAAACTTCTGCCAGATTTCGCAGACGTTTTTCAGAAAAATTTCAGTGTAGAAATTGTTTTAGATATTATGGACCTTCCCCATTTTTTTCCAGAATTTCTCTCAGACAAACTGAAGATTCTCAAAATATTTAAACATTGTTTCTGTACTTTTCCCTAGAAATTTCATGATTTTCTCTGCACTTTTGAGAAAAATTCATTCCTTGAATTTGTTAACGAATTTTTCCAGAACTATAAATTTCTCGGAAAAACTACGATCGCTGTTTCTCAAAATGTCTGAAAGACTATTTTCAACTTTTCCTCAGAAGTCATGAATTATTTATAAAAAAAAACTGAAGGTTTTCGACATTTCTTTGAAATTCTTTTCCTCCAGAAATTCCATGATTTTCTCTGAATTTCTGAGAAAAACGACTCAGTTTCTCGAAATTTGTTCCTGATACATTTATATCAGAAAAAATTAAACATAATTTTTCAGAATTTTCTTGGCACTTCAAATTTCTCAGATCTTTCCAGAATTTCCAAATATTCCTCAGAATTTCTCTGCATTTTTAGGAATTTTTCCAAAATTACTTTTCTTGAGAAATTCTGTGCAATTTCTGAGAAATTACAGACAATATCTTCACCAGGGTTTCATGAAATATGCAAATTATGTAAAATATTGAAGGATTTTCGAATTGATATTATCATAAAGTATGACAAATTCTCAACGCGGATGATAATTTCTGTCCAAATTTTCCAAAATTTAATGCTCGGTTTTGACCAAGTCTGTGAAATTTTTACACATTTTCACCGGGATGGGATTCTAACGTCACCGCGAGGCAACGATTCGTGGAAATTTACGCGAGCAACTTGCCAGGGTCTCGCCTACGTCGGAGAAGGTCCTCGACGAGTCGGTTCATTCAGAAAACTTGTCCTTGATGTCTAACGATCATATTTTGCACTGATTTTACGAGCGAAACAGAGCTGAAATATCGCGTCGACTACCTGTCACTTACAACCAAATTTGTGGTTATGTCGGATGACGTTTGTCGGTCGACGAGTTCGCGATGCGTAAACAACAACAATTTCCGAAGTCACGCGAATAATTCGCGACCTGCAGGACTTCTATTGACTCGAATTAAGCCGCAATGACTGTTATTCTTCCAAATATTTGGTATTTTTGTTTACAATCTACGAGAAATAGCGCGCGAGCTTAAAAATCATCAATAGAATTTGAGGTTAGGATACTGGGTTAGGATCTACATTCAGCGTCGATAACACCGAAAATACCATGAAATTTCATTCATCGAAGATCGATTCGATCGGTGACGATGCCGAGATCCACGCGGAAGTTCGCTCGACCGCGGAGAGTCACTCCTCCGGCAGACTGGAGAGCGACGACCGAGACGAGCCGTCGTCGAGGTACATGGACAGAATCGCCGCCCACACCGAACTCTTCTACCCGGAGGAGGTTCAGACGATAGACACCGTGGAGGTGCGACGCCTCGTCGTGTTCCGGAGGGATTGAGTCTTTTGTTGGTCGAAGCTTCCGAAGAGTTTGGTACCAACGAGACTGAGAACTCTCGCGTGCACGATCGTTATTTATCAGCATATAGATTGAAGTGTTCTTTTTCACAAAATGTATAGGTACGTATACACGTAGGCAGTCTGATGTCTCACTTTTTGTTATCTATTAACGTAAGTTTCATGTTATCCAAAAGATGACTGTTGGATAATTAGAAATTTAAGTGATCAAAAAGTGAGGCATTAGATTACCGACGGATGACTAAGAGACAGTTTTCTGGCTTGTGCAGTCTGGTCAGTTTTGCAGTTCACGCCCAGACAGCGCAAAGCTGTAAGACGTCTTTAATTCGTCTTTAAAACACCTTACGTCCCATTTTGAGACAACTTTTGAACGTCACTCGTCTTAAAGATGTCTTTCAATGGTTAAAGCAGTCTGAAAGTCGGTCGTGAGACGTCTTAAGGACAACTTAAAGACGTCCTTCAGCTCTGTACTTTTTGGGACGGATCGTATTCTCTCTTTTCTCGCTATTTCGCAGGAGATTCTAAAGACTCGGCGGCCAAATGCGAAGGCTAAAACTTCCCTGCGGTGACGGGAATCGCAAGTAATTATCAAAAACGCGAGAGACAACATTTTCCCACCTTGACGCACCGTAGGTGCCTGCTGTTCTGGGTTTACGACAGTGTCGACGAGATCATTTGGGCGAAGACGAATCAACTGCAGAGGATTATAAGGACTGGTTGGACCGGTCACTGGCTGAATCACGGCAAGGAGCACTGCCTGGTCGGCATGAAGAGGAATCCGCGGATAAATCGCGTCCTGGACAGCGACGTGATCGTCGCGGAGGTGCGCGCCACGAGTTACACAAGCCCGCCGAGATCTGCGGCATCATCGAGCGCATGAGCCCCGACACGAGGAAGATCGAGCTGTTCGGCAGGCCGCACAATGTTCAGCCGTTCTGGATCACTCTGGGGAATCAGGTGGACGGGGTGCATCTGATCGATACGCAACTGATCAGGGTGTTCAAGAAGCGGTATCCCGATGGGAACTCGATGAAGCTGAGTAAATGTTAGCTCTCGACAAAGCTGACGAATGAAGTTTTGACGCAGGCATTTAATAATATGTATTTCGCGCGCAGTGCGCTTGAAGACGGAAGTGGCAATAAAACGATTCGATTTTCTCCTTTCGCAGGAATATTCTGCCGTAATTTATTCGTCTCCTCACTCTCGAAAAATCCCCTTTCCTCTTCCTTTACAATTGGTCTTACGCGAGGTATTTTATTTCAACGTCAAAGTCACGAAATGTTTCGTTAAAGTCAAACGCGCGTTTGTTGCTATGGGAAGAATGGGCCGTCCAAGAATAAAATTAAGAAAATGCATGTTTCTCCGTGGTTCCACGTTTTAATATAGCTCTTACCTTCCCCTCGTCTCTCTCGTGTAAACGATCGCGGCGAACAGCAAAAAAAAAACGGTGAGCGCGGTGTAGGTACCTACAAAATACGTGGAAGAAATAAAAAAATACCAGGTATTATACACGAGTATCGTACGAACGCGAAGACATGAAAAAGAACTTCCTTGTGAGCCAGTAAATGCTGATGATAACATGTTAAGATCTAGATCCAAAACATGAACAAAACGCCAACATAATTAATACCAAGAACTGAACACCGTAAGAATTTCTATGCCTAAATACAATGATAATACTGCAGCCCCTATGCGAAATCTGAGGACAAAATGAAAAGGGAAGGAAATAATCGACCGTTTGCCTTTGTCGACCGCTAAACGTCGTGGAAGGAAGTCGACTAGAAATCGAAGAAGAGGTGCGAATAAGAGGTCCTCGAAGGAAGTCAAACTCCCGACGGGAGTCAGGAGAACGTGAGAAGGTTGAACGAAGTACGAACTTTACGAATGCAGAGGCGAACGTGGCAAACCTAACGTCCAAAAGAAATAATGATACCGCATCCCAACTCGAGAATCCATATAAAACTGTTCGTCTAAAATGATCAGGACTCACAATCAGTAAGAATGTATATTTTCCGAACGATCGGAAACAATACGGATTTAATCCAGATAGACCTGAAACTATTTTTTTTCTAAAACTAAGGAATATTTTTTGAATTTTAGATTGTATTGATGCTCTTGTAGAACGTTGTTTTTTGAACGTTCCTTTTATGGAACGGTAGATCTAAATGGGTTAAGAACGTGCGTTGCACCCTCAACGTCTCGACCGATAAGTCGAGATGTATTGTGCGCCTTGGATAGAAGTGAGTCGATCGAAGCAATTTTGCATGTAGCTGATCAGGGCCCAGTAAGAATGTACACTTTCCGAACGATCGGAACTATAGTAATATAGCAACGCGATATAACGGACTTGTAATTTTCAACAATCCGATTTCCGTAAAAGCCATTCTAAAGATTTCAGGGAAGAAATCCAGAAAAATTTCAGGGTTCCCTGAAAATTCTCTGATTTTTTCAGCAATACCAAATTTCAGGTTTTCCGGATTTCCCTGACCACTAGACACCCCGAAGAACTTTCCACGGGGATAACGGAGGAGCGTCTTTGGGGGGTTGTTGGCTTCGAAGTCATAAGTTACCGTTCCGCGGGCGTCTTTCAGCTGCTCCTCAGCGATGAGTTCCCTCGCGTTTCCGATCAAGTCGTCCGCGTCGTACTCCGGATTCGGATTGATCCTGCCCCGAGCGACTTTACATTTCGCGTCTCCCATGGCTCTGTCGATTTTCCTCAGCAGCTGCGTCAACGCGCCGCTCGCTTGCTTCCGTGCCACTCGATCGGCGTGATCGGTCGGAGTGTGCCTCAGGATTTCGTTCACCAGGAGTGGATACTTGACGATGCGCAAACGCGGTACGTCTAGATAAGTCCACAGATCGACGGAGCGAGGCGAGTCCAGCTGCTTCTTCGGGAACTCTTGAAAAAGCACCTGCTGGTCGCCTTCCCCTCGTCGATCAAGTGTTTCGCCCAGGACTTGCGACCTGCACCTCTCGACGTAGGGTTCTACGAGACTCGGTAGCTGTATAAAAACGATTGGAGAAGTCCGATATATCGACCGAATCGCTGTGGTTTTTTAAATCAAAGCGGGGGCAAAGCGTAACAAGGTGATCGTGCGATCGATTTTGTACATAGAGTGGCTGCAGAAACTCGACTATAGAATTCCCTGTCTATTCCCCGACTATTTCATATCAGATTTTGTAAGTATTCTGTGATTTTTTTGCTCGTATCAGGAGTTTTGTTCAGTCAAATCAACAAAGCTATAGATAATTATAATACCTGTACAAGAACACGAGGATTTGAAAAATGTTTATACGCTTATGAGAGAGAAAGTAACGTCGATTGCAGAGAGCTTAATTTTAGTCAAAGGGACACACATGTGCATACTATTGGAGATATCTGAAGCAGCAGCGCAAATTCTATTGTGAAATGTACATAACGATGAAATTTTAAGAAATTTGCTCTACTTTATTTGTCATTTCCAGTAAAAATCCAAAATTCCCAGGCGTTTCCCGGTTTTCCCAGTTATTCAGATCTGTTGCACCACTCTGTTGCAATTTTGCGGATGTGCATGAATGGTCCTACGAGCTCACCTATATAGTTGACGATAGTCGAACCGACGGCCTCCGTGAATCCCGAGGGATCCCGCAGCATGACTATTCGTCTCCCAGTCCGCTATGTATTCGTACGAGACGGGAGATGTCCCCGAAGAGTGTACCGATCTCGACGGTCGTGAAGATCCCGCTGTTGATGAGGGGATCGTTGTAAACCTCCCTGAGATTGGCGAGATCGCGCAGGAGAACGTCCTCGGCGCGATAGAAATCATAAATGGCCTCCTGCCATTTAACTTCTACGTTGACTTTCGGCAGCTACGTTTACGATCCAACTCCGGATCGTAATGCTGCCGACTGCGGACGGTGAGCAGGTACGTGGACGTCCTGCAAATGTATTTTCTCGAATCGCGCTGGCTCCGTACCTAAACGATTATCTCCTCATCGTCGTTGCGACAGGTAAAACTCCACTTGGGTGGGAAGACGTATGACGACAACCGGTCACTAATATACCCCACCATGGACGTGTGATCCTGATTTTTATTATTTTCCAACATCGTGACCATCGCGACCAACAATGCCGGCGGTGGTATCCCGCCGAAATCAAGAATCATTGCACCAGGCGGCGCCAATTTCTCTGGAAAGAGAAATTGGCGCCGCCAGGTGTGATGATTTCGGTCGGTTCCGGTCTTATATAGGAACCGCGCTCATGTTGACTAGCGAGAACTGAGAAGTGGCGGCGCCATCTGGTGCTAGGCCGCTACAGGACTCCCCCTCCAGTGATTGCTGCAGGATGCAGGCGGAACGGTGAGAGGAATGCTGACGTGGAGGTTGGCTGTGTGTGAGTGAGCCGTGGCGAGCGGTGATGCGCGTGTGACCCGTGGCAACGGTGATGCTTCGTGCCGTGTGTGTGATGCTGTGACGAGTCGAGCGTGCCGTGGCGTGTGACGATGCTGCGGTGGCGGTGCTGCGAGTGTGCGCCTGGGTTGAAGCCGACGCGACGACTTACAAGTGTAACTACGAACTCCTGGAGGACGGTCTTCACATGATAATGATCACGGATCATAATGATTACGGAGGCAAGGCGATTCCAGGGTCTCCTTTCGTGGTAAACGTGGGGTAACAACGGGCACCCTGAGCGACAGCGAGGAGATCCCGAAGTCGTCGTATAGGTACAGCGAATATCGTGGCAAAGAGCGACTCCTATCCGGACCAGAGGTCAACGTGCAGCCGCACGTTAACGTCGTGGTCGAGCCGAGTAAGTTTGCACAAATTCGAATAGGATATGAGGTTTGACCCTTCGTTACTCATGTGTGTTTTTGAAACACAAAAGCTCACCTGGGGTGTACCCTACACTCCAGTTAAAAATTAACGTTTTCTTAGTGGAAAATTGAAATTTTTTAATACTTTTCTTTTTTATTTTAAAGTTTGAGATATGCCTATGAGATATTGCCTAATGATCTCAACATTTTTTCAAAATATAAATTTCGTAATTTTCTGATTGAAAACAAAACTCGAAGTCTCGGTACCTACATGAGGTCTCGGTTTTCAGACGCTCAGGTTTCCCTGTCGATTTTTATAAAAAAAAAGTATAAATAATAGACTGAGGATAGTTATCATACTCTCGTTTTATTAACGAAGGATAAATTAATAAATTGGAACAAGTTTTATAGAAAAATGTTAAATATTAAATTAATTACAGGTTTTTAAAAAAATCACCATTTAACTCTTTGCAGCGTTTTGTCGGAGAGACAAATCGGTTTTGTCTTGCGCTTTCAGTGCCAAATTTTTTAATCAAATATTCTCAAAAGGTACTGAAAGTGCCAGCCTCGAAAAAAAAAACTCTAGACGTGGCATTCAAAAAAAGGAGGCTGGTATGTAGCCTACACCTCACGTGAGCAACGAAGGGTTAATTAAAATCGTCCCTTTTTTGGTTTGAATTCCCAGTTTCTCCAAAATGTACTTTCCAATTCATTGCCCTCCCACCGCGTTACCCCGGTACCAACGATCCGAGCCGATAATCACGCCGCGTCCTCCCGTTTTTTTTCCGCAGGATTCGTGGCGTCCATCGAGAAGAAACTGCTGATCGTGGGCGACGCCGCCTGCGGTGAGACCTGCCTGTGTGCTGGACGTCTTCAGAAAGGAGAAGTTCACCAAGATCTACTTTCAGACTTGTCAAGACCAAGGAGCACACCAGGGAGGATTTTCAGACGGCGGCCAGAGCCGCGCTACAGGTGGTTCTTGCTACTCGTCGTTTCCCAGACTCCATCGCGCGTCCGCGAGAGAGACGAGAGGTGATTACACTTGTTTCACGGTCTCCGCAGGTGAAGGAGAAGAAGGAGGGAGGGTGTAGCCTGCTTTTAAGAGTGCAACGCCAAGCGAATCCGACGGGAGAAGTACGAAATAGCTGGAGCCAGAACGGTAACGACAACGACGACGACGCCAGTCGAAAGTACTTTCACCGCATCGCGAAAGCACTTACTTTTAAGTGTCTATCTCGTCGCATTAGTCTCCCGATAATTTCCTTCGATCCGTAGTGCCGAACGAGAGACGTTGAAAGTAATAATATTATGCTTTGAACAGAGTACTCGATTATACTCTGTTAATACTTTGTTAAATTTTAATACGAAATAAATATTCATCGGTGCGAAAGCGGCGCGACTCGGAGACAGAATTTCAGCGAATTTTATTTCAGCGTCACTTCTGCGAGGGAGGCTGTTAAAGCGAGGGTGAGAGGCTCGATAAAAAAGTCAAATTTATTGTTAAGAACAGGATAGGTGTACGTATAAAAAGTCGTTGCGCCGCATCGATCACATCTCGTCGTAATCGAACTTCGTACTGAGGGAATCGCTCGCTTAGTACCTACTAAGTAATTCATTTTTAATAGAATCATTAGTTCATTATGAACGAAAATAAACACTTTGAATTACAGGATGACTAAATGCAGCGCAATAAGCTAAAGATTGTAACATTCTAAAGAGTACAAAAATGCGGATCATTTGAAATAATAATGATAAACTTCTTTAAAATATCGCGATCTCGAGTCACGTGTTTTCTAACAGTTCCGGCGAGTTACGCATTTTCTAACTGCTGCAACGAGTTTACTAAATTTATTTGGAATATAAACGACACGTTCATTTGGTTTTGGGAAATGATGAAACGAGACCTTGTCTTTGTTTAAACGACTGCACTGCACAAACAAGTCTTCCTTTCCCTTTCACTGTTAAATTTCTCTTTGCAGACAACATTTATAAGATAAGATAATCGAAAAAATAACACGTGTACAAATTTTACGAATTCTGTTTACACTCGCTCCGGACTTTGCAACCTCAAACCAATAGCGCTCCAGGGCGCCCCGATACCTGGTCCTAGCCCACGCCGATCCGTCGGCCGTCGTCGCGGCTTTGCCTCGTCCTCTCCTCCCCCCGCGACGGCCCTCCGTCATGCTTGAATTCGTACAATTTTCTCCGCGTTCTCGTTGAAGCAAGTGTACCGGTCCGAGACTTTCTTCCGCACCAGGCACATCCGCGAGATTGCAGCTTTACGACGGCATCCTTCTTGATCCTCGTCTAACGCGCGAGAACCTCATCCTTGGCTTAATCCCACGCGATAATCTACGACGGAAGTGTCTCGATTACGCTTCGACTTGAAACCGCGATGCGCGATACTCACCTCGATATCCTCCTTCGAGATGTAGCGGGGTGCTGGTACCCTCAGCCGGTCCCAAGTGTAATAGCTCCTCTGCAGATCTAAGTAGCACTCGTTGCCTCGCGACGTAACGTACCTCACGTACGGGCAGGTGCTGACTTTTGCCTGTATTGCAGTGAAATTTTGGTAACTTCTTTTCGTTTTCCTGTTCCGAGCACACCGCGTCACTGATGTCAAAAAGTGTGAGCCAAAAGAGCGTATGAAACATTTTTTATTCACTCAAGAAAGAGCAAAAAGGCGCATAGGATATCGCCGACACGTCTTTTTGGCATTAATGGCATTATTCTATATGAAACTGGAGACTTTGTGTGTAAGATACTACATTTTATACAATTACACAGCTTTCTTTTGTGACTTTATAGAAAATGTAATACTTTATAGAACTTACTGTTTTATATGGAACAATGCTATAAGTTTCTTAAAAATCGTGAAAACTAGTACCATAAGAGCATATCGATACCTTACTTTGAAAACCTCGTAAGTGCAATTTCCTTAAATGTGCAGTAGCAAAGAAAGACAGTCTTGTATCATTTGTACTTAACTTTTTTAACAAATTTGAATTGTATTATTAATATAAGAATATTATGCCTATATTAATAATACAATTCAAATTTGTTAAAAAAGTTAAGTAGAAATGATACAAGACTGTTTTTCTTTGCCACTGCACATTTAAGGAAATTGCACTTACGAGGTTTTCAAAGTAAGGTATCGATATCGATGTACATAAAAGTACTCGTATAAGCCTAAGATCGATCGCCCTTATGGTATTAGAGTTTTCGTTATTTCAAAAAATATTTATTCCAAAAGAGAAAGAAACTTCAAACACTATTATCTCATTATCCATGAGCTTTTAGCTCATATTTAAAAAAGTATAGGTATAATTCTTTTTCGAAGATTATATTCTTATATCTACAATAAAGTCTTGTGTCGATGTAGGTCATAAAGTTCATAAATAATGAGACAGTAGCGATTTAAATTTATTTCCTGGCGAGTAAGTTTAGTCTTATATCGCACCTCCGGCAGGACAATGACGGAAGTGCAAATTTAAAAATTTTTAAACTCAACCCCTCAATAGTCTTAAAAATAATTTTTAAGACTATTGTGTGAGGGGTTTAATTAAACAATTTCAAAATTTGCACTTGCGTCATTGTTCTTCCGAAGGTGCGATATGATGCGTCCTTGTGCCTTTAGAGAGAGAGAGAGAGAGAGAGAGAGAGAGAGAGAGAGAGAGAGAGAGAGAGAGAGAGAGAGAGAGAGAGAGAGAGAGAGAGAGAGAGAGAGAGAGAGATCCTTAAATTTTTGTTTTACCATTTGAGGACCTTTTATACCTCCTGTACTTCTATCAATTGTATGTAACTTCTATCAATTGTGTGAACACATTTTTCGTATACGCTGTTTTGGCTTTGACAATGCTAAAAGGACGTAAAGTGTCGTACGACTTTTTGACATTAATGGCGCGACACGTCCACAGATTCAACGGATTTTGCAAACCCTGATTTGTTTCACGGTCTTCATGGTCTCGACGCACCCCCCTCCGCGTTGGTCGGACACCTTTATGCCCAACGCCCTTACGCCTTCGATCACGGAGAGTGTGTCATTCAGGTTGAGCGCCACGTTGATTTGCCTCAGAATGATGCAGACTGGAAAACGTGGATGTACGGATTATTCGGTACTCTCTTAACCGTAGAGAGAAGTGCTCAGATCTCGTGCTGTTCTATGAGGGAGATTACCGTTTTTCACTTCCCGTACTTCCGAAGCGACGGTCCTCGTTACACTCTCGACATCTTCCAGCTTCAATTTGTAGTCGCCCGCGTGGTTCTTATTGAGGCATTTCTTAAATAAGATGATGTACAGCGATATGTCGTCCGGATAGAAAGGATTTTGCAATTTTGACGAAATCTCGTCAAGCGCGTCCATGAAATCCCATTGATTGCTCTTCATCATGGCATCATTCAGTTCCCTCAGTAGATAAATAACTGTGCAGACGAAAGACACACCCGATGTCTGTAGCGAAACTGTTCCATAGATTCGCATACAGTTATGCGATTGTACACTGAGAGAAATAATTGCTGGTGCCAAAATAACTATTTCAGGTTCGAGAAATTGTTTTTTTTTCGCGTAGAATTTCTTGTCCCAATGAAGATATTCTCGAATCAAGTATATAAATTGTTCGACCAAGAATAATGAATTCTTAAAGAGCCGGTATTCTTAAAACTTTGTAAGATCATATATTCTTGGTTTAAAACATTTTTTTGACACTACGCTTTTATAAATAATTGTTGGCATAAAAAAAATAACATTTTCTTCCATAAAAAATATATTATAATTTCAGGCTCAAGCCGTGGGTTTTTTTTTGTGCGGGATAATATTTGATAGGGGGGCTCGAGTAATTGTTTTTCTTATGCTGAAAGAATTTCTTGTTCCTACGACGGTATTCTTGAATCAAGAATATCAATTCTTCGATCAAGAATCTGTATTCTTAAAAATTTGTAAGATCATATATTCTTGGTTTAAAACATTTTTTTTGACACTACGCTTTTATACAATAGATAATTGTTGGCATAAAAAAATATATTTTCTTCCGTCAAAAATACAATATAATTTCAGGCTCAAGCCGTGGATTTTTTTTTGTGCGGGATAATTTTTGATAGGCTCGAGTAATTGTTTTTCTTATGCTGAAAGAATTTCTTGTTCCTACGACGGTATTCTTGAATCAAGAATATCAATTCTTCGATCAAGAGAATCCGTATTCTTAAAAATTGATAAGATCGTATGTTCTCGATTCAAGGAAGATTTTTTTCACAGTAACAATCATTTCTCTCAGTGTAGGATCATTCAGAAACGTACCTTCGGTGCCCTCCTCGCACTGGCTGTTGACAAGATTGATGCATTCTTGAATGTCAATATACGTGAGCAGCGTGTATCCTTCTCCCACCAATTTCTTCTTATGTCGTACCATCGCCAGTGCTTTGTTGTACTTGAATCTGTTCTTCTTGTCCAGATCCTGTGAGAGTGGTCAAAGCGCAATTAGATAAAGACATATTTCTAAGCAGACCATTTTGGATTTTCGCGTGCAATATACTCGACGCTGTACACCGAGAGAAATAATTGCTAGAGTGTCGAACAAGTATTTCTTGAATCGAGAACATAACGACCTTAGAAATGTTTAAGAATGCAGGTTTTTTGTCAAAGAATCAATATATTCTTGATTCAAGAAATTCTTCCTGCGCGAAAAAAAAAACAATTACTCGAGCCTCTTAAATGTTTTCTCGCGCGAAGAAAACCATTGCTTGGTCCTAGAATTATGTCATATTTTTGATTCGAGAAAACATTTTTTTGGCACCAGCAATTAGATACTTCTCTCCGTGTACACTGATCCAAATTAGAGGTGTGCCAAAACTAATTAGACGACGGAGAATTTTACAGTCGTTTCTTGCAGCTAGGTCGATAGCTGACAGTAATAACTGTTGCTACTGGCTGAGAATTTCTCACTGTCGATGACAGTCGTTGAAATTCAGCATTGACTATTCGAAGATCTAAAAGTATCGACAATTCTCACCTAATTACTTTAGGCGCACACCTCTAATTTGGAATATACCGCACATATTCCACTTACGAAAACGGGAGCGTCGGGATTACTCAGAGCCCTGTACACCAGTTCAGGATTCGCGGTATCGACCGCTTTGCTGATCGTCGCTATCGCCAAGAGTACGCGTACGGCCGCTGCAAACTCGGCGCGTTGCATGAATTTCTGCGAGAGACGCGTCAAATTATTTTCCGTGTACCGCAATGCTTTCCTCTAACTTTGGCAACTTATGTGCATACCATGCGCCATTCTATAAGGTCGGTGTCCCTTTCCGAGTAATACAACATAGCCGTGCGCTCGCCAAGGACACTCGCCAAGCCCAGGTCCCGTCTGATCGAGGCCGGATGGAATTTGCCTCGCAATCCGTTCAGGAATATCTGGTTTACCGTTCGAAGGGCTCGATCTCCTGCGAATGAGAGTCATTCATATCCAGCTAGCAAAGTTGTTCTATAAATTTAGAGTAACAGGAGTTTGTATTCTGTTAATGTTTTATAGTTGTATCTAGAACAAGTGAATTGTTACATTAATGTGTGTGGCACATGAGACTATTTTGCCTTCAGAAACTGAATTGTTTTTAAAATTTGTCGCAAGAACGTTCTTAGAGCATAATTTATAGAGCATTTATAAGATAACTCTGCTAATGTAGCCCTATAAGTGTTGTAAGAACGTTTTAAAAATGTTCTTAGAGCACATAGATATTGCTCTATAAAATTTGCTCTGGAAACGTTCTTACGATTTTTATAGAACATGAAATTATTAGCTGTGGGTAGCGGCGGTAAATCTCACGTCGATCGCTCGGTCTGATCGATAGCAATTTATCGGAAACTAGGGGCCTTCATACAATTCGAAGAATAAGAATAAACATGAGAATAAGTATAACCATTGTCCCGTAAAGGCATATAATAATGGTTCAGTCATCCAGTGATTCAATCATCTAGTGGCACAAACTTCCCAATATGATCTCAACCTGGAAATGTCTAAAAGAAATTTAAACTCAAGAAAATGAATGGGGAACTTTAATGCTCGCAATTTTAAATGCAGTTGAAGCTGCTGTATCGGTAATAATCGGCAGCGGTTAATATGGTCGGAAAGATGATGGTAAGTGGAAAAATAGGAAATATCGGTGGGACCATTAGATGGCTCTACGGGACAGTGCTTATTCTTATTCTTCCAATTTGGCGAAAGCCCTAAAAGAGACACTAACTTCTTCGAGATGCATCAGCAGCTTCGTTTGCCGAATCGATCGCCCTTTGGACCAAGGCGCACCAGCTCTGAACGTTCTCCGGGTATTCTCTCTGCCATTTGGGACTCTGGGTCAAGCGTATGAGTGCCTCTCTATAAAAATCTTCGTTTACGCTGGAAATGTCCTGGAAGAAACGTTTCGATCGACGCGTAAGGATGACTTTTCATACCACTGCTAAAGCATAAATACCGCGGCAGTGAAAGACTGCTCTGCAGCGGTATTAGGATGGCTACAGACCTGGGAAACCGGGAAATGTCAGGGTATTTGATCCGTCAGGGAAAAGTCAGGGAAATGTCAGGGAGTTTCAGATTTTTTCTCGAACTTTCACCGTTGGTACATTTCACAATGGAGTTTGCACTGCTGTGCTTCAGATATCTATCTTCTGTAGTAGCGCACGTGTGTCCTGGCGATTAAAATGAAGATCTCTACCATCAACGCGTTACTTTCTTAACGTATAAACGTTTTTGCCACCTCGTGTCCTTTAATTACAATTATTTACAGCTTCGTTGATTTGATTATGCAAAACTCCTGATACGAACAAAAATGTCAGGGAATATCTACAAAATTTGATCTGAAACAGTCAGGGACACAGATCAGGGAAAAGTCAAGGAATTCTATACCTGATCAAGTCTTTGCAACCACCCTGAGTATGAAAATGATATCGGCAGCAACAATGAAACACTGATGAAAGAGCGCGAACTTCCGGTGTGTATCTGTATTTGTGTGTGTGTGTGTGTGTGTGTGTGTGTGTGTGTGTGTGTGTGTGTGTGTGTGTATCGATCGATCACGACTTTACAACTCAAAAGAAAACTCCTAGTATACGGAAATAGTACTTTTTAGAAGAAATAATTTATAAAGTTTTCATATTACGTAAATTATGTTCCTATAGTAGGAGTAGGAATAAATCCCCGAAAAGAGAGTTCCCACGTGGCCAATGTCCGAAACATCCCTTATTTTGCAAAAACCACCCCCGGATGGTACATTGTGCCGGTTTTTCTCAATTTCCTCGTAAACTGTTGTTCAAATGTAAATAATGTATAGAATCAAAAATTTTCGTCATTAAATTCTACATAAAATCTGTTCTATAAGCATTTTAGCTAATCCTCTCTAAATTTCCGCAAATAACGTTCAAAGTTAAGTGTAGTTTTTAGCATGTAAAATGTGGCTTTAATTGAATCGGTCATTTTGAAAAGGGGACATCTCCTATTGGATTCCTATGGAGACGGATCCTTTTCAAAATTACTGATTCAATTGTACTGATTTTCATAGCTCTCTAGTGCTATAATATCGTTACGTAAGTATTATCTAAGTCAAATTTTAAAATTTGAAAGGGATTTTAGAGCATTATAACTATGCATTTAACAGCCTGCTGAAAACTACCCTTAACTTTAAACGTATTTTGCGAGAGTTCAGTAAGGATTAGCTAACATATTTATAGAACAGTTTTTATGTAGAATTTAATGGCGAACATTTTTGGTTCTATACATTTTTTACGTTTGAACAACGGTTTGCGAGGAAATTGAGAAAAACCGGCACAATGTACGATCCGGGGGTGGTTTTTTGCAAAATAAAGGATGTTGCGGACACTGGACAATTGGGAACTTTGTAGGGTTTTGTTCCTGATCCAATTAGGGAAATGTATACCTAATATGAAAACTATAAATTATTTCTCCTATTCCATGTTTATATGTTTCATTTACGTGTACTACTTTGTATAAAAGAAAAAGCACTACCGTACCGTCAGCGTTTCACTGTTACTACCAATATCATTTTCATACTGCTGCGGCAGTCCTTCACTGTCGCAGTAAAGCAGTTTCCATTGGAAAGATCCCATAGATTCTCATAGACAATTTCTACGGAAATCTAATGTGCTTCAGACACAGAATTCCGGATATCCACTATAAAAGTTTGAGGATGAGTAGGAATTCATTGGATTCTATGCGTATCTGAGGCGATAAATAGGAATCTACGGAATTTTATATGTATCCGTTGAAACAAATAAAATTCCGTAAAGATAATTAACGTGTACACACACGCTAATCTATTTGAGATTACTAATAGAACCTTACAAGGTTTTATTTGTTTCAACAGATGTACATAGAATTCGATACATTCCTATTAATCCCCAGGGTTTCTGGTTGGACATTTTTTTAACGATTACTCATTTTTTTCAATCAAGTCAGTGAAAATTCATTTTTACGTTTAAAAGTCATTAATTTGCTGCAATTAAGATGCTGCAACAACTCGTATGTATGAGAATGGATCATTTAATAATCATGGATATAAAAATGTAAATAAAAAAAATAAATAAAATAACGAAAAATAAAATTGTATATTTAATTATAAAATAAATATGAAACGAAATTTTATTAAAAAATTGCTATTTATTCCTAAAGGGTTTGATGAACTTGTTTCATGTAAAAATATTAAATGTAAAATTTTATAAATACTAAAATGATAAAAGGTAGAATAAAATGAAATGAAAAAATCGATTCAATACAGCATTATTAACTGAGAAGTGTCGAGATGGTCATGCTATCGGTGCTCAGATTCTGTAAAAATTGTTATGATACCGCGTTGCAAGTAGTCGGTATCATTGCGCATGTGTTTCTCTTAGTTTGTCGAGATATTTGTTCGTTAGAGCGTGATTAAATTTGTTATCTTCCATACCTCACAATTTTGATGCGTTCTTATAAAAACAAATTATTTCAATTGCAAATCTCAATTCAATTTTAACACAAATTTGTTTATTACCGTTTCGAAAAGCTTCGACAAAACTATCAACCCCGTATTTTTTATTTTTTTTTTGTTTCCGCCTGATTTGAGCTGAAAAACGATATTTTAAAATGCAGCTGCGTCATAATCTAGTAAGACTGTCTCCCTCGCTCTAATTGTTTAGCATATCTAATATAAATGCATTTCTTTACTTTTCCGATCCAACATCACAATAATTTTGTAGCGAGAAACGCACTTATAACTCAGCGATTAGTTATTTTTTTCGGACCGTTTCTTCTTCGTTTGTTATCGAATATGTGTACGGATTACAAATGTTACTTAAAAATATGGATAGTTGTTTACGTTAAAACTGAATTTTTTTCTCTTTGTATCATTTCCTCAAAACTCTACCGAATTTATTAGAGAAAGGCCGTTAAATCGCTTTTTCTTATCTCTTCATAATATTCTGATGAGGAAGGATTGATCATTTTTTTTCAAATAACGAGTCACTAAAACACTCTTTTTGAACATCTGACAGGATTGAAGAACTGCATTCCCCTTAGATTTTTACTAGTGGGTATTCAGAATTGCTGTATCTCTAAAGCACATCAAATTCCTATGGGGATTCTATGGGACCTTCACAAGTTTTCTATAAGAATCTATGATAGTTCTTCAATAGGGATGACATGAAAAATCACCCTAAGGGCCGATATTACAATGTCAGTTTAAACCGAAGGTTACAGGTTACCGCTGTTTTTGGTATATGTTCGTGTGACACGAAATATACCAAAACCAGCGGTAACCTGTAACCTTCGGTTTAACCTGACATTGTAATATCGGCCCTAAGACAGATCACAGTATAATAGCGTTTATATTATACTTTGTCGCTTTTTCCCTCTCCCCCCCCTCTCTCTCTTCGGGTGATATCTTTTTCTACTACAATTCTGACGTACGTATAAGTTCAACCGAAATCTACGGCTGGAGTACTGGTATAGAACAGACATGAAATTCCCGTCCGTTCCTCGATGCAAGCGCTCTTCGACGTCTTCCCACGCGCGGCGAGCTGAAAAATATCGAGTTCGATTAATATTTAAACGTATACAGTATGGCCCGTGAATGACGCAAGTATTTGAATTTCCCTGACATTTGACTTTAGTAGTGCTTGGAACGGTGCTGTAGTTAGAGTTGGTTTCAGAAGAGTGCGCTGCGTTCTTACGAGCCGTGTTACGAGAGCGAAAAGTGTAAAACGTCTGATTTCCCGGGAACTGTCAATTCGGGAGATCGAAGCGTCTAACCTCGAAATTAACTGAATTTGTAAATAATGGTAAATAATGTGTAGAAGTGATGAGAAATGATCATACAGGTTTCGGAAACACGGCTCGTAAGAACGCAGCGCACTCTTCTGAAGCCAACTCTAACTACAGCACCGTTCCAAGCACTACCAAAGTCAAATGTGGGGGAAATTCAAATAGGGTAAAAGCCGGATAGTTGCCTCAGTGGGATACATGCCTCAGTTTTTAATACACTATGTTCGGGATGTTTTTGGCGTTAGCGCTTTACATAATTAGAAGTGCCCCTCCTACAGGCCTCAGTGCTATGTAAAGCATCGAAATAGGCGCACGCGTTTTGTCCGTGTGAGCAAAAATCTGCCGCGGCGAAGCTTTGACGGGCGTCGAAATTATATTGGTAAGTAATTTCCATTGAATATTTTTATTACTGATTGTGGTTTCAGTGAACTTTTTGTTTCCTTGCATGCATTAGAGTTTAAATTACACTGTTTATTATGTTTTATTGTTAAATAGTTTTTATTTATTTCGCAAATAAGAAGGGCAAGTATCCGTATCAAAAAGGATAGTCGCCCTATTTACTTTTGCGGATAGTTGCCCCTAGAGCGACTATAAATTCTTTAACGAGCAAAGACAGATTTTTTCTTTTGGTGTTTTTTCCAACCTATTGTGACTATAACTTGTTTTAAATAAAATAAATGCCTCGCAAGAATAAGCGAAAACCAGGCATGGTGCCGCGCCACATCAGCTGGACAGAAGATAGTTTAGCACTTGCGTTCGAAGAACTGGATAAAAAACAAAAAAGAATCAACGAAATACTTCGAATTTATGAAATATCCTCTCGAACCTTAAGAAGACGCTACGAAAAGAAAACCTACTTATCTGACCTGATTGTATTTTTTTGTCACTTCTAGGAAAATTTTGATTAGTATTTTTATTAGTACTTAATAAAGGATCTCAGTAAATAATAAAGACTGATTACTTAAATTGATATAAATTTGATTCTATCAAAAAAAAATTATAGTGAGGCAAGTATCCCCCGAAGAATTTTTAACGTTAGGCTACTATCCGCTACAGTAGGCAACTATCCCTTTTTTGAGAGGTCAAATAAAACAGGATTTACTCAAAACCAATATTAATTATGTTTACAAAAATAGGCTACTATAAAAGATTAAAGACCTATGTTTTGATATACATGTTGCATTATTCTTTGTAAGTGCATATTTTTTAATAATAGAGCTTTTTTGAAAAGTGGGGCAACTATCCGGCTTTTACCCTACTTGTGTTATATATCCACGGGACATACTGTATACCGAGTAAAGGAGATCATTTCTCAAAGAAAAAGGAGTTAATTTAAAAAATTTGACATTTTCAACGTACCGTTGACGTCATTAATCTGCCTCTGTATTTCTGCCTGACTCAGTAGCTCGTCGTAAGCGTCCGATACATAATTGCCGTTGAGGGACTAATAAAAGGGAAGAAGACGTGTTTATCGAATAGGCGCTCCAAGCCAGGCGTAAGACGATACAAAAAGGAGAGAGCACGTTTCGTCGATCACCCTCTCGAAATCAAAATTACTCAAATCCTAACGACATACCCCGTCCAGCGCAGCCTCAGCCTTCGCATCCTTGGTTCGCAACAGGACTCGATAATAGTCGTTGTAGAATCGCGAACAGCAGTTCTCCAAGCGCGCAGACGGGTTTAAAAGCGCGTTCCGGAACGCGTGACGATCCTTCAAATGCATAGTAAATTCGTTAACACCGGAAAAAGCTTCTTTGCGTGAGCGGCAGCGTTTGTTTCGCTACGCGTACGAACCTTGTTGGATAAGGATTGATTGAGCGCGATTACGGCTGCGTGCAGAGCCGCGGTTGCGTCTGGCTTTTCCTTCGTTAAGAGTCCTCCCATTTGGATGCCGTATATTCGCAGCTCTCTGCTGACGGGTCGATCTCTTCGTCTGCGAATGTGTCGTGTGATTGAATGTCGCGCTCGCGTGTGGTATTCTTCGGCTTGCCGTCCGCGGGAGACGCAGAACCGATAGAGATCGGTTTCGCGGGCATTTCGATCCCGCAGAGGAGTCCAATGAAGGACGGAGAGAGGGCCCAGATTTTCGAGCTCACGCGAGAAACTTTCGTATCCCGGATAGAAATCTGACGGTTTGTCGTCTAAATACATTATGACGGCAGTGCGTACTGAAAAATGGTGGCAGAATTGTGCACCCAGATGTGTCCGCGTATATTGTATACATTTTGCCGGCATATACGTAAAATCGTAGTCAAATTACGCACCGTATTTGCGTTATTACGCAATTCAATGTCGAAAGTGTGCTGCATGTGTTATTTTTATATTAACTGTACAACTTTGCTTCCGCCGTTTTCCTATCGTGGATCGCTGCAAAAGATGACCAGTTTTTTCAACGCGGGATTCGTACGCTGCCCGAGAGATGGGAGAAAGTAGTGGCCAGCGATAGATAATATTTTGAATCATAGATGTATAACCAGTTTTTTACAATAAAGCCTCGAATTTCGGAAAAACCGGCGGAGACGAAAATTGTACACCTAATATATTTCCTACAATTTAGCTACACAAATGTATCATTGATTCCAGCATTTTATATTCTTATAGCGGAACATCTTGATGAGGGAATAGAATTTTTAATAGACTATTTTCAGCACTGCTATCTATCTGGGATACGAAACTCTAATTTTAATCAATGAAATAGTGGACCAGACGGATTGGCTGTAACGCGACTGGCGAGATTTCAAGATTCGTGTACGAAAGTTTGTCGCATAATCCATTTAATAGAAGCCAAAAATCTGTATTTGAAAGTACAATGTCATGGTGATATTCGACGCTTATTTTCAGAGTCAAATAGATTACGTGATCAAGATTATTTGCAAATAAGCAGTTAATATTTTGCGAAATTCATTTTTGACAATTTGCATTATCGAGATAATAAAATGTACGTAAAATGTAAACCGCTTATTTGCGAATAATCTTGTTCGCGTGATCTTTTCGACACTGAAAATAAGCGTCGAGCGTCACCATGAATTTCTGCCTTCAGTCATCCGTAGGGAGTCTAAAGCTAGGAATCCACTATACTCGACTCGACTCGACTCGACACGACACGACTCGACGCGACTCGACACGACGCGTTTCTGATCGCATGATTTTCCATGTATTTAAATGGCGTAGAAATCCACTAGGCTCGACACGACTCGACTCGACTCGACACGACACTTTTCTGGCTGGCCAAAAATTTGTCGCGTCGAGTCGAGTCGAGCCTAGTGGCCACGGTTTGCGTACACATCGAGATATGGACCGATGAGCGAACAGTTGAATTGCGGCAGTCTTGCTTGGAAAGTCGAGAAGAGCAGTTCGAAGATTTTACATTAATTTCGCAGAGGAATGGAGGAGGATCTCATAAATAAAGTTAGAGCATATGAGATGCTGTAAAATATACATAGTTTGAAATATAGAGACCAAAATATATGCAACGAAGCTTGAGAAGAAATCTCAAAAGCCTTGAAAAGACCAATTAAACATAAATAGGTATATAGTAAATTTCTATCTGTATAGATGTTACAGAGAAGCAATAATTGGAAAAATTATAGAGCCATACACGATGTACCCTTGTACGTTAAAATTTAAAAGGACGAAGCACTACCGTCGTGTCGAGTAGCGTCGAGTCGTGTCGCGTCGATTCCAGTGGACACATCACGCAAATTTTTGTCACCGTGTCGTGTCGAGTCGAGTCGAGTGTAGTGGATTCCTAGCTTAATGTCTCACTTTTTAATAATTTAGATTTCTAGTTATCCAACAGTAATCTTTGGGATAACGTGAAATCATGATTTAACAAAAAGTGAGACGTTAGACTGCCTACCGATGACTTCAAGACGACTTTTTGGATTGCGTTGTCTGGGAAGCTCGGGAATCGAGGCACAGGACAAGCGTTCCGCTCGCATTCGCGTGTTCACCGCAGTAGACGCGAGCCGAGGTATATAGCCCGCACGTGAACCTAGAACTATAGTCCAAGGCACTTATCCATTTTACAAAAAAATCGATGAGGGTAGGCTGATTTTTTCCGGGCTGTTTAAGGGCAGTCTCCAGAGTACCGAACCAAAAGATCACACTCGAAATGATCTAGCGTTCGGCCCTATGGGCTTTTTTATTATTATTTTTTCGACAAAATGACCTTAATAAAAGTTGTAGATAATAATATTCTGATCAACTTTGCTGTATGGATTTTTTTTCTAGCTACTTTAGTTTAGGCGCTACGGCCATTTTTGTGTTTACAAATTCTGCAGGGCCGTCCGGAAAAAGAGGACGGCCCTGGAGAGAGGCTGAAAACGTCCCCTTTTTCCGGGACGGCCCTGGCGAATTACTAAACACAAAAATGGCCGTAGCGCCTAAACTAAAATAGCTAGAAAAAAAGTCATAAGGCAAAGTTGATCAGAATGTTATTATCTACAACTTTTATTAGTCATTTTATTGAAATAATAATAATAATAATAATAAAGCCTCTAGGGCCGAACGCTAAATGATTTCGAGTGTGATCTTTTGGTTCGGTGCTTGGAGACTGCCCTTAAACAGCCCTGAACAAATTAGCCTACCCTCTCGATTTTTTTGCGGCATAGGTAAAAATGGATAAGTGCCTACTATGGCTACGCGCTTACTTGCGGATGATTTTCAGAATGGATTCCTCGGAGTCGTAAATCCTGAAGACACTCGTCCGTGACACGACTAGCTACCGAACGTACCGCACACAGGGCGGATTTTAAGCTCTCGGCTATTAATTGAACACGTGGTGAAGTGGATTTAAATCTATCGGTTAGTTCAAACGATTTAACACTGCACTCGCGATATTACTGGTAATGTTTCGAATTAAAGAGATACAGAAATTTGATGATTTAACAGTGGTTTACAATTAGATACACGTTTTACTGAAGAGTTGCAAGGTACTTACAGTGGATCGGTTGCCCTGACAATGACGACGATGAAGCTCGCTACAGACTATGCGTGTAGTCGCAACTCGTGATGCGCGATGCTTCGTAACAGGTCCAATACAAGGAGGGAGGTATTGCGACCCGGCTAGGAAGGCGCTTGATGAGACAATGCCTCCGGAATGTCCGAGGACTGGGGCCTATTCCTGGCTTCCCCAGAAATCCCGTTTGCCCTCTCCACCCGCGTTACGTCCCGGGCAAGAAGGCGTACGAAGTACAGTAAAACCTCGTTTATTGCAAGCCCCCCGAATCGTATGCCTCTCGTTTATCGCAACTCGAGAGGGGCCCCCACTCCGCTTCTCGACTCAAGGCGACTTCGCACTGGTCGCTCGTGATTGGCCACCGTGCGCGGTGAAAGTCGGAAGGGTTGCAACTACCATGCGCGGTGGGAGACGAAGGGGTGGCAATAAACGAGACTTCTGCCTTGCAATGAGTGAGACTTGCAATAAGTGAGAGTTGCGATAAACGAGGTTTTACTGTAGGTATTTGGTTCGTGTCTGGGCTGTCGGTATTACCACCGAATTACAGGAAATCGCAGCGGATCGGAGGCGCCAACCGATATGCTACCCGCTACGCTGGCGTGTATTCCCTGGGACGGGTTGTATGTGGTACTTTTACTACAAAAACTCAAATCTTGTGTCCCGATGAGGTAACTTATTTGCCACTTGGCCGTAGGTCTAGTGTAGGAGGTATAAAAGGAACGGACACAGAGACATTCGTTGACCACCTAGTCTTCCGCGATATATTATACCGTATGTCCGTCGGCAAACGCAAGAAATCTGAGTGTACCTAAAATTTGAGCTATCGAAGTCAGGTATATATATACAGGGTGTTACTTAATGATAGGCCGTAATTGCAAGGGCACATTACTGAATCAATTTCCAGTAGAAAAGTTCATATTAACATGTGTTCATATTAACATATTAAATAGAATTAATGTATACTATACTGATTAAAAAAAAGCTTCTTTAATTAATTCTCTTGGCGGACACTTAAAACGTTAGTATTTAATGTAACTTTGAATATGTCGCCGGGTGCACATTCTCACTCAATATATGGGGGAATAAATTGTGCAATTGATTCTCTCTCTCCCCCATAATTATCAGTTCATTCTATTTAATAATGAAAAATAATATTTCTTTACGTCAATTACACCAAGAACTCAATTTTTCTAATCTTTCACGGGGAAATTTTTTGCCGTAGAAGGAATTAGCACTAAACCAATGATTTAACAATTTCACCGTGTTATTCAAGTGGAAATCGGAAAAAGCGATTGAGACACCCCTAAATATTGAGTAAGAATGTGCACCTGACGACATATTCAAAGTTACGTTAAATACTAACGTTTTAAGTGCCCGCCAAGAGAATTAATTAAAAAAGCTTTTTTTTTGGAATCAGTAATATACAGGGTGTTCCATTTGAAACAGTACGGCTGAATAACTCTTAAAAGAGGGCAGTAATCGGAAAAACTTTTAAATAAAAATTATAGGGTTCGAAGGGGGACAACTGACACAAAGTATGTTTCGAGCATAAATGTTTATGCTCTGATGCTGCGAGTTATGTTGCGTTTTTTTTAATGGCAACCAAAAATTTTACCCCTACAAAAGTTATTCCTTTCGATGAGACGTAATCCAGAAATACCGTATTTTATGTCAATCTATACGAATCGAGCCATTAAATATCGAAAAATTAATTTGCCTCACCAAGAATCGATTATTTTACATATATTTGAATAGATAAAAACCACTGTTGCCAGATAGTACGCAAAATTGTTCGAGATAATTAATTTTCAAATAGGATTCTAGCAAAAATAGCGATATCGATTTTACAAAAAATCCTGACGTGATGGGAAAAAATGGAGGCCATTTTAGAAATCAGCACACCAAATAACATAAAAATCAGCGAAAACTTCTCTTGTATTTTTCAATAACTTTAATTTCGCAGGCCTGTCATATATCTGTCAGACATCTACGCGCGCGCTGTCTATATCTAGATTTCGACCACATTTATACCAAATATAGATATCAGGTTTGTTCCTGCAGGAGTCAGAGACTGTCAGCGGACGTCAGGCGCATGCGCATTAAGATTCTCGCGTTCCAACAAGAAGTACGTGACAGTCACTGATTCCAAATCCGCTGTTCCAGCAGGAGTCAGACGAGTTTGCTGACAGTCAGAAAAGTTTGCGGATTGTCAGGAAACTTTCAGTCCGACGCATGCGTACTAGCTGCTCGTATGAATGAGGGCGGGTTTTACAAACACAGTATAAACGCGGTATAGCGCTATACTGAGAATAACCAGCACGCAAGCGTTTTACAAGTATGGTATAAGGCTGGAGAAATAGATTAATTCAAAATAACTGTCCTAATTTGTTGTAGGATATTGTGTACACCCTGGTCGAAGTAAAACTGCCCCCCCCCCCTCTATTAATTTGTTAATTGTTATTTGTACTGTTGAAAAACCGAATCCATTATTTCTGCTATAGATGTTGATGCTAATGTTAGAAATTTGAATGAGTAATTAATATGTAGAGTACCTATAATAGAAACATTTTGCAAAAGTAACCAGAAGAAGAATCCGTGGCCCCGGGTGTACACCCGGGTTCACGGATTCTGAACATAATGACTTTTGACAATGTAATTTTAAAACGTAACAGCCAATTAGCAATTAAATGTCAAACTTTCATTAGCTAATGCGGCTTTTGCCCTGGCTAATGAAAGCATGATAATTAATTATTCATTGGTTAGTATATTGAAATATGACATTTTGAAAAGTCACTATGTTCAAAATCCATGAACCCGGGTGTACATGGCAAGCCAGGTATCAGATCTACACGGTTATCTATGGAATCCGTTATTTCTTCCCTTTACAATACATATTCCATGTATAGCGGTATTTATTAAGCAGGCCACTGCGGGGATGGCTTACTCCGATCCGTCCGGCAATTAGCGTTCTGTGAAGGACGTGAGATTGTAAGTATAGTCTGTTAAGTAAGAGCGTGTGTGCGGCGTTATTCATGAAGACATTATTAAACAATGTTTCTTTCGACATATACATATGTTTGATATGGTCGAAGGCAATGCACAATTTGGTTAATAATGAGTTCAATTACCACCATCGATTATTGCTTGGCATCTCCGAGGCATACTATCCATCAAATTTTCAGCGTATTTATGGGGAAGTGCCTTCCAAATATGTCAAATTTCTCGGGATAGCTGCTTCACAGTGAAGACACGTTTTCGTCCAAGCTTCTGCTTGTTTATGAAAACATGTTCACTGTGAAGTAGCTATCCTGAGAAATTCGACGCGTTTGGAAGGCACTTCCCTGCGAATAGGTAGGTAGGCGTACCTACGTCGAAAAATGGGTGAATACTTAGTCCAGTAAAAATCCTTCTGAAATCGATGTTTCGAGCCTCAAAGCTGAAAATTTGGTCAAAGAGCCATTTTGGGTAGTTGAAAACAGGGGCGAAGTTTAAAAAGTTCTATATCCCCGAGGATTTTTGAAAAACAATAAAAACTACCCAAAAAATGGGCTCTACGAAAATAACTCGAAAACTAAGCGAGATATCGAAAAAAGTGTCAAATAAAAGTTGTAGAGCTTAAAATTCTCTATAAAAAAGGTTTATACAGTTTACCCCCACTCCTCACGGTTTACCCTTTAGAGCCGCGCGAACATTGGAAGTAGAAAAAAAAATCATGAAACCTCGAAAATTTAACATTTTTGACTGCTTTTTGTTTTAAATTGCTTAAGAAATTCTCTACTTTTTAAATAAAATGATGTTTTTTTTTCTCAATTGTTTAAAAACTGCCAAATAAAATCAACGATATCTCTCGATATATTGAATGATTTTTTCTTCTTTGTGTTCCATGATTTTGTTAGTTAAATTCCCTGCACATTACACTCCGGTTATTCTTCTATAATTGTCATAAGTTTTTAAATAACTCCGTTTGGAAAATTGCTTTACAAACCTTGGTGCGTCCGGAGAACCACTGGTGGCCTGCTCCTTCCCCCCCATGGTGATGGGACCTGAGCCCGCTACCTTTCTGGGTCTCGTTCTCCTCCGTTTAAACTTTCCTAACATCGGCCGCTTCGCACAGCAAAATATATGTTATGCACCATCATGTAGCTATATTATAAAAAAAGTATTGGATTGTTTCGCCCATAAAGAAAGTAAATAGAAAGTTTTTCAATAATTTTTATTTTGCATACTAAAAATAACACCACCGCCGTTTTTTTTTATATAGATTCAAGCATGATTAAACTATGACATATAATTTTTACGAGATGATTGGTGTGGTAGAACAAGTCGAAATAAATTAATGAAAATGAAACAACTTTGCTTTCGCCGTTTTTCTAACGTAAGAGATAGCGGAAAACGGTGGAAGCGAAGTTGTACACCTATTAATTCGAATTTTTACTTTACAAAAATAATAGTATTTATTTACAATGACTTATTACTAATGAGAATACAATTTACTGCACGTAATATATGTACATATAAATCGAAATTAAATCACATTAAAGGTATTATTTTATGAACTGACACAGAATCTTCGTTTTAATCTTCATCGCTTTCGTGATTTATTGTGGGTAGAATATGACTATATGACTGTAGTAATAACTCTAAAGTATATGGAATTACACGTTTTCACATAGAGCACTGATACAGTTAACTTTTAACAACGCAATATACATATATATACGCGGATCCAACATGGCGGACCAAATTTGTAAAATTGACTCCGATCATGGTGAAAATTGGTATACATGGGTTTTTGGGGTCGCTGATTTCGAATTTGCTATTAGATTTTTAAAAGTCAAGATAGCGGATCCAATATAGCGGACAAAAGTACCGAAGTTGACTCTGATCTTGGTAAAAGTTGGTACACATGGGTATCTCGTGATGCTTTATATAAATGTGTTATTTTATTTTTAAAATTCAAAGTAGCGAACTCAATATTACAGTCGAAATTATCAAAATTGACTCTAGTCATGGTGAAATTCGATGCACATTGGTTTTTGGGGTCCTTGATTCCTAATTCGTTGTTAGTATTGAAAATTGAGACAGCGAATTCCGATGATTGGAACGCCTAATTCGGTCCTTATGAGTGGTAACTCAGAAAACAGTTCTTTGGGTCCAAAAACCTTTGTATACCAATTTTCACCATGATCGGAGTCAGTTTTACAAATTTGGTCCGCCATATTGGATCCGCCGTTTTGAATTTTGAAAATCTGATAGAAAATTTGAAATCAGCGACCCCAAAAACCTGAAGAGCAACTATGTTTATGAAAATAAGGATATCAGGAAAATGTGTGCTTCAAAGGGTTAACCACCGTAGTGCAGTCTCGGTGACCGCAATGGAACGGTGAAATCGTAACAGTATAAAATCCCGGAATAATTCACCATTGCGACCGATGGCGGGATTAACTCTACATTAATGCTTTACATAGATCGCGATAATTATAATAATGAACAATAAGAACCGATATAGACGTTCGCTTAACGCGCGACGGAACACCTGGTTTATCAGGGATAGAAAGTCGCTACCTCCACCGTCTTGCAATTACTGTTACATTTGTATCGACTCACATTCTATCGACACATGCGAGCGCGCAAATGGCAAAAGAACGGTCGATTGTTGTTCCCATATAGCTTCAATTATTTATTATTTTTTTCATTTGCGCGATATCAAACAAAGCTTATTAAACCTGCGAAAACATTAAGGAAACTATTTCACAAAGAACATATTCAATCCACAATAAATCACGAAAGCGATGAAGATTAAAACGAAGATTCTGTATCAGTTCATAAAATAATACCTTTAATGTGATTTAATTTCGATTTATATGTACATATATCACGTGCAGTAAATTGTATTCTCATTAGTAATAAGTCATTGTAAATAAATACTATTATTTTTTTGTAAAGTAAAAATTCGAATTAATAGCTGTACAACTTTGCTTCCACCGTTTTCCGCTATCTCTTACGTTAGAAAAACGGCGAAAGCAAAGTTGTTTCATTTTCATTAATTTATTTTGACTTGTTCTACCACACCAATCATCTCGTAAAAATTATATGTCATAGTTTAATCACACATGCTTGAATCTATATAAAAAAACGGCGGTGGTGTTATTTTTAGTATGCAAAATAAAAATTATTGAAAAACTTTCTATTTACTTTCTTTATGGGCGAAACAATCCAATACTTTGTTTATAATATAGCTACATGATGGTGCATAACATATATTTTGCTGTGCGAAGCAGCCGAGGTTAGGAAAGTTTAAACGGAGGAGAACGAGACCCAGAAAGGTAGCGGGCTCGGGTCCCATCACCATGGGGAGGAAGGAGCAGGCCACCAGTGGTTCTCCGGACGCACCAAGGTTTGTAAAGCAATTTTCCAAACGGAGTTATTTAAAAACTTACGACAATTACAGAAGAATAACCGGAGTGTAATGTGCAGGGAATTTAACTAACAAAATTATGGAACACAAAGAAGGAAAAATCATTCAATATATCGAGAGATATCGTTGATTTTACTTGGCAGTTTTTAAACAATTGAGGGAAAAAAAAACATCATTTTATTTAAAAAGTAGAGAATTTCTTAAGCAATTTAAAACAAAAAGCATTCAAAAATGTTATCATGATTTTTCATGATTTCATGATTTTTCTCTACTTCCAATGTTCGCGCGGCTCTAGAGGGTAAACCGTGAGGAGTGGGGGTAAACCGTATAAACCTTTTTTATAGAGAATTTTAAGCTCTACAACTTTTATTTGACACTTTTTTCGATATCTCGCTTAGTTTTCGAGTTATTTTCGTAGAGCCCATTTTTTGGGTAGTTTTTATTGTTTTTCAAAAATCCTCGGGGATATAGAACTTTTTAAACGTCACCCCTGTTTTCAACTACCAAAAATGGACCTTTGACCAAATGTTCAGCTTTGAGGCTCGAAACATCGATTTCAGAAGGATTTTTACTGGACTACTATGCCTCGGGGATGCCAAGTGATTGTCGATGGTGGTGATTGAACTCATTATTAACATAATTGCGCATTGCCTTGGAACATGTCAAACGTGTGTATGTGGAAAAAAACATTGTTGAATAATTTCTTTATGAATAATGCCATACACGCTCTTACTTAACTGACTGTACGTTTGCAACCCTTGTTCGCCAAACCGTATTACCTTTCTATTGTTTGTACCTGAGTTTTCATCCATATTTTTGTTACACTACTATAGTAGTGTATAAAACAAAATAACAATAACCTTTGTCGAAAATTAAAAAGGTTAGGTTTGCTCTCTTCTAAAATTAATTACTATCGTCACCACTAGAGTACAGTGCGTTCGGTGTTCCAACAGAAATCCCTGACTAGTCAAAGTCCGCACATGCGCACTACGTACAAATCACCAACTGTCAGGGATTAGTCACGGATTATCTGCAGGAACAAACCTATCATTTTCTAGACATATAGACATCTTGTAGATGTCTGACAGATATCCTCTGCTACTAGGGTGACGATCGGCCATGTTTCGTTTTAACAGTGATGTAAAAGAGGATACTTTAAAAGTGAATATTTGTGGGCTGCTTTGTGGGCTTGCATTACAACTTAAAACTATACAAGTAAAACGACAAACTAGCATGTGTGTCTGTGGCGGCCTTAACACCTTTTGTGAAGGGGGAAGGTGTGACATTACGTCACGTTTTCGTACAGCGATAGTTCTTTGAATAACGAGAGGCCAAAGGAGGGGCCGTGAATGCGCTTGCAGTTCCGTACCTTTCCCGGAATGCTAATTGCCGGACGCGACGGTTCCTACTGAGTCGCGCGTCACCGATATCACTTTGCTAATCACCGCCAACCGTCGGCTACTTAATCCGTTTATAATGAGAAGTAGCGACGAATTCCGACCGATGGTCTATCATTGATATAATTATTACAAATTTACCAAACAAGTTAGATTTTTAAAACATAATTATCTTAAAAGAGTGGTAACTTGACTACAAAATTCAATATTGAAAAAGGGTTTATTGTTATTTGTTGACAACTAACAACAAGCTTTTTTGTTAATGGCGGGCGGGCACAACGGTCATCAGGTGGCCAATGAACTGTGTGCTGGTATCGAAGAAGAACACGCTGAATATTTATTCGAAAACTAAGCTAAATTAAAAATCACTTTCCTTTTTTTATACATGTTTTTTAAAATCAGTATTTTTGTGAAAAAGAATCTTTTTATTCAACATTATTAAAATAATGTTCTTTCACTGTTAATAAGTTAACATTTTCTTAAAATAAATTTGTTTTTCATTTAAGACTCGTTTTCTCAATTTACTAAACACTGCTTAGCTATGTGGCCATTATGCCCTATCCATGCGGGCATAAGGCCACTTGGGTATTTTTTGTAAATTTTACAAGTTAGGTACTTTCCCTTTTTCCAACTACAATGAAAAAATTCGTACATGTGCACTAGGATGATTGTTGTGTATATTCCATGATTTTGAAGTTTCCAAATCGATTGGAAATCAGTTTAAAAATTCAATAAACCTTAGCCTGGCCATTATGCCCGACCTTCCCGTACCTATAGTAACAGCTTTTAATGCAAAATAATATGGCGCTCGTCGTTTCATGTTGACTTGTTCAAAGAACTATCGCTCTACGAGCGGAACGTACGGAAAATATCTAGCATGCCAAATTGGAGTGCGCGGACAGGCAGGTAGTACGCACGCAGAAGAGCGCTGATTAGCTGACGGTATTTCAGTACAGTAGACTGGCTGAGAAAATCGATTTTGTTGTCGACTATTCTTCATAAGTGTTCGATTTTTATTTTTTTTTAATACTCGGAAAAATATATAGAACAAATGTTACATAAAGCCAAAGTATGGTTTTTAATTTTTAATAAAAATTTATTTTTGTACGGCTTTTTCTTTAAATATCTCGAAAACTATTGAGAAGTTATCAAGACATGCTGCGAAGAAAATTTAGAGAATTTCAAGACGAAACGCGATTGGTTTTTATCTCATTTTCCTACGATGAATAGTTCTCGAGATATTGCATTTTGTATGTAAATACGCGCCGTAGCGCCCGCGCGCTCTCGTAAATAAATGCCTCTAATTTCACTAAAAATTGATATTTTCCGATAATTATTTTTGTTTGTTTTAAAGGTAATGAAAATAGCAATTCAACCTCGGTTTTTGATCATTTGTACTAATATTAGTTATAATACTAATCAAAGAGAATAATTACGTTCAAGTGTTGGACACAAAACGTGACAGATGAAAAAAAATTGTTTAAAGGTTTAATGATTTATTTTACTATTTTTAAAAGAATTAAGGCTTTATAAAATTAGAAGAGGTTATTAAAACTAATTAAGGTATTTCCATGGTTTTGTGTTTTTCTTACGAATCTCATGAAATTTTGCCAATCAAAAGACTGAAATATTACCCATCGATTCCTAAAATTTCAAAACGCTGAGCCATGTAGTTTAAAAGACAATGTTAATTCAAAGTAGTATTTTCTACACTGACTTTCAATGGCTAACATGTAGAAAGACGGTACCTCAGTGATGTTTTGAGCTATAACTACAGAACCAATCTTACAATGTTAAAGAAAAACTAACGGCGAATAAAATGATATTGTAGGATTATGTTCACAAAAACTGGAAGTGCTGAGCCATATAGTTTCAGAGAAATTATAACATAAAAACTGAGGTTTTTCGTTGGGGACGAGTAACGATGATGTGGCAACAGTGCGCACAGCTGATTTAGCCCTCTCCTGTGACTATGGGACTCAGTAGTACTTTTGCTACCGGAGAGGGGATAGCCAGTGGCATGGCGCGGCAGCCCCCACTACGGCACGTAGTGGCAGGCACATAGCGGTATTCTAAGGAGAGAGAAGCACTGTTGCCACGATTATCGGGCCAGGCAGTGTATATGTGTGAGGTACATTTGTACACAGGAGGTCTCTGTGTAGCAAGGGGCTCAAAGAGTACAGAGTTACTCAAAAGTTTCGTTCGTGCGTAATACAGTTTGTGATCAGTTGTACTAAGTCCTGAAGCAAAAAATTTGAATAAGACTGTCACCATTGAAATACCTTAAAACGTATTAAAAAAGTAATTAATTATATCTAAGGATATTCTGAAATAATCTTCATCATCGTTTCGCATGAGAGAGCCCGGTGAATGACTATTACTTCTACTCTGTAAATCGTCATTAATAATTATATTTTCATTTTCAAATTGAATGCGAGGGACGACGCTTTCCTGTGTGAGTCATGTACCTAACGGGACCGTTCTAATTTCACTCTACCCTCTAAACTCCCTCTTGTTCCGCCCTTCCGTAACGAATACGAATTTCCGCAACCTACCGACACGCATGTGAACGTACTCGAAACCTTCCGCGCGGAATGTGTCTGCGCGCGCACGTTCTGCGTTCCGCATTCCGCAAGCCTTCCGCGTCCATGTGAACCCAGCCTTAAGGTACGTTTAGACCGGGATACAAAATGTTGGCAACACGTTTATGGCTGTTGGCAACATCAACATCGCTGTTGGCAACATCAACATTGAGTGTTGCCAACACGATGTCGCTGTTGGCAACATACTGTTGGATACATCGACTTGTATCCGGATACATGCGATCAGAACCAGTTGAGCGTTCAAACGAAACGGAGTCTTGATGTTAAAAAATGGAACCGTCTATTGCTGCTGGTGTTAGTCCTGCTTTCATCATAATAGCCTCCCAGAAGCGAAAAAGAAGGTGGAGGCAGCGACAGTTTTTACAAAACGGGACAAGCTATGGTGACAATTTAAGGGGGTATTACTGTCTAGACGCTTCAAAAATTCGATTTTTTTTTCTTGCATTTTCTTATAATTTGGGAGTTTGAGAATGTGTCTCAAAAAAAAATACTAATTTGAAATTCGTAGAACTATAGTTACAGAGGCTTAAAGGCTGCGGTGCGTTGGGGCGCAGCAGGTAGTCATCAACTTTAAACGCGTTTTTCTCGAAACGACATTTTTCAAGTCGGGCGCACGTTTTTCTCAAAAACTATTGGACCGATTGACTTCTGGTTTTGCACACATTTCGAGGGAACCTTCACCTATGGTCTGAACTAGAATAATACCGATAGCTTGAATATTTTAGCCCTGCTCTCATGTTTTAGTTGACAATTTTTCGGGAAAATTAAACTTTAATCTTCAAACAGCTGCGATTGCGATAAAAAATTTCGTACCTACTTAGTTCTAGTTCAGACGATAACTACATTCATATAGATTAAAAAAAAAAATTTGTTCTTCTCTCTCAGACGATTAGGACCGCCACAATATGGTCACCCGATTGGACGAGCGTCTCACGCTACGATTTGCATAACAGCGCATAACTTGTACAGATTCTAATAAAATGTTTTATTAAAATTTGTATTGTTAGTTGAAACATGTCTTATTATGCGTCAAAAACCCCGGCACTCTGTAGGTTTGATAGTTTTCGCAAAATTAATTCCTAAAAATTACATTAAAAACAAGCGTCTAGACAGTAATACCCCCTTAATGGCGGAGTTACTTGTCATTAAGTGTTCCCTAATTGGCCATCAACTGCATCAGTCATGTATTGAATTCATTTCTCCCCTTTACAAAGCTGATTTAATATTCAAAGTATAGCGGTATCTATTACAACGGGTATTTTTTTGTGGTAAGGGGTTCATTACGACTCGTCCGGCAATTAACCCTTCAGGTAGCCTAGATTCGCCGAAACATACCCCCGGCGAGGCGGGCGATATGGGACAGGTCAGAATGAGTCATTTTCTGCAGTGCCCGCGGTAATACCATAGATACCGCTATATTTCGAAGCTCCTTTGACGCGGCTCAAATTTACCGACAGAAGCCTAAACGTGGCTTGATATTCGCACGTGCCACATGGCAGCCGTATGCGCGAAATCACGCATCGGGAGAGTGCCTCTGCCGAGAGAAATAATGACGTGCCTTTCTTTTCAATCTAGAAAGAACATACACATGTAGTGAGAGAGTACTGCTTTGTAAAATGAGAAATACGATACGCCGTCCGATCTGCCATGTGAACACTGTGCGGCCCGTATAATGTGGCATTCAATGAAAAATTTATGCAAGAAATATATGTTATTTATATGATCGATACTATTAAAAGGTTTCAATCGACCTTCTGAAATTCTGTCCCTCGTGCGACGGAACATTATCGTATGTAGGTAGGTAGGTATAGGTAGGTAGGTAGGTAGGTAGGTAGGTAGGTAGGTAGGTAGCTAGGTATATATAGGTAGGTAGGTAGGTAAATTCTAGTCCAGAGAGAGCGATGTTTCCGATGTTTCCCATTTCAAATGGGAAACTCGGATACAAGCAACAGGCAACAGCTTTCTTTGATGTCATGCTGCCCGCAGTTTACGAGTAGCAATTAAATTGTCACTAGTCGACGGGATACTCGTGTTGCCAACATGTTGCCAACATTTTGTATCCCGGTTTGTACCTACATTCGGATAGTGGCTGTTGCCGAGTATCCGTCGGCGAGTTGCAAGTCGGCGGGATACATGTTGACAACACCGGATTATCGTGTTGCCAACACCGGATTATCGTGTTGCCAACATATTTGTATCCCGGTATAGACTTACCTTAAGTAACCTGCGCAGGCAGACCTCTCCGGTGCAATGCTTCAAAGCCCATCGGAACCGAGGAAACTCAAGTGGTCGGTCCTGGTCCCGGCCAGAAATCTCGAACTTTTTCGGATCTAATTTATGGCTCAAAGGGTCCCGAGGAGTGTCGCATTTCTCCAACACACTGGTCTACGGCCCAAATGCGAGGAGGGTTTATCGGCTCATTGTTTTTCAATAGAATAGCAGTCCTAAATTAGTTTCGATATTCGATTTTTACCGCTATAAAATGTAGTAACCCTTGAAGGTTAAACGGGCTTTAGATCAAATCTAGTTGCATACACTGTAAAAAATCAGGAGAGAATCCGGAGTGAATTTTCACTCCCATCACTCGAAATTTCGGAGTGACAAAAAGAAGAACTTCGCGGACGGAGTGAACATGGAGTTTTTTTCAGCGGATTGATTGCGGAGTGATTTCGCATCAATTTCGGAGTGAATATAGATTTAATTCACAAAAATTCACATTATCAATTAAAGACAATAAAATTCACAAAAACATTTAAATACAATGCTTAACCTTGAAATAAATTTGTATTTGACAAAGAAATTCTTTTCTGGAAAATTGCAAATAATAACAGAGAGTGTAATAAATTAAAATTCACTGTTACATAGTTGGTAAATTAAAGTATCATATACACATGGTATTAATACCTAATTGATCATTTAACATACCTATAGACACTAATCTCGAGTTAGTAACGATAAATTATTAGGCTTATCAAATTCAAAACAAAAACTCTTTATTTTCAATTACAAGAAATTCATTGAACTCAAAACTGTCGCATGATTCACATTAATCTTGACAACGGTCATGCAAATAATATTTGTACTAGTAATGTTTGTATGAAATAATAATAATAAGAATAATAATAATAATAGTAATAATTTTGTAATCGATTCCTATCTGAATTTCATCCGCGAAGTTAATTTTATAAATAATTTAAATAAAATCCTTTTCGGAGTGAATTTCACTCCGGACGGGATTGAAATAATTAAAAATCATCCACTCCGCATTCACTCCGCAAATCACTCCGCATTTAACTACCGATTTTTGATAGTGTAGTGTTGCATACACTGTAAAAAAATCGGGAGTTAAATGCGGAGTGAATGCGGAGTGAACGATTTTTAATTAATTTAATCCCGTCCGGAGTGAAATTCACTTCGAAAAGGATTTTACTTAATTTAAATTATTTATACAAAATCTAGAGTTAAATGCGGAATGATTTGCGGAGTGAATGCGGAGTGGACGATTTTTAATTAATTTAATCCCGTCCGGAGTTAAATTCACTCCGAAAAGGATTTTATTTAATTTAAATTATTTATAAAAAAAATCTAGAGTTAAATGCGGAATGATTTGCGGAGTGAATGCGGAGTGGACGATTTTTAATTAATTTAATCCCGTCCGGAGTGAAATTCACTCCGAAAAGGATTTTATTTAATTTAAATTATTTATAAAAAATCTGGAGTTAAATGCGGAATGATTTGCGGAGTGAATGCGGAGTGAACGATTTTTAATTAATTTAATCCCGTCCGGAGTGAAATTCACTCCGAAAAGGATTTTACTTAATTTAAATTATTTATACAAAATCTAGAGTTAAATGCGGAATGATTTGCGGAGTGAATGCGGAGTGGACGATTTTTAATTAATTTAATCCCGTCCGGAGTTAAATTCACTCCGAAAAGGATTTTATTTAATTTAAATTATTTATAAAAAAAATCTAGAGTTAAATGCGGAATGATTTGCGGAGTGAATGCGGAGTGGACGATTTTTAATTAATTTAATCCCGTCCGGAGTGAAATTCACTCCGAAAAGGATTTTATTTAATTTAAATTATTTATAAAAAATCTGGAGTTAAATGCGGAATGATTTGCGGAGTGAATGCGGAGTGGACGATTTTTAATTAATTTAATCCCGTCCGGAGTGAAATTCGCTCCGAAAAGGATTTTATTTAAATTATTTATAAAATTAACTCCGCGGATGAAATTCAGATAGGAATCGTTCACAAAATATTGAATTATAATACAAATAATACAATAATATTTTTTTTATTATTATTTAGTACTAATAATAATAATATTTTAAGTCCGCACAAACGTTTGGCAAGTGTGTAAACCCGGCATTATGCCATCTTAAACTAACAAACTAAAGTTCACGAACGAAAAATCATGTCCGGTTTTGTGTTTCGACCGCAGACCTTCGCAGGCTCTCGCAGATTCACGGCGTGTGAAAAGTGCGCCACCTCACACTGCGTCCGAACGTTCGCTGTTGTATAGATGTCTATTGGTTACAAAAATCTGCGGTGAGTCGCCCTGCGTCCCTTCACTGAACTGCGTCTCAACGTTCGCTCGGCCGGCTCGCGGCGCGTGACAACTACGCCACCTCACACTGCGTCCGAACATTCGCTGTTATATAGATTTCTATGGGTTACAAAATCTGCGGTGAGTCGCCCTGCATCACCCCACTTAACTGCGACCCAACGTTCGCTTGGCCTTAACTGCAACCCAACGTTCGCTTGGCCTTAGTCTTTAAACTGTGCCGCAACCGAATGCACGTTATTCAGCTTTAGTTCTACATTCTGTGTAATCAAGTGATCAGTGCCTCTACAACCGTCAGTGTATCTCTAGAGTCGTAAGTCATCTTTCGCAATCAGTGCGCATCAAACCGATTAACTTACGCGTGTTTCCAAGTTTTAGTTTTGTACGATTTCTGTTACCATTTTCGCCTAATGAATATATGAAGGTCAAAGCACACCTAGGCGAAGCGACGCGCCGCGAAGCGAAGCTACCTTTTATATTTCCATTACTTCTTATGAGGTAACGCACACTTGAGCGAAGCGTCGCGAACTAGAATAAGCACACTCTTGCGCGACTGGAAACGCCGTGAAGCGAAGCTACCTTTTATAATTTCCATCGTTTCTTACGAGGTAAAAGCGCGTTGCCACGAGTCGACTCAAGTCGAACGACTTGGTAGTTCGACCGTATAGTCGACTTAAAATTTCTTTGTTATTAGTCGAATCGAACGAAGTAGCTCGTCTTGCGACTTCATGCGATTCGACTAATAACAAAGAAATTTTAAATCGACTATATATACGGTCGAACCACCAAGTCGTTCGACTTGAGTCGACTCGTAGCCACACTTGAGCGGAGCGAAGAGAAGCGTCGCGAACTAGGAGAAATGTCTGGTGAACCTAAATACCTGGTTTATCAGATATAGAGGATCGCTTCACCATTCCGCATATAATCCGAGGCACTTATCCATTTTTACCTATCGCGCAAAAAAATCGACAAGGTTAGGCTGATTTTTTCAGGGCTGTTT
This sequence comes from Xiphydria camelus, assembly GCA_963678675.1. Taxonomy (NCBI): domain Eukaryota; kingdom Metazoa; phylum Arthropoda; class Insecta; order Hymenoptera; family Xiphydriidae; genus Xiphydria; species Xiphydria camelus. Next base: position 5,518,288 of record OY783200.1, read on the forward strand.
AAGGGGGAAAGCCACTGTGATATGTTCAAAAAATAGATTTTTTTATTTTTACATTTTCTTAATGTTCGAGGTTTCAAGAATCTGTTCCCTAAGTTTCAAACCGAAATTCGAAAATTTTATGGAGTTATGAAAGGTTTTGTGTGAGTAAGCGCATACGCTCGAACTTGACCGCGCGGTTTTAAAGGCTTTTATCTCGAAACTACATTTTTCCAACTGGGCGCCATCATAACTCAGTCAATTTTTATCCGATTACCTTGAAATTTTCACAGAATATTTTTAAAAGAATTATCTTCACTTAAGCGTATGATTTTTTCGATTAAGCGATTACTTGTTGAGATATAATTAAAAAACTGAGCAATTTTTCTCTAAATTTCGAAGTTCTATCTTTAAACATGCGTTACTTTGTTAAAAATTAAAATTTTTATAAATCCGTACGCTTAACTGAAGCTAGACTCGTGTAGTTTAAGAAAATAATTGATTTTTTTGGTTTGGATATACCATTCGGACACAGCAATGGCGCCCATGCGCCAAACATTTTTCAGAGAAGCTTTACGGCATCGCGTATTATTGTGTAGTTTATTGATATTATGTATTGCTTTTTTTTTCTAATATACTAAAATATATGTACCTTCATGTAGTTGTAAAAGTTTTTTCCCTCGTTTTTTATTTTAATCAGAAAAAATTCACAAAGTTATTCTACATTTTCCGGTCATCACAGTGGCTTTCCCCCTTAAGGGCAGTCTCCAGAGTACCGAACCAAAAGATCACACTCGAAATCGTCTGGCGTTCGGCCCTGGGGGCCTTTTTCTTATTTATTTTTTTTTCGACAAAATGACCTTAATAAAAGTGGTAGATAATAACAATTTGATCAACTTTGCCTTGTGCCTTTTTTTTCTAGTTATTTTAGTTTAGGCGCTACGGCCATATACATGTAGACATTTCACAGCGCTTCCCTTCGCTTCGCACATATTTATGTATAACATTCGCCGCGCTCCTCTTCGCTTCGCGGCGCGTCGCTTCGCCTAGGTGTGCTTTGACCTTGACTCTTGTTTTACCAAACCGGACCGATTCTTTCTTTCCCCTTCCTTGCGGAACACTCGTATAGTTTTTCAAATTGATATGCCAGTTGTCAGGATATGAACTCCAAATAATATACATAATACGGTAAAATCAGATTTTTTAATTGAAGCTAAAAGTTGTTGGCAGTCAAAGGTTTAAGTTGCTGCAGATATCAATGCTTTTACTTAACAATTATCTTTTCCCGAACGAAAATTATACAGAAACGCCAGAACTCGTGCAATGAGAGAATCTCTCACAAAAACGCGTGCACTCGATCAACAAACTTCCTATATCGCAGTACAAAGTGTACTGAATTTTGAATTTAACTAATCAGCAGGCGCAACGTGAACACAAAGCCCACCCACGGTTTAGCCTGATAGATATGGACTCCAAAAAAGTACTAAAATTTGGGAGAAAAGTTCTCAGTACCTAAATATAGACCAGCTCAAAATCTTCAAAAAGTTAGTTTCTCCTTTTTTCCCCGAGCAACTCTACCTCTTCCCTTCCTTCCTTATCTCTACATCTTTACCATCACCGGTTAGTTTGCAAATTTTCATTACTCGGACTTCCAAAGTTGCCAAATCGCGTACTGGTCAGAGCCCCGTCGTTCCCGACAGCATCGCCCTTCCCGGATTTCCCTCAGCGTTACGGCATATTTAATCGAACGATCGCCGATCTCAGGTCGATCGAATACACGCAATCCTCTCGCATTTCAGGGACGACCGAGTTATTTCGTTCGGACACCTCGCTGCCCTGCCGCGGTGTCACTCCCCGGCGAACATCCTCGAAAGGGAACATGTCGCAGCTAAATATCACTACGGGAAAACACGGCGGGGGTGTCGCGAGCACCTCGGCATCGGCCGTGTCGGCGTTGAGAAACTCGACCGATCTGGTCAATCTCTTCGAGTGTTCCGTTTGTTTCGACTACGCGCTACCGCCGATCCGGCAGTGCCAGAGAGGTCATCTCATCTGCAATAACTGCAGATCGAAGTGCACCTGCTGTCCCACTTGTTGGGGGCCTTTAGGTGAGTGGGGAAAGGTTCGGTCTTCGTCGCGATCGGAAACACCCCGTTGTGTTCGTCGCTTCGTTTGCGAGGGAGAGGGCGCGATAAATACGAATCTCAAATTCCCTCGTCAATTCGTCGCGATCCCTCGATGGTCAAAGATAGCTTCTTCGCGAAAAGTCGTTAAACTCACGCCCGAACGATCGGTGAGAAAGTTTTAGTCCAAGAGCTGGCGACAAAATCGACTAAGGTGTTTTAAGATTGCTAGAAATTTGTAAATAGATGTTTAAATAGTACCCCGCGATAGCCAAGCGTGACTTTCACCCAAGCGTCACGCGGTGGCGTCACTGAGTGACGTTACTGTGATGCCGCAGTGAGGATCCGGAGTGGGAATTTTTGCCACAACGGAATACTTGATCCTGATTGGTCTATTCGCTCACGCTTACGGAATGGGGAACTTGCCCATATTTTTTTTGCATCATAAATGGATTGAGCACGTAAAAAAAGTTGGGACGTGTTTTTTTATTTTTTTGTCTGACGCGAAATTAAGCCGTAGAAGATTAATGAAGTTGTGATAAACTCCGCCCACTTGAAAACGCCGGTCGAGCGGCACGCCGCGTCGTGACGTCACTTCGTGCGTAAACGGTTCGCCTGCGCGCCTTCTAGTACAGTAGACGGGCCGAGAAAATCAACTTTGTTGTCCACTTTTCTTTACAAGTGTTCGAGTTTTTGTTTCTGATGATTGCAATGTTTCATTATCTTTAAAACAAAATAAAAATCATCGAAAAATATCACTTTTTAGTGAAGTTAGAGGCATCTGTTTACAAGAGCACTTGGGCGCTGCGGCGCGTATTTATATACAAAATGCTATATCTCAAGAACTATTCATCGTAACAAAATGAGATAAAAATGAATCGTTTCGCTTTGAAATTCTCTACATTTTTTCCGCAGTATGTCTCGATAACTTCTAAATAGTTTTCGAGATATTTAACCCTAGATAACTAACCTTCCTTTATGTTATAGCAAGGTTACCTATCTAGGGTTAAATATCTCGAAAACTATTGAGAAGTTATCGAGACATACTGCGGAAAAAATTTAGAGAATTTCAAAACCAAACGGTTGATTTTTATCTCATTTTGTTACGATGAATTGTTCTCGAGATATAGCATTTTGTACATAAATACGCGCCGTAGCGCCCGCACGCTCTTGTAAACAGATGCCTTTAACTTCACTAAAAATTTATATTTTTCCATGATTTTTGTTTTGTTTTAAAGGTAATGAAATATTGCAATCATCTGAAATAAAAACTCGGACACTCTTGTAAAGAAAAGTGAACAACAAAGTTGATTTTCTCGGCCCGTCTACTGTACTAGAAGGCGCGCAGGCGAACCGTTTACGTACGAAGTGACGTCACGCGTGGCGTCGCCCATAACGCGGCGTTTCACTGGGGGGGCGTGGCCATGCTACTTTTAAAGTAATGTTTTTGGGGTGAAAGTTTTTTTTATCAAGTTTTTACTATTGGTACTGTGTTTTGAATAACTTTAACTATTATGTTTGCTGTGTTTCATGCATAATAAAATTTTAGGCAAGTTCCCTATTTTTATTCGCGTCGGACACCGCCGTATGGTGGCGTTTCGTTCTTCCTAAGATGGACATCGTTACGGACCGAATGTCAACATATAACCACGTAACATAAACAAAGTATTTGTAAATAAAAGTAGTTTTAAGTGCGCAAGTGCAATAAACCCAATAATTCATAAGTGATGAATATCGGTATCGAAGATATCTTGTCAATTCTAGAAGAGTCAAAAAGGTCGCTAGTGGAAGGAGAAGCAGTATTGAAAGAAGAGAGAGAAAGAGTCTGTATTTTCCTGCGGAATGAAAAAGAGAAACCAAAATGCAGTGAAAATCGTCGCTTCTTGCGTACAACCGTCACATGTAACAAGTGCTCCTCACGAAGTTAAAGTGAACATCTTACTGGTAAACAACAATAAAGGAGTAATGTGCAAGTGCAGCTGGGCCAGAGGAAGATGCAAACATGTTTTTGCAACGCTTCTGTACATAAATAGGTAGGGCAAATAGTACCATATGACGATTGTACGCAAGAAGCGACGATTTTCACTGCATTTTGGTTTCTCTTTTTGATCCCGCAGAAAAATATAAAACTACTTTTAAAACTACTTTTATTTACAAATTCTTTGTTATGTTACGTGGTTATGTTGACATTTATTTTGAAAAAGAAAAATATCAAATTATTTTTAAAAATGTAATGAGAACCTTCGAGAGCAGTCACTGTCATGTCCGGTTTCTATATCATGACCGGAGTGGATCGAAACCGCTTGAAGAGTCGGTGGCTCAATTGGTAGAATGCGAAAGCATTCCCAGTTTTGAAGCATCTCGTATTCTAAAGATCGCAGGTTCGAATCCGGGTAGGGCGGGTAGGGTATGAAAAAAAAGAGACACCACTAGGCGGGTGGCAGGCGGCGGCACTGCACGGGCACACAGTGAAAAACCTCGGTAAAGTCACTGCGTGCGTTCCCACATCGCAAAATCCTACTTCATCCACTTTGTACATTGCGTGATGCTACAGTGGTACCCCAGTGGGCACGCACCAAGACATCACTGTGATGTTTCTCAAAGTCACCGCGTGGCCCCACAGTGCCACCGCTGTGAAGCCACCTGGCTATCGGGGTAGTTAATGGGAACGGTAATGACCTGGCGAGCCATACCGGGTTGCGTCATTGAAAAATTAACTGTTCAAAGTTCAAAAAAAAACAAAAATTGATGTTGCTTCTACAAAGCTATAATTTATAGGGGATGTTCATTACTCTATTTTAAGGAACTATGTAAAAGGACGGGTGATTCTGCTGGTTGCAAGTGATTGCCAGGCGAGCCTATTAGAGCGACTGTGATAGCACTATTACCTACCGCATGTCCCGCGCAGAACCCAACCCACTGCAGTTGCAGGGATCTTGAAATTTACCTTCGGCCAGGCTTGGTCGGTATTCGAGCCACTTTTACCGGTAGAAGTCGAGTCGGTAATTAGAGTTGGTGTCAATTCGGGAGATCGAAGCGTCTAACCTCGCACTAATATGCTCGCCTGGCAGTCACTTGCAACCAGCAGAATCACCTGTCCTTTTACATAGTTCCTTAAAATAGATGAATGAACATCCCCTATAAATTATAGCTTTGTAGAAGCAACATGATTTTTTGTTTTTTTTTTTTAATTGAAAAATTAATTTTTCAATGACGCAACCCGGTATGGCTTGACAGGTCATTACCGTTCCCATTTACTGCTATTTAAACATCTATTTACAAATTTCTAGCAACCTTAAAACACCTTAGTCGATTTTGTCGCTAGCTCTCCGACTATTTTATCATGAATCAGGTGAAATCCGCAACCTGGCGATGGAGAAGGTGGCGAGCCACGTGATGTTCCCCTGCAAGTACTCGACGAGCGGATGCACCGTGTCGCTGGTGTACACGGAGAAGCCAGATCACGAAGTTGCCTGCGAATACCGTTCGTACAGATGTCCGTATTCCGATAACTCCTGCGAGTGGCAGGGTTCCCTGGAGCAGGTGATAACTCACCTGGTGATGAGCCACAAGAGCATTTATTTCTCTCAAGGTACGGCGGATCGTCTCCGGTGTCTCTTTCGCACGAGGAAGCGGCGGGTTCGAGTGTTTTTCGTTCTCTTTCCGCGCAGGAGAGGACATCGTTTTCTCGGCGACCGACATCAATCTGCCCAATGCTGTCGATTGGGTGGTGATACAGACCTGCTTCGGTCACCACTTCATGCTGGTCCTCAAGAAGCAGGAGAAGTACATCGGCCACCACCAGTTCTTCGTCATCGTCCAGCTCTTCGGCTCGCGGAGGCAGGCCGAGAATTTTACGTACAGGTGCGTCCTTGCGATTTCTTTCCTCTTCGCGGGGCTCCCATCAGATTCAGATGTTAAAAAATAGTGAATTTTAATGACTCTTTATTTGAAAAAGTGAACTGACCGAAAAATGGCCAATCTCTTCTCATTGGAGCATTATGAAGGGATAAGAAAAAGCGGCTTAATGGTGTTTATAATGAATTTGGTAGTCTTGAGATCATTTTGAAGGAAAGTTATTAAGGTTTGTAATCGAAATAATTTACTGTCACAAGAGCGCAGTGAATTTGCAAGGTATTGAAGATGGGAAATCAGATCACTCTTTAGCGAACAAATACCTCAACAAACCTTTTCTCATGCTACAAGTAACACGCGCAACGATACCGACTAAGTACTTGTTACACGCCATCATAACGATTTACGGAATCTGCGCACTCTGATAGCGTGACCACTTCAACACTGAGAATTCATACGAATTGTTGCAGTGTTTTAGCGACGGGAAAAAGTATCGTGAAATTATTTTACGAATTCTGGAGCAAAATCTTCAAAATAACTTTTGCAAATAACATATACAGAGTCTTTCTACTTTCTATTGACTTGATTGAAAAAAAATGACCAAACATTAAAAAAATTACGCAGTGGGAGCCCTGCCTTCGAGTCTCCTCGAGAAATTGGCAGAAATACCTTCGTCTTTCGCAGATTGCAGCTGAACGGACACCAGCAACAACTGACGTGGAAAGCGAAGCCCCGCTCGATGCGAGAGGGCTCCTTGTCCGCGAACCTGCACTCCGGCTGTCTGGCCTTCGACATGCCCATCGCCCAGCAGTTCGCCAACAATGGCCGTCTCGATATAAACGTGAACATCTCCATGGCATGAGCGAGACCGTGAGAGGCCCCACCGAGATCGCGCCGCGCCCCAAAACGGTCTCGAGGTTGAAAAGGTATCGGACGAATGCTCCCGAAGCGGGCTTTTTCACGCGGTTACTTTCGTCATCGTTTCTCGGAGAGAGCTATAGAAAAAGAGCGCGCGCGTGCTACGTTTGAAAGCTTTAAAGCGCACGCACTCGTTTGTGACATTAACGCCCCAAGGTGACCGTGTGACGAGCCGTTTTTCTCGTCTCGCCTCTCCCGTATTCAGTTGGCAGTGTCGCTTTAAAGCTTCGCGACCGTGGGCTTCGTACCTGAAAGAGAGAGGCGCGCGCCCTCGCGCATCTCTCCCACGGCTGATGCTTCGCGTCGCGAACCAGGCGGCTAGTGATTTCCGCGAGAGGGGTACAGCGAACGCGAACCAACGCGCGCGGTCGGTCGAATTTTGCCACCTAGTGGACCCCTCGCGAATCTCGCGACGATTCGCTGCGGAGTTTACGGAGGGATGAATGCTGCGTTTATCTCCTACCCTTGAATTGTACTCTAACGATAGTTTCTCTTTTAGTTCTTTCTTTCCCGGTTTCAACGTGCCGCGCGATTGTTTCGTTGGTTATTCTCGTTTTAATTACCTATTTCTAGGCTTAAGTTTTGTCCGAAATATAATGGACTGCGTAGTGTATGCCGTACACACAGAGAGAAGGAGATAGATAGATTGTTTATTATTCAAGTAGAACAACTTTTGTGTTCTGCAAGCAGAGCACAGTGTACAAGCAAAGTAAAAGTAGTGATTAAATGTAGAAATATAGGAAAGCCAGCATTACAGTGTGAGGATAATTAACAATTATTAATTAATCAGAAACAGAAGCAATGTAAGCATATGTGATATAAAAGTATGTACGCACAGCTATATGTTCGTTAGGATGTAATCTGGGTAACTATGCTCCAAATACACTCCGTATTCAATTTGATACAGTAGAGTGTGCTAGAGGCGTATAAGTTGAGGATTTTATTAATATCTTCCTTGTGTGTTAGTGATAGCGTGTATTAGTCCTCAATCCTTCCTTACTTGATCCTTTGATACTAATTTTATGTAATATAATCCAATTTTATACTGTCCATCACCATCAGATGTTTTTTGTCTCTCCTGTAAAATTTAGTTTCAAACACTTACGAGGTAGGTACTGCACTTTGACCCTCGATATGAGTGTATTGAAATGTTCCAGAACATGCATTCGTTTTCTCTTCCAAATTCGACAAAGTGGTTGCGCATTCTGTAGAGATGTGATAAATGAATTATTTTAACACTAGAACCACTAAGAGGTCACGTGTTTTAAGATAGCTGTTTTGGCGGGTGATTATCTCGTTATCTACGGACTTTTGGCCCATACTGTCACAGAACTTTTTTGTAGATCGAAGTATATTTTACAAAAAAGTATTCTGCCAACTTCGATAAAAACCGCATGGGTTACGAGAAAATGGAGGTTGAATGACACTGTTAATAAAACATCACTCAAATACTGTCTACGGTAGTTCTAATCCTAAGGAACTATGAGTATACATATACACCTAGAACAAGGAAAAGTAGGATAAATTATGACCATTTGTTTTTGGTTGAAAACAATTTTAAAAAATCATTATAAATGTCTTAAACTATATACTTTTATCTAACAGTTCTGTAAGTTTCATTTAAAAATAAATCAAATTGAGAATATGACAGTCATATACGTAAGGCGGGTCTTGTTGAAAACGATGCCCCATATACATATCTCATTGTCAGTAACTAATACACCGATTTTGCTGAAATTTTGCACAGATATTCTCGATAGAATTATCTAGTCCTCGACATAGGATTTTTATAATACACGTCATAGTTCATTTTTTATACGTTACAAATGAACGATTTATATAGTCAAAATCACACGTCTATATTAAAATTATCGGTATTATACAAGAAATCAATATTATTTGAATCGGCTACGTCAAGGTCTAATTTTTTTTATCCAATTGAGAACAAAACTTTTGTTTCTTGTTTCAAATGAATACCAATGAAGATATTCGGGGCATCACGAAAACTGTTTTCATTAAGACCGCCTTACGTACATGACTGTCATATCTCAATTCGATTTATTTCTAAATAAAACTTACAGAACTGTTTAGATAAAAGTATATAATTTAAGATATGTATAATGATTTTTTCCTAAAAAAATGTTTCCACCAAGAACAAATAATCATAATTCACCCTGCTTTTCCTTGTTCTAGGTGCATGTAGGGTGAGCGGTATAATTCGATAAAAAATGCATTAGATAGAAAGAGATACAGGTGTCTCAATGACTGAAAATTTCATCTGTTCCGGACATGTGTTTCGCAGGGTTGCAAAATATAGACGAAAACAGTGCCCACAGAAATATCTGATACCTCATTTCTGGAAGGAAGCGTTGTTGGATTCCAACTGATAAGTCGCAAAAGCCTTCGGCTACTAAAAATGATTTTATTTCGAGTAACTATTTGCGAAGTACAATTACGAACACGGAAGGAATCGAAGTAATTATAGTGAAAGCTCGATTGAAAAGACTCTAGTCCAGTAAAAATCCTTCTGAAATCGATGTTTCGAGCCTCAAAGCTGAAAATTTGGTCAAAGGTCCATTTTGGGTAGTTGAAAACAGGGGTGAAGTTGAAAAAGTTCTATATCCCCGAGAATTTATGAAAAACAATAAAAACTACCCAAAAAATGGGTTCTACGAAAATAACTCGAAAACTAAGCGAGATATCGAAAAAAGTGTCAAGTAAAAGTTGTAGAGCTTAAAATTCTCTATAAAAAAGGTTCGTACAGTTTACCCCCACTCCTCACGGTTTACCCTCTAGAGCCGCGCGAACATTGGAAGTAGAAAAAAAAATCATGAAACATCGAAAATTTAACATTTTTAAATGCTTCTTGTTTTAAATTGCTTAAGAAATTCTCTACTTTTTAAATAAAATAATGTTTTTTTTTCACTCAATTGTTTAAAAGCTGCCAAGTAAAATCAACGATATCTCTCGATATATTGAATGATTTTTTCTTCTTTGTGTTCCATAATTTTGTTAGTTAAATTCCCTGCACATTACACTCCGGTTATTCTTCTGTAATTGTCGTAAATTTTTAAATAAATTCGTTTGGAAAATTGCTTTACCAACCTTGGTGCGTCCGGAGAACCACTGGTGGCCTGCTCCTTCCCCCCCATGGTGATGGGACCCGAGCCCGCTACCTTTCTGGGTCTCGTTCTCCTCCGTTTAAGGATGTACCACCTATATCATCTGAGCCAGAAGTTTGTTGAATCAGAATATGTCGATTTCGATTTGATTAGCATGAAAACATGACAAAAGCGTCTTAAATGATATAATGAATGTCATTATATCTGTCGAATGCTTTTTTTACCATTTTTAAAATGTATTTAAGCTAATTTGACAATATTTAATTTCTTGAGAAAAACTTTTATCTGTAACTGTACAAATAGATGCAACTATAAAAAATAAAAATTTAGAAATAGTATATTCATACTAGGCTCTTCGCATCATAGTAAGAATGAAGCACTATGTATTTAACATTTATTTATATAATTAAAAAGAGAAAATGATAAGCAATAACTTTTTAATCAAATTGATAAGCTGCGCCCTATGAATGCGCGAAATGTGGCAACAACGCTAACTTTATGTTTACGTGCCTCACAGTTGCCAGCCCTGGGCCTCCTTTCTCGAGTCACTCGCAAAGTTACGTATACGCTTCTTAGCGAATAGACCAATCAGGATCAAGTATTCCATTGTGATGGGGGTCCTGATTGGTCTATTCGCTAAGAAGCGTATACGTTTCTCTTGCGAGTGACTCGAGAAAGGGGGCCCTGCAGCGTTCATATTTGAACCAAAATGTCTTTAAAAATGTCAGGATATTGATGAAAGAGAAGGAAACATCGAAAATGATGCATGCGACGTAACCTGCGACTCCGATGCGTTCATAACCTTAAATTCACTCCCCTGTCATACGTATTCTTACGCCCCTGTCACAAGAATTTTTTCTCGGGGTTTCTTGAGTAGTACCTCCTTCGCTGCACTACATGCAAGCGTTGTTGCCACGTTTAACGTGCCTTTCTATCAAAATTGTAATTTTTATGGAATAACTCGAAAATGGGATAGGCGAAGTTCATGAAATTTGGCATGAACATTAACCCCTAACCTCTTAGTAAACCAGATAAATTTCAAGAATTTTTCTTAGTTATTTCGGGTTAATTCACCGTTTAATATCGGTCGATTTAATGTTTCTCCATATGAACCCGTGTAAAATTAGTGAAATTTCATTGCTGCGTAACTTTTTAACTAGACAGACAATCGACTTCAAATTTTGCAGGTTAACTTGTTTTAATCATATACACTATCTGTGCAAATTTCATAAAGTTCTGTTAGGATTCGATATATAGGTGATACATCCTTAAACTTTACTCATTTCGAATGCATCGATTGGATAATTATAGTCTAAAGTTCCCCCGAAACGAGATGGGTAGGGGAGAGAGCTGCCGTCGAGTCAAAGTGCGGCAGGGCACGGTGATTCTCTGTAACAGTTACTTTTTGCTGTCACCGCATATTTAACATTAATAGAACAAATAAATATTGTTTCATTATGTATGTTACAAAACGGGATTATTATTGTCAACTCATTTCGTATATAACTGCAAAAAAATATTCCCATTTTTTTAAAACTACTCTAAAATATTGAAAACGTCATGTCCTCTGGCTGTCACCACTGAAGCCGCATAAAATGTTATAATGATAAAAAGCCATATTTATGAAAATGTAGCCTAACTTTCATTTTCTTTATTTAGTAAAATCGTTGAAAAATATTTACCCTATTCCTTGACATCAAAATAATAAATGTTTATCTTCTTCGGTTTGCTAAACTGTAACAAAGTTCAACCATCAGTCCTCTGGCTAAAGTTACAGCCCCTGCCGTATAAACTCATAGATGACAATAGCATCTAAAATATCGATGCAGAAAGACAAGAATTCTATGTCGATTTCTATTCAATAACTGGTTTTATTCAAAGTAGTGCTGTTTTTGCATTACAATTAAACATCAACCGAAGTACAAGGTGTCACCCAGTAGCGATCAGTCCTCTGGTAATAACGTCATTCCTCTGTTGTTAAGTCATTTCTCTGCATGCACTTTTTAAAAAGAAATCTCTTTAAAATGCAACAAATTAAAAAATTTAATGTGTTCCATTAGAAGACTTTCCATTTTTATTGATGTTTTATTGAAATTTTATAATTACAACAGTTTTGCTGTTCCTATTTATTTTTTAAAACACAACTTCCAAAAAGTAATCTTTTTGGAGAATCACCCAGCTGCATCCCTTTTCGACCGAAGTTCAATATTGCTTCGGCCGTGTGGGACCGATTCCGAGAAAGATTGGGTTCTCCCGGTCGCGATAGCGGAACGGAATTAGACTGACCATAATAGCGGGCCGATCGGTCCGAGACGGATAATCCCCTGCAATCGATTGTCCATAATTAAACAATTGCTTTCCGCGAAACTGGGGACGATTCACGCAGCGCTAAAATCTGTTCTACTTAAGTCGCTTTTCGTGACGATGCTAACGGTTCACGCCGAAGAGCGCAGTACCTATGACTAGTGAGTGTACAGTTACGCAACAGCGTTATGAGATTATTTCCAGGAAACCATAATTCCTTCAACTGTAACGGTAAAACCCAGGTAAAGTACATAACGATTTCATCAGTGAACGATCATTGCATTGATGTTCATCGATTTGCCGGCACACAAAATGAATTTTGATGATTGAAATACTGAGGAATGATCAGAGGTTCACGGCGCATGTTTTCCGGTTAGATAAGCATGAGAAAAATCAAGTTATATACAAAAGTGTGAATGTGAGAATCTTGAGAAACGAGAATGATCCTACACTCGTGCAAAATTGCGAGGAGAGATAAGAATGAAATTGCAGCAACAGCATTCTATGAAAGAAACTATGAACAGCCAAGCATTCTGACGCGGATGAGACTAAAGGTCAAAGCACATCTAGGCGAAGCGAAGCGACGCGCTGCGAAGCGCGGCTGTGCAACGCACACTTGGGCGAAGCGAAGCGAAGCGCGGCGAAGAGAAGCGCGGCGAATTCTATCCCCTTCTCTACCAGGTATAAACAGCTATACCTGAAAATATCCATATATGGATACCCGGGTAGAGAAGGGAGGGAAGGGAAGCGCCGTGAAATGTCAGTCATTTTCACCTTTTTCACCTTTTTCATTCATTTTCGCCCTTTTCAAACTGATGAACGCAACGTGAAATGAGCCGTGTACATGTTTTGTTTTGAGAAATGGGCATTCGTGAGGAAAAATAGTATATGTCATTCGGCGGAAATCCTCGGATTTTTAAGACTGTATTTATATAGATCGTAGACTCCTCCCCAAACCATGCCTCGTGTTACTACCTAATTAAACACAGTCTGAAAAAATCTCGAATTTCCGCCTTATGATATAAGATACTATTTCGTGTGAGAAAATTCATTTCGTTGACGAGATCTATCTTGGAAAGGATTTTCGAATCGTTAACGGAAGTGATCGACGAAACTTTACATCCGTTAAGGAATTACATTCCGTCCACGATAAACATTTCTCGCGGCGCTTCGCTTTGCGGCGCTTCGCTTCGCCGCGCTTCGCTTCGCCGCGCTTCGTTTCGCTCAAGTGTGCGTTACCTCGTAAGAATCAATGGAAATATAAAAGGTAGCTTCGCTTCGCGGCGCGTCGCTTCGCTGCGCTTCCAGTCGCACAAGTGTGCTTATCCTAGGTCGCGGCGCTTCGCTTCGCTTCGCGTCGCGTCGCGTCGCTTCGCTCAAGTGTGCGTTACCTCATAAGAATCAATGGAAATATAAAAGGTAGCTTCGCTTCGCCTAGATGTGCTTTGGCCTTAATAAGGTACCCACCGGGGAACAAAATTAACCGCGCGTAGGGGGGTTACGTTCGATTTCTTTGGAAGGACTTGCGATCTAAATGCGATACCGCCGGATGGTTCGTTAAGCCACGTCCCCACTACGCCGAAAAATGCCAAGTGGCAATGCCGTCCGGCATTGCCGCCCGACATTCACTGCGTCCACATTGGAAATGGCATTCAGTCACAATGTATACCAACGACGACTTGCTTCTTGCTGCTGCAGCCGCAATAGTAGTTGATAATCTAGAGAGTGAACCACGGGATCGACGATTCTGGATACGTCCGAGCCTTCGTAGAGGTAGAGCGCGATATGGAGGAAGTGACCTCACGAGGGATTTAATTTTGGACGATGTGGACGAGTTAAATCTGGAATACAGATGTGGAGGTGGTTTCCGGAACTTTTTCCGAATGACGAGCTGCAATTTTGAGATCCTTCTCAATTAGTATCACCGCGATATATAGGGTCAGTCTCTCTCGCACTATACACGCCAGCGTGGCGGGTTGCATATCGGTTGACGCCTCCGATCCGCTGCAGGGGCATGCGCCTGTGTTTGGCGCCAGGCGGATAACCGATATGCAACCCGCCACGCTGGCGTGTATAGTGCGACTGCCCCTGTATATACCTCGTTAATCTAGGGTCAATCTCGACATAATGCGGGCGGTATAGGCGGCGAGCGAATATTGTTTAGCAGCGCCTCTCCTAGGCGAACCGAAACATTTATTACGGGAACTGACCAGAGTCACTTAGGTCGGGTGTCCACCGGGTCGGGCCGACCAGAATCGCTGAGCCGATCGCTGAGCACTTGAGTATATCTATATATACCCAATCTGTATATATATATACACCCAAGTGCCCAGCGATCGGCCCAATAGGGAACTTGCATAAAATTTTATTTTGTATGAAACAGCAAACATAATAGTTAAAGTTATTCAAAACACAGTACCAATAGTAAAAACTTGATAAAAAAAACTTCTACCCCAAAAACATTACTTTAAAAGTAGCATGGCCACGTCTCCCCAGTGAAACTCCGCGTTATGGGCGGCACTAGTTACCATGTATAGTGACGTCACTGTACATGGTAACGGTCCGCCTGCAGGCCTTCTAGTATATCTATATCTAGGATAGTGACGTCACGGCACGGCGTGCCGCTCGACCGGCTGTTTCAAGTGGGCGGGATTTATCGCAAACTTTATTAATTTCTTACGGCTTAATTTCGCGTCAGAAAAAAAAATAAAAAAACACGTCCCACATTTTTTTACATGTTCAATCCATTTATGATGTTAAAAAAATATGTGCAAGTCCCCTATTGTGGTCGGCCCGATCCGGTGGACACCCGGCCTTGTAGTTAAGTGACCGTAGGACCTGATGTGTCAATGTCAACTTGCTGGCAATGGATACTATAATTTATTTCAGCTTTCAGGCGGTAAAATTTATGCATCATAATGATGCTTCGTATAAAAATGGCCTAAAATTAGTCTTTTTTCTAAACATTTTTTAAATGCGAGTAAGCGCACACACACACAAATGTGGTATAACCCAAATTTCTGTGATAGAAGACCGTGTGATTCGCCAGACATCAGTAACTCTTAATCCATATTCAGTTACTTTAGAAGTAAGTAGTCAATAGCTTTCCCCTTGCGACTTTGTCCGCGTGAATCACGAAATAATCTCGTCTTTATTTTACTCCCTTAAGGGAGTTGGTATATAGATAGTAGATATATAAAAAAAAACGTGCGTATTCAAATGCAACGTTGTATTAAAATTTCAAAGCAATCGGTGAATAACTTTCGGAAATTTAAGATACATTTTTATTCATTTACCTCCTTAAGGAGTAGGTATATAAAGAGTAGGTATATATGAAAAACGCGCGTATTCGAATGCAACGTTATGTCCAAATTTCAAAGCAATCGGTAAAGAACTTTCGGAGATCTTACGACGCGGTCTCAACGTGTCGACATTGACGTGACACATGCACAATACAGGTATGTAGTGCTCTCGCCAAGTTTATGACCCTGTGAGACCGCGACGTTAGACCTTGAAGAAACGAATATAACATTTTTATTTAAACGTGTATATGGAAGATAGAAGAAGATAGATAGCGGTGTTTATTAGAATGGGTATTGTGGAAAGCGGTTCATTACGACTCGTCCAGTAATTAATCCTTCCGGGAAAGGTGCATGGCTGCGGGCTCATTGACAGCCTAAATTCGCCAAAACCTACCGCTTCGCCATTGTAACCGATTTACAAAATGTATCAAGTGACTTGAGTTTGTGTTAATATGTGTTCCGTCGCAAGGGGACTTCTGTCATTTCTTACCGCTCACTATCAACGCAACCTAAGTAACACGCCAATCTAGATCTAATCTCTACATCGATCGCGAACAGTGTATGGCTTTCCTGGATAAACCAGGTATCAAAATTCCCCAATTGTCCATTGACTGCATCCGACATTCCTCCCCTTAATCCAGCTCGGATCGCTTTTGTGACGGTACCTATTAAAGCAGGCACTGCGAGAGACGGCTTGCTACGAATCGCTCTAAAATTACCTTCGGAGAAAAGTTCGGAACTGCGACATTTACGACCTAGGTATGTTTATCGAAATATTCGTTTCGCCTACGACGCGATTAATTCTAGTCGGCGAATTATTTGTGGTCGATGCTACCAAGAAGCACGAATCGACCCTCCTAATTCCGTCGCTCGTTGCGATGGAACAGGATTGACAGCTGGCACGTCGCAGTCAACTCATTCCCGTGGAAACTGTACAAAGTCGCCGATGGTGGCGCAGGTAGCAAATTCGCTCGCCGCCTATACTTCGGCAAATCTATAGGTTGTAAATGCGCTTGCAGTCCCGCACCTTTCTCGGAAAGGTTAATTACCGGACGGGGATCGAAATAAGCCGTCTCCCGCAATATTTATTGTGATCGATACCGCTAACCGTCGATTACTAAATCAGCTTATGGGAGGCGACTCATTACGATTCCCCTGTTAATTACTTTGAGAGAACAGCGCGTCCTTACTGCACTTGCAACGTGGTTTCCCTTAATATAGACCGATATATACCATTTGCCGACTTTTACCGACTGGCACAAGCCGACAAATACGTCCACATTACTCTTGGCATTGCCATTTAGCCTTGCCACTTGGCATTTTTCGGCATAGTGGGGACGCGGCTTTAGTTATCGCTAATGTCTAAAGGCGGCTACCACACGTAACTGTACACTTGACAAGTATGCTTGTACAGTGGTCCCTCTATTAATCGCGCCCTCCATTACTCGCGCGAGAGGGGAAGTGATCGCCCCCACTCCTTCCGTGACGCCATGACTGCTGCCATAGCATGAATTACCTATTTTGAGGAAATGCGCGGTTGTCAAAATGTTCTCAGGCGCGAAGCTATTCATATTCACGCTTTTCGGGTGTTATCGGGGCTCCTCGGGGTTTCTTGGCGTGAGTCCACCCTTTAAACGATATATTGTAGCATCTTTCTCGTAGTTCACAAGTTTCCTTGTCTTACTGTCGCCTCTGCGGGTATATTAACAACTGAGATTCCCTGAAAGGAAAGTTCTATGACGAGGCGTATCATTTAAGAGTTTGAACCTGATTCAGAGTCAAATAAAACGAAAAGGTAGAGGCAGAGAGCCGATCATTCCACTATCCAGTAATTTTATCCGTGAGGTAGGTCCATAAAATAACGTCGCTTCGATATCGCAAAACTACGGGTCGCCATCAAACTCGATCGATCCCTTGAGTCCAGATCGGCATTCTGAATCACCTTGTCTCGCTGTTGTACTCAAAAGACAAACTTCCGTTTCAAAAACTATTGGAAATAATTAAAATATTCGGCTCAATTTGGCAACGCGCATAACATTCCCAGCGAGAGATGAAAGCGTTTCGTAGGACGAAGATAATTTGCAACAAGCTCAACAAATTCCTTCGGCGCAGGTATAGAGGGTCGTTTCACCTTCCGCGTAGTCTGACCTCTCTTTATGGCCATGGGCGAGCAACGGTACCCTTGCCCGCTAGATCCGGGACACGGAAAATACCCAACGTCATCGCTTGTTCTAATATCATTCTCTCCTAGCCAATCAGGGCGCATCGCGTTAGTTTACGTCATCCTCATCCAGCCAATCAGGGCGCACCGCATCAGGCCACGCTATCCCCACCGCCTTGCAACTACTGTTAGATGTAAGATATATAAACCGCAACCAAATGCGTGTTAGTCAATACATAACCAAAGTGTCGTGCCGACCGTACACAGTGCATTCTCGTAATTGGACGGTTCGTCTTCATCTCATTGTCAGTCTCATTCGTTATCATCGGGGTAACCGATCCCCTGTACTTTGTGACTTCAACCAAAACGTGTGAGTGTGTGTGTGTGTGCAACCGAGTGAACAGTGCCTCGTCCAGCATAGAATGTTCAATCAAGCACATTCAGAAACAAAATCACCGCCGAACGAGAGTGAGAGCTCTGCAGCCCAAGGACGGCGCAGTCAACCGCCGCCGATGGAAAAATCTCTACCCGCTAAGCCTGAGAGGGCTTTGATGAAACAACAATTTCAGGCAGAGGCGGAACAGCGGCAGTACTTTACGTTTTCCGATTATTACCCCTTGTTGCGGAGTTTCGAGTATCTCAACGTTCAGGACCTGCTGCGAGCGGCGAGAGTGTGCAGAATGTGGCGTGATGTCGCCGGAGATTCCTCGCTGTGGAAGACGGTGCGGATGAAGGATGAGGCGACCGATTGGGATGGATTGGCGAAGGCGTTGAAGAGGCACGGCACGCGACACTTGGATCTGAGTAAGACGCTGGTCGCGACGGCGGAGCCCAGCGTTATCTGGAAGAAATTCGTATCCGTGATACCGAGTTTTACGAACCTCGTTAAGCTGGAGCTGTGCTGGTGTCCTGCACCCGTCGTCGAGAGAGTTGTCGAGAACTGCCCACAGTTGGAGGTGTTGAGTGCAACGTCGATAGAGTGCGGCTCTTTTTTGAATTTGGGGTCCATCGGAAATCTGAGACGCTGTCGGGAGCTAAAATTTAGGGCGATAAACTTTATGTTCTTGATGGAAGGTCTCTTGCCTTTGCAGACGATGACTCAGTTAACTCATTTGGTAAGATGTCATTCCGAACGTACTAATTCAGTTGCTTTAGATTCGAAGCCGAAGAGAAACCTTGCAAAAAATCCAAACTGTTATTGTAATGTGGCAGTAATGAAGTCATGATATCTAGTTGGAGATATCTGCTTTCATTTGCAATATTATGAGGATCAATTTGACGAGCTAGCCAATTCGTTGCATACCTACATGTTATTATTTCGATATTAGAAATAATATCACAAATCTTTATCGATTTGCAGTATAACTTCTATCCTTTTCTTCTTCCAGCGCTACAAATGTTTCATCTATCAATTTCCCGATTAAATAGTTTTCGAATTAATGAAAATGGATCGAATGAATGTGGATAAATTTGAAATAAATGTAAATGAATACCGTTTATCCGTTATTCCACAATTAACATTCTTTGCTCTTCTGTTTACAGAGTGTGACGACTGCGAAAGAACTCTGCCAGTGGAGATTCGACGTTTTAGAATCGTTAACAAACTTGGAAACGCTTGAACTCGGAGAGTGTTACGGATTCCCGAGAGGATTCGGCACGCGGGTGCTGCCGAAATTGCAGAATTTAAAACGTCTGAGGCTGGAGAAAGGATTATGCTCGAGTTTTACGCTCGAGATACTGGAGGTCGTGTCGAAGCTGGAAAATTTGAGTCAATTGGAATTAGTCAACTTCGAGGTGAAGAACGGCTTCGACAAATGCTTGGCGAACTGCAAGAATATAAAAATGCTACTGATAATACCGATGTACATATCGAAATTAGCCGTGATGAACAACGTGATTCTCAGGGGCGTCACGGAGTTATCAAATAACTTAACGCACTTCGTCTGGGGTTTCGTCCACACGGGCGATTTTATATCGGTGTTAAAACCAGTTCCCGGCTTGAAGTTGATCGAGGATATAGAAGATGATAGTTTAAAGGGAGACGATCAGTTGCTACCGAATCTGACGAATTCGCGAGAATACACTTTGCGATTGCCTCAACTGCAGAAGCTTCTCTGCACCGCGTTGCCAAAGGCGCGGGTCGAAATCTTGAAAATTCCCTGTGAATATCAGTGGCAGTCGAACATTTGGTATAATCAGCAGCAAGAGATAAGTGTAGAAATCGCTAGTGTTCAAGGAGGCGAACAATGCGAGGCGATTGAGATTTACTCTTAATTTTATTCTGTCTCGTCATCGTCAAGGAGGTACTTATCGCGTAGGGGAAAGTCGGGTAAGATGACGAGGCGGGTAAAACGACGAATTCGATATTTAACAATATTGCCGCTAGATTAAGGGCCGGTTCCTACACCATTAGAAAGCGCTAGTGTCGCGCCACCTACGGTAACCCAAAACTCCCATCCTAGTGCACATGTCGTCAGCTGAAACAGAAAACGTGATTTCGTGCTCCGTCGTTATAAATTTTTGAAGGTCTTCCGTAAGGAATTACGCGCTTGCTGAGTAAATATTTTCAATTTCTACTTGTGATATCCTTAAAGTACTGCTTAAAACACGTCTATTGATGTATAATTTCAATGTTTTCTGGTTAGTTGAAGTTCAGAAATATTTTACTGAACTCAAATTGGCGATGTCGGGTACGATGACGATCGTCAACTTACGTAGATAGATATCGGGTTCCTAAAAATTTAATTTAGCATTCTTCACTTGAATCTTTTACTTAAGCACTTTAAAGTTGATGAGTTTCCAGCTATATCTACATGGCTTTACGTTTTGTGCTGTTAAGTCATCTTATGTCAAAAGTTTGTCTTAGTCACAAAAACTTGGCGTAGCCGAGTTCTTTGGCAACGTAAATGTACTCAAATATGATGATATGAGACTCTCTGTGTTGTGATAGCGCTTTAATGAGAAAAGTATGTATATTTGTTGTTGAAATCATGTATTGTCTTATAGTTCGTTATCTTACCCTACCCGGTTCGTCACCTTACCCGCACAAGGGGGTAAGATGACGAAGATCACTTTTATTTCTAAATTGCATTTTTTAAGTACTAGACTTGTGAAATTCAATTTTTCAAATATATAGCATCAAACTAGAGAGTTTGAAGAATATAATGGAGAAATTCTGGCATCGATTCAATAAATATTAAGGTCAGGAAAAATCATTAAAGCTTATCCAGGTAGCACATCAACGTCGAAATGACGTTTTTTGAAGGTCAGTTCTGACGTCAGATGACGAAAAATATGACGTCATTTTAACGTCGCAAAGACGGCTTAATTGCACATCCACACGACGTCAGAAAAATCACGTCATAATGACGTTCTAACGGACGTTGTGATGACGTAAAAAATAACGGTTCTAAAGGTTAGGTCTGACGTATATCTTTTCATCGCGAGCGGTCACCCATCCAACTAGAGTGTCCGCACTTTTCGCTGCTTAAGTTCGTTGATCGGTCGGTGTCCTAGCGAGTCCTCATCTGCTGCACGCTCTTGTGGTTAAGAATATTATTACTATCGGTGTTCATATGAAGTTTGTGATGAGAATAAATGTATATTACTTTTCCTGTCAATAAGAAAGAGCTTGAATAAATAAGATTTTATAATTGTATTATTCTTTTCTCAACATTTTTCTAAATTTATGATTGTCTTTTGATAAATATTCTTGCATAGACGCAAATTGATATTAATATCAATTTGCGTTTATGCAAGGTATAAATAATAAATAAATATAAATAAATAAATAATTTTATATGAGTATTTGTTCATCCTACATTAATTGATTGTCTTTCATTTACTTTAATAATCTGTGCTTTTTAATAAACAATATAGTTTGTAATTTGCTCAACATACTCTGGAGACTCGAAATGAAATAATTTATTGATTTAATAACTGAAGAAATTACAATTTCGCGCAGTGTCAACCCGGCTTTATGTAGTGAAATTAAAACGCGACCAATGGAGGGTTAGGCCCTCCGCACATGGGGCTACACCAAACAAAGTGATTCCTGACAGAAGTTACGTGCGTGGTAGATTCAGTAAAGCAAGCTCACGGATACGAAATAAACCAGAGACATTGGTCATTGCGTACCGACCGGTCAAAATCACGTCACTTTCGGATTGCTTCGTGTGCGAAACCAAGATGACTAGTTGCTAATGATTCTAGTTACTTACCAGGTCCCGTTTCTTTTAAGGGGTTACACCGCTTTAAAATTTTCAAGAAATCAACCAATTTTTTTGGCTGAAAATACTCTCTATGTGTGGTATACAAAATGATATGCCGTTATTTACAAATCGATATCTAAACTGAAAGAGCAATTTTTGAAGTGTAGAAACAGAGACGTGCACAAGCGCGCTAATGTTCTTGTGAAAATTTAAACGCGTTTTTCTCAAAACTACATTTTAAAAACTGTTGCGCACTCTAGCTCCGCCAATTTTCAATCAACCGTCTTGATTCCTTTTTTATTTTATTCGTTATATGTTCATCTAGCGAAATACGTACGGTTTTTTGAAAGTATTGATATTTGCATTTTTTATGCCACATTAATAACGAAATTTAGGGCAAAATATGTATCTTTCCTTTCAAATCGATGACATTTTGTGAAAAAAGCATATATTTTTGAAAACGGCTACGTATTTCACTAGCTTTTAAGCTACAGAAACTAATTCTTTTTCGTTCATTGTTTTAACTTAAACCTGGACTGAGTTATCGTGCCCACCGCACGATCATCGATTTTCGCAACGCTCCAGTAAATCGCCTTTAAAGCCGCTATTTTTAGAAATAAAAAAAATACAAACAAAGTTTTTTTGTAGTTTAATAGTAGTATAATACCTTACTGTACTTTAATTTGGATAAAAACGTTTCAATTCTTCAGAAAAAATTCTTGAAAAACCGTAATTTTAAGTAGCCCTTAAGTAGCCCTGTGGGCGGAAGGCCTAAGGAAATTTTATTATTCATTCATCAATAGGTGTTTATAATTTTCCCTTCATTCCCTGGTAAGACCAATAAATCGCTCGTTTACTCAAGAACAATTTTTTTTGCATATAATAAATGTCAAAAGACATTTAGGAGTTATAAGTCAGTCCGTCTAAATTTGAAACGAACTATATATACTACCATGTAGTTAATAGAAAAATATCATTGTCAACTTTTACTTACAATTGTATCACTATCACTTACAATTAGTCATAAATCTTATATTTGTAAATGAACTTTGCTCGTATGTAGATAAATCTATGAAATCATAGATAAAATATCTGATTTTATTACCTACTATTAGACATAATGAGGAAACAGCCGCAGCAAAGTTGTACATCCTTTGTACTTTTCGAAAACGATACCAACGTGACGTCATGCGCAGAAATGGACGAATTTGAGTCGACAAGTTGACAGATCTGTCTTTGCGTTCGCATCGACGGCAGTAGTGGCAGTAGTGGATCGGTATCCGTCCGAAGAGCGGTGTTCCGCGATCGGGCCTCGATACCAGTGCGGTGCAGTGCAGTGCAGTGCTGTGCATTATTCGCGAACGACGTTTGCGTGTGACCGAGGTAAGAGAGTCCATTATAAAAATACCTTGGCGGGAGTATCTAGTGATACAGTTACTCTCTTTCAATTTCAATTTCGTGAATAACATAGAATCGATCGGCGCCTTCCAAAAATAATTCTGGAAGGATAATGCTACACGGCTCGCGCTGCCAATAGAATATTTTTTGAATTCACATACATTGTATCTGCGCGCTAAGCGAATCGGATCGAGTCTCGAGATGCGCGGAACTTCCTGCGAAACGAAAACTGATTACGCCACACGGACTTTGTATCGACTACCCCGAGAGGAGCGCACAACTGACTGGGACCCCTTTCTCGAACTCACCCGCAAGAGAAACGTATACGTTTCATAGCGAGTAGACTAGTAATATAACGTGCTAGGGAACTAGCTAGTGCTCGAAAGGTGCGATCGACGCTCCCTCAACCTCCGCTGTCAGTGCTGCGAAAGCGTTATTTGAGAAATGTCGAAGCGCCGCGCGCGCGACAAATGTATCACCCGGAATTACCCGATCGAAACGCGGAATCTAGGACGGATGACGCTACTCACAGGGCTGACAGTGAGTTCAAGAAACACACACCGTGTCGAGCGGGAGTAGAGCATCTGAAAAGAGAAAAGGTACGGGAATATCGGACGTCCCTTCGGTCACAAAATACATATTATTTCGCCGAGGCGTCTTTCGTTGTGCAGCATCGATAATTGCGTTAAAAGTCAAAACGCGCACCCCCCGAACTCCGCGTCGAAATTAAAAGGACGGGTCGTAGGTACACGCGTGTAGGTAACGGAGGGAGGGCGATGAATTGAAAAGTACGCGGTCCCGCGTTGCGCATGTGTCGAATTGTCACGCGTTTCTGGCCAGTGGCCAGAAAAATAAATAAGGGCGATATCTCGGTTCATAGTCGGCTAGCGAGAACAAGACGGTCCGCTTTTTAAAATAGGTGCCAACTCACTCGGCTCGACGCCGACGTCGACGTGCGGCGGCTGTATGTTGACCTTGTTCAGGTCAAAGTCGCCCTTTGGCACGGTGTTCGCAATGTACGGCGACTTCGGGATCTCCTCGTTGTCGCGCAGGATGCGAAAAAGGAGGCTGGGGTGTAGCCTACACCCCACGTGAGCAACGAAGCGTTAACCCTCCGTTGGTACGGTGGGGTATATTATACCTCAACCAGCCCTATAAAACTACACCAATAGGTACGCCTCATATAAATTTTGTCCCCACTATTGAAGCCATTGGAAACAATTCCGCTGCGTGGCGCCCCTCACACGTGATGTTAATAATCATTATAATAACGATCGTGTAGTGTTATTCGAACACTTCGAACATAATTCCGTGGATTGTGTATATTCGGTATATTCTTTTATGTTTAAATGTAAAATCATTTTTTTTAAATTTATTGTTAACGATGCCGTGTCATGTGCGGAGGACATGGAGGGGGTAACATCACGTTACTGCTGGCGCCGCGCTGCGGCGGACACAATAGCGGGGACACAAATTTAGGCGATTAACAGGGGGCTGACCTCAACTAAATGCAATTTTCACATTACATTGTTTCACCGTACCAACGGAGGGTTAAACATCGGACTAAGCACGCGACAATGAACGAGTGTAGTGATGATACATAGGTATGACATTGTATGCGGTCGTATCGGCGCGATAAACGCCGTATTTTCGCAACAGCGAGCGGTTGCTCTTTGAATTTCAATTCCGCGAATAACACAGAGTCGATCGGCGCCTTTCAGAAATAATTCTGGAAGGATAATGATACACGGCTCGCGCTGCCAATAGAATATTTTTCGAACTCGAATACGTTGTATCTGTGCGCTAAGCGAATCACGCACCCGCGGAAGGAGACGCTCGTTCGCGCGAGCTTCTTTATTAAACTCGGCTGGAAAAGTATGTAACGACGAATTCCGACCGATGGTCTATCGGAAAAGCCATCCTTCTAGGAAATCCTAATACCCAGCGTATCCAGGTAATGGGAGTCGAAGTACTCATTCCTCCCAGACAATCCGACCCCTCCGTAAGATAGGAGTAACCACCGCTCGGTCCCGTTAGGTACGTGACTCAGGTCGGCATTACACTATAAAAGATTACATTATAAAATATATTTGACGAAAAATTTGACTATGTAATATGTCACATTTTATAAAACGTTTCTGCTATAAAAGTTCTTTTATAAAAGTAATAGGAAACTGCTACATTTTATAAAACTTGTATTGTGTTACGGCAAACTCGATGCGCCTCGACCCTTTTCCCAACTTTCACAAGACTCGCGGGAGGGTGCGGACTTACAGTTAATACTTGATTAAGGCTTAACTCACACGGTGCGACTTCACTGCGACAGCAGTGCGACAGAACTGACGCACGCTGTCGCAGGAATCGACGACTTTCCTGCGACAGTTTTGTCCCACCGCGTGAGCAGATGCGCGGCAAACTAACACAACGACACCGCCACTGTAGATGTCATACAGTCAAGCGCGAGGTGCGTGTCGCAGGGAAGTCATACCGTGTGAGTGCTTCGCTGCGTCTCCATGCTGATTTGCCGAGTGCGACAGTTTTGTCGCAGTGAAGTCGCACCGTGTGAGTTGGCTCTAAGTATTGGAATTCATGGCACGCATTTCGTGATTCTTCTCGTTCAAAGTCAAATGAAGGTCATCATATTAACAGACGCTGAATTTGTCCTCTTATAAGCTACAAGACTGTGGTAATGAAAATATGTCGACCCATTTAAAATAATATCGATGACCTTGATATCTTGAAAGAAACTAATTAGAAAATAATTCTTTTCTAATAACAGTATTTGCCCCTTTGTATCGAACAATTTTTCCTCAATACTTTTTCATATCATCAAAGACTGCCGTGATATTTGAGGTGGTCAAGTTAGGTAAAACACCCTGTATAACATCTAAGTGTTGCCTTTTCGTTTAATTAATTAAAAATGCATATAGTGCCAAAAATAAGCTCTTTTTCTTTAAAAAAAACATATGTGTAGGTACCCTTTTTTGGGAAAAGTCCAATTATCCGAATTTTTGATTATCTGAATGGGGTCCGGTCCCAATTGGTTCGGATAATTAGAGCTCTACTGTAATAGCTAATAAATATTTATTTGGCTCAAAGAAACATTTCTCTCGCCATAATCAATTACCCATTCCGAGAGAAGAGGTCTAGTTAAATAAGTACCTATATAATAGAAAAATTTATTTGTCATAAATAGACATTTATTTATATCGAATAAAAGTCTATTTAAATTAAATTAATGTTTTGCATATCTGTTTCATCGAGTAGGGTAGAGCGGGGCTGAAAGGTCCAATTTGACTATTAACCCTTTGAAGCACACATTTTCCTGATATCCTTATTTTCATAAACATAGTTGCTCTTCAGGTTTTTGGGGTCGCTGATTTCAAATTTTCTATCAGATTTTCAAAATTCAAAACGGCGGATCCAATATGGCGGACCAAATTTGTAAAACTGACTCCGATCATGGTGAAAATTGGTATACATGGGTTTTTGGGGTCGCTGATTTCGAATTTGCTATTAGATTTATAAGAACCGAATTAGGCGTTCCAATCATTGGAATTCGCTGTCTCAATTTTCAATACTAACAACGAATTAGGAATCAAGGACCCCAAAAACCAATGTGCATCGAATTTCACCATGATTAGAGAGTCAATTTTGATAATTTCGACTGTAATATTGAGTTCGCTACTTTGAATTTTAAAAATATAATAACACATTTATATAAAGCATCACGAGATACCCATGTGTACCAACTTTTACCAAGATCAGGGTCAGCTTCGGTACTTTTGTCCGCTATATTGGATCCGCTATCTTGACTTTTAAAAATCTAATAGCAAATTCGAAATCAGCGACCCCAAAAACCCATGTATACCAATTTTCACCCTGATCGGAGTCAATTTTACAAATTTGGTCCGCCATGTTGGATCCACCATTTTGAATTTTGAAAATCTGATAGAAAATTTGAAATCAACGACCCCAAAAACCTGAAGGGCAACTATGTTTATGGAAATAAGGTCAGTCAAATAAAGTAATCATCATCATGTTCAAAGAATTATGATGATAATCTAGGTGGCATATTCAATAAGGTGCTTGTAAGGGTTAAGAATTATACTGTGAAAACGGTATCTACTATATCAAAATATACAACAGTAATCAAACAAACTTCCTATATCGCAGAACAAAGTGCACTGAATTTTGAATTTAACTAATCAGCAGGCGCAATGTAAACACAAAGTCAGCTAGAGAGAGGGGTTAGCCAGCCCACGGTTTATATCGTGAAATATTACGAATTTATTCGAAGCGTGAGAGAAATGCTTATAGGGCAAGTGCTGCAGGGTTAAGGACCGCTGGACACTCTGTCGTAGGTAACAAGATAATAGTGATTGAAGTTTCTTTCCCGGCGAGTAAGTTTAGCCTCATAGAGGTATGAACTCCAAAAAAGTACTAATTTGGGAGAAAAGTTCTCAGTAAATATAGCCCAGCTCAAAGTCTTTAAAAAGTCAGTTTCTCCTTTTTGTTCCAGAACAACTCTACCTCCTCCCTTCCTTCCTTATCTCTACTCTCCTTATTATCTCTACTTATTTACCATCACCGATTGGTTTGCAAATTGTCATTACTCGGACTTCCAAAGGTGCCAAATCGTGAGTTGATAAGAGCCCCGTCATTCCCGACAGCATCGCCCTTCCTGCATTTCCCTCAGCGTTACGGCATAATCGAACGATCGCCGATCTCCGATCGATCGAATACACGTAATCCTCTCGCATTTCAGGGACGGCAGAGTCGTTTCGTTCGGACACCTCGCTCGTCGTCTAATCCCGGAAACGTGCGGAAGGATCAATCCGACTTGGCGAACAGCTGCCCTGCCGCGGTGTCACTCCCCGGCGAACATCCTCGAAAGGGAACATGTCGCAGCTAAATATCACCACGGGAAACCATGACGGGGCTGTCGCGAGCACCTCGGCATCGGCCGTGTCGGCGTTCAGCAACTCGACCGACCTGGCCAGTCCCCTCCATTGTCCCGTTTGTTTCAACTACGCGCTACCGTCGACTATGCAGTGCCAGAGAGATTTTCTCGTCTGCAATAGCTGCAGAACGAAGCTCACCCGCTGTTCCACTTGTCGGGAGCCTTTAGGTGAGTGGGGAAAAGGTCGTGTTCGTCCCCAACGACCGTCGCGGTGAGACACGGCCAGGGTGCTTCAGCACGAAAGTTGTTCGTTTTCGAAATCCCTCCAACTGTTCGTATCCAAACCGTCGTCGCGTCTCACTACGTTTGCGAGGAAGAGGGAGGCGATAAATACGAATCTCTCAAATTCCCTCGTCAATTCGTCGCGATTCCTCGAAGGTCGAAGATGGCTTCTTCGCGAAAAGTCGTTAAAGTCACGCCCCAACGAGATCGATGAGAAAGTTTTATCATGAATCAGGTAAAATCCGCGAGGTGGCGAGCAACGTGATGTACCCCTGCAAGTACTCGACGAGCGGCTGCACCGTGTTGCTGGTGTACACGGAGAAGTCAGATCACGAAGATGCCTGCGAATTCCGTCCGTACAGTTGTCCGTCTCCCGGTGCCTCCTGCAAGTGGCAGGGTTCCCTGGAGCAGGTGATGCCTCACCTGGAGATGAGCCACAGTCGTATAATAACCCTTCAAGGTACAACGGATCGTCTCCGGTGTCTCTTTCGTACGAGGAAGCGGCGGGTTCGAGTTATTTTCGTTCTCTTTCCGCGTAGGAGTCGACATCGTTTTCCTGGTGACCAACATCAATATGCCCGGTGCTGTCAATTGGGTGATGATGCAGTCCTGCTTCGGTCACCACTTCATGCTGGTCCTCGAGAAGCAGGAGAAGTACGTCGGCCACCAGCAGTTCTTCGCCATCGTCCAGCTCATCGGCTCGCGGAAGCAGGCCGAGAATTTTGCGTACAGGTGCGTCCTTGCGATTTCTTTCCATTTCGCGGGGCTTCCATCGTATTCAGGTGTTAAGAAATAGTGAGTTTTAATGACTCTTTATTTGAACCAAAAAACTGACCAAAAAACGACTAATCTCTCCTCATTTGAGCATTATGAAGGGATAAGAAAAAGCGGTTTAAGGATGTTTCGCCCCTATTGCAGAAGGAGAGTGGAGATCAATCAATCCCTGAACAAAAAAAATGGTTGTTTAATAACCTCCTTGAAGTTATATTTCGTGATATCAGTCGAGCCATTAGTTTTCTGTAACTTTACTTTATTATCTGTAGCCTTAAGGAGGATCGTCAGAGAAATGACTTCTCAGAAACCGTAGTTGAAATTTTCTTAAAATACTTGTGAACTCATTTTAATAAGAGAAAAAAAAATCAAGCAATTTTACTCTACAGTTTTCTCGTAATTAATTTTTTAAAATTACGAGATTAGCATTGAGTCTTATGGGGAGCATATTTCAAATGCACAGAACTTGCGATTTTCAACCGAAACAAATTCTGAAAATTATGAAATAAGTTTCAACGCCACGCGAACTTGTTTTTACTAAATTATAAAGAATTTTCACTCTACAGTTTTTTTAATATAAAGGAAAAACTGTCGAAAAATTCAAAAGTTTTCATGTACTCGTCCACCATATGCAAAAACGTGGCAACATCTCACTACGTGACGTCACAAGCTATTGGCACGAAGCGTGCTCTTTCTCACTAACCAGTTTTCCAACTTGAGATTGAGGTTATAAACAGACGTCATATGGAACCGCTTCAACGCGTTGTCCGTCGATAAGAATTCTGTTTAACCTACCGATTTGCTACCGACTTACAAATACACTTTCTCACTAACCAGTTTTCCTTCCCATCGGAAAGTTTGAGCACGTGAAAAATTGTACATGCTTGGCAGTTCTTTTACGTCTGTTTATATACTCGCTAACTTGAGATTGAGGTTATAAACAGACATTATGAACCGCTTCAACGCGTTGTCCGTCGATAAGAATTCTGTTTAAGGTAGTTCCCCCGCGACAACCTCAACTAAAAGTAACATACCATGTTCGTGTTTAAAATATTGATATTTGGTTTAATTAGTAGTAAATAAAATTAAAAACTACGCAATATTGACTCGATACTAATAGATAATACGATGGATATCATTTATTGCCGTAAAATATATTCTATATTATGTTTTTGATCTACCATAGCCAGTAAACTTTTTGCCGAGGCTGTTCGGGCTTTGCCCCAATACACGAAATAGCTTTTATATACAGACGACGCACTCTTCTGTGTGCGTGTGAGGACGACGATCGTGGCAACGTTGCGCATCAGCTGTGGCCTATGTCTAGCGAAATCAACCGATATTATTTGTGAGCTACGAGAAAATCAATTATCAAGAAAATGTCAACTCGAACCCGACACAATGGAAAATTCATTAAAAAAAAAGTGCTCGCGAAGAAAATAAAATCCGTAGCGGCTTCCCTAAAAGCACGAACACGACACGAACACGATGAAGAAATGGACAAGGAAAATTTAGAGGTTATCCAGTGCGATGGGAGACGTATCGTAGAGCTGGCAGAGCTTGGCAAAAATCTTCGATGTTGTATGTGTCGAAAAGTTCTTTCATTGGAAAGAATTGTGAAAGAAACACGTCTTGGACTCAATTCGTGTTTAACAGTTTCTTGTGACTCTTGTGGCGTAAATACACGTGTTCTGACAGGAAAAATGTACACTTCAAAAGACTGTGCAAAATTGTCAGGTGTGAACACGAAAGCTGTCCTTGGTAAGTCAATTAATTTAATTATTGAATCCCATATATATATTTTTTATTCTCAATATGCAGTGAAAATTTCTTTGTTATGTTCAATAGGGGCTGTTCACTCAGGTATCGGACCCACCGCTTTGAACAAGCTTCTAGCTTGTTTAAATATACCTCCAATAACGGAGAATTTGTACAAGCGGTACGAACGAGAACTTGGCCCAGTAATTGAGGAATGTGCCAAGGAGAGCTGCAAAAGAGCTGCAGAGGAAGAGCGTAGATTAGTTATTGAAAATGTCGAAAGGTTGTGTCAGGAAATGTGAGTATTCAACGTAATTAGGGGGGTCAGGATCTAATTTGATGATCGAGTATATCTTTTTTATAGCTTTCATTTTGCATTATTGAAGTAAATTAACTGATTTGATTGTTTTACTTTTTTGCTGTTAGGCAAAACTAACTTTATTTTTATATGGCTTATGTCGTTTATTTGCAAATTTGTCTGCAATTGTATATAGAAATATATTTCTGGACATAGTTATTCTATGTCCTCATCATTTGTACATAATGAATCGTATGTTTATAACTATAAATTAATATATCAATAGAAACTATTTACACTAAAACCTAAGAGCTGATAAAAAGTAATGGAATATTTTTAAATTTATTGTAACTATTTTGTTAAATATTATATCATCGAATTGTAAGAAAAAATCAGTTTTTTTGTTAGTAAAGTATTAATAAAAACGTCAATTTTTCCTCAAATATTCTATGAGTTAGGTTATTTTACGTTCTACGACTGTTTCTCTGTATCAGGCCGACTGAAATAGTTAAAGAAATTTATCCTCATCTGCATGACCTTGGACCTCCAACGAAACCCAATATTCCTCAAATCCTGAATGGCGATCTTACGGTGGCGACTGCGTCGTCGGATAAATTCGACAAGGCATTGGGCAACATCGTCAACATCATCGTTTCTTACGATATGGGATGGAGTAAACGCGGCAATGGAAGGAGTTATGACAGCCTTAATGGTTATGGTGCAATAATAGGATTTTTCAGTGGCAAAGTCCTCGATTTTGCGACTAGGAATAGAAAATGTAAATTCTGTGATGCGGGTCGAGCGAAAGAAGATCATGATTGTCGAAAGAACTTCCGAGGAAGCGCGAAAGCGATGGAGCCTGATGTTGGAGCTGAAATAGTAAATCGGAGCACTATTCTGAAAGAGGCAGGGCTTAATGTTCGTGTTGTAATTGGCGACGAAGATAGTTCTACTATCGCAGCGATACGTCGAGAAACTTCAGAACAAGTTTTTAAGTTAGCTGATACAAATCATCTTCGAAAACACTTCGTTAGTGAATTGTATGAGCTACAAAAAACTTATAAAGAGATGAAAAAAAAAGAGGCAATCCCCCATCTCAAGAAATGTTTTGGATATGCAGTAGCTCAAAATAAAGGCAACCCTGTGGAGCTAGCAAACTGTCTTCGCAATATACCGGACCATTTTTTCAATCGACACGAAAACTGTGGAAGTTGGTGTCTCCGTCGCAATAATACTTCAAGCATTCAAAAAGTGACATTCAAAGATCCAGAACTGTACAAAAAATTGCACGAAATATTCACCAAATACGCCAGTAATACCTCCAAATTTTCGGTAGCAGTTTCGAGTCAAGCCAACGAAAGCCTGAACAATATCATGGCTCACAAGGCTCCGAAAAATCGATGCTACAGCCAAAGCGAATCCGCCGATTTTCGTTTCTCAAGTGCTGTGTGCAGTAAGAATGACCGTGACAATTACTTACTTACCGTTTCAGAAAAAATCAGCATTTCACCCGGGAAAAATACTGCATCATTTGTTGCAAAAAAACAATTTAAACATTTGCAAAGAGCGTCAAAAGCTAAGTTACCTAGCACAAAGACTCGCAGAAATATACTGGCTGATCAAAGGCAGGCTTTGAGAAAAAAATCGGAACAGAGAGAAGGAATTCAATATCAACCTAATTGTGGCTTTGAAGTTGATATCGATGATTTAGAAAGTCATAACGGCATTCTCAATAACAATGTACCCGATACTTCTTCGTTATTAGACTCGTCAAATTTCGTTTTCTTCGACTTGGAAACTTCGGGCCTTCAAAAA
Source organism: Xiphydria camelus (assembly GCA_963678675.1). Taxonomy (NCBI): domain Eukaryota; kingdom Metazoa; phylum Arthropoda; class Insecta; order Hymenoptera; family Xiphydriidae; genus Xiphydria; species Xiphydria camelus. The sequence continues at coordinate 5,551,485 of OY783200.1, forward strand.
TCTGCAGACATTCTGCAGATTGCAGCCAAGTGCGGTGAGTACACTTTCTGCGAATATGCGAATCCTTCTCAGCCTATTACATCTAGCGCAACGGCTATCACGGGCATGAGAAATGTGGCTGGAGAATTGTTTTTATATGATAAGAAAGTTCAGTCGATTCCTATTCAAGAAGTGCTTTATAAATTCAAAGAATGGCTAACTGTGCTGAAACCGTGCATTCTTATTGCACACAATGCAAGATTTGATACTCCACGCTTACTCCAAGCTTTCAAAAATAATTCGATGATAGAGGACGCCAAAAATCTTATCGCCGGATTCGCAGACACTCTCGTCACTCTAAGGAAGCTTCATCCTCAAAGAAAAGGTCCCGGAATGTTTAAGCTATCTACTCTCGCTGCAGATCTACTGCACATTGAACCCACTACAAATTTTCACGAGGCATCATACGATGTCGAGATCCTTGAAAAACTCGCTTCTACTATTCCAAAAGAGAATTTAATTGCAAATAGCAAATCTTTCAAAGAATGCTATATTCACGAAGCTCGACTACAAATGGCAGCAGTACACGAACGAGCCTTGAGTGATCTCAAAGATGTTATCTCTGCGGGAATGATAAAAAAAATAGCAAGTGCGGGAATCGATCTTGTAAAATTACAAGCAATATATACAAAAAGTGGAAGAGAGGGTATTATAGAGTTGTTGTCGACTAACCAAATGAATAAAAAACCTCGTGTCACCAAAGACAAAAAAATCTTAGAAAAGATTATTCTATTTTTAGAAACGAACCAAAGCTCCGACGTTTAGATAAAAAGCGAAAAAAACGACAATGTTATTTAAAAACCTTTGTTCTATTATTATATGTTCAATTACGTTGTATTATATGAAAGCGAAAAAGATTATTTAAAACATAAAATTTATTTGTTACACATTCAAGCTAAAACAAAAATAATCTGTTCAAATAAAAAACTTTGTTAATATTGAAAGATATATTTAAACAATATATTTGCAATAAAAAGTATGCTTTAATATTTTTTCTACCAATTTCTTCAAATGCCATTTCTTTTTATCCGAAATCATATGTTCAAACTAAGCGTCTGGCCGTGCACACTGTTGCCAGATCGCTGTCCCGTTCCCCCTCTACGCACTCGTTCGCTTGCAGGCCTTGCAGGATATATGCTATACGACCAAAATTGTGAGGGTTATATCTTGTAAACTAGATGGTAAATCATTCTCATTTTTTTTCACATTATTCGTGATATCCTACTCTACCTTATCCTCGTTTTTGGTCAACTTCTTAGTTTTAGTTTTGACGCTAGATTTAATAACGTACTGTTTTCCCCATCATAACGTATCTGTTACATGTAAATCAAGCCAACTTCAAGTGTCAATATCTCAGGTTTGGGATGGTAAAACTTATTTCAATTGCACAGATGTTTGGATAATGTATTAAATAACGTATATGTCAAATTTCAACCATTTCTTAGTTCAACGATCTTGTGGGGGTACTACCTTAACCTACCGACTTGCTACCAACTTACGAATGTTGAAATGCTATGTTGCCACGTTTTGCACACATTTTACATATTTAAAATAAATTAAGTTTGAAGTTATAAAATTGTTTTCGAATATTTATCTTACATCTTTAGGTTGAAAGTAACAAAAAGATACAGGAATTCAGCACCTATACTTATTATTACAGTTTTTATAAAACTTGAAATTTTACTATTTGAAATTGGCAACACACGTCGATTTCTTTGTTCTTTTTCCCCTTCTACCTCACCCTGAAGAGCACTGACGATCCTCCTTAAAGTGGGTCTAAAAAATTATAGAAAAATATATTAGAATTATTTTTTAAATATTCGAGCGGTCGCGGGAACAGCGGCAACGTCGCCCCATAGAGTGTTATAGAGAAGTGTGGTGGCACAAGTTGGTAACATTGCCTCACTAGAGCTTACTAGTTAAAACCCCGAATTATTAACAACATCCGACAGAAATAATATAAATTATAGTGAAAAGTGTTGTTGAAATGTATAAACATTAATCATTGCGATTAATAATTTTCACAAAACGTGAGCTCTCCCCCCAATTTTCCATCGTTTTTTCTAAGTCTGTGAATTTCCCATAAGAGCACGGGTTAAATTGTCATTATTATTTCAATTATAACTGGTTAATGAGACTTGAGATTTTGCATACGGCTTTCAAAGATATTAAAGAATCTTGGGGGAAAATATTTGAGTAACTTCCTATATTTTTGATAATAGGGATGAAACATCATGGTGTTTTTAATGAATTTGGTAGTCTTGGGATCATTTTGAAAGAAAGTGATTAAGGTTCGTAATCGAAATAATTTATTTTCACAAGAGCGCAATGAAATTGTGAGGTATTGTAGATGACAAATCGGATCACTCTTCAGCGAACAAATACCTCAAGAAACCTTTTCTCATGCTACAAATAACACGCGCAACGATAACGACTACTTGTTACGCGCCATCATAACGATTTACGGAATCTGCGCACTGAGAGCATGACCACCTCAACACTGAGAATTCATACGAATTGTTGCAGCGTTTTAGCGACGAGAAAGTATCGTGAAATTATTCGACGAATTCTGCAACAAAATCTTCCAAATGACTTTTGCAAATAACAATGACTTTCTACTGACTTGATTGAAAAAAAATTACCCAGTGGGAGCCCTGCCTTCGAGTCTCCTCGAGAAATTGACAGAAATACCTTCGTTTTACTTTTATTTACCTTATTTTGTTAGTCTGGCCCGTTCTATTATTTACTTTATCTCTTATTCGCTCGTCTACTCTTTTAGTTGCTTTCTTCGATATTTACTTGTTCTGACCTTTTTCGTGCTCTTAGAGGGCCTCTGCGGCCCTAGAGCAGAATAAACGCTTCTTCTTCTTCTTCTTCCGCAGATTGCAGCTGAACGCACACCATCGACAACTGATGTGGAAAGCGAAGCCCCGCTCGATCCACGAAGGCATCTCGTCCGCGATCCTGAAGTCCGACTGTTTGGTCTTCGACACGTCCATCGCCCAGCTGTTCGCCACCAACGGCAATCTCCGTATAAACGTGACCATCTCCATGGCATGAGCGAGACGAGCGAGCGAGTTTTGAGGTTGAAAAGATATCGGACGAATGCTTCCGAAGCGCGCTTTTTGACGCGGTTTCCTTCGTCGTCGTTTCGCGGAGAGAGCTAGAGAAAAATAGAGCGCGCGCGCGCTACGTCTGAAAGCTTTAAAGCGCACGCACTCGTTTGTGATATTAACGCCCTAAGGTGACCGTGCGACGAGCCGCTTTTCTCTTCTCGCCCCTCCCGGATTAAGTTGGCAGTGTCGCTTTAAAGGCCAAAGCACATCTAGGCGAAGCGAAGCTACCTTTTATATTTCCATTGATTCTTATGAGGTAACGCACACTTGAGCGAAGCGAAGCGACGCGACGCGACGCGAAGCGAAGCGAAGCGCCGCGACCTAGGATAAGCACACTTGTGCGACTGGAAGCGCAGCGAAGCGACGCGCCGCGAAGCGAAGCTACCTTTTATATTTCCATTGATTCTTACGAGGTAACGCACACTTGAGCGAAGCGAAGCGCGGCGAAGCGAAGCGCGGCGAACCGAAGCGCCGCGAAGCGAAGCGCCGCGAGAAATGTTTATCGTGGACGGAATGTAATTCGTTAACGGATGTAAAGTTTCGTCGATCACTTCCGTTAACGATTCGAAAATCCTTTCCAAGATAGATCTCGTCAACGAAATGAATTTTCTCACACGAAATAGTATCTTATATCATAAGGCGGAAATTCGAGATTTTTTCAGACTGTGTTTAATTAGATAGTAACACGAGGCATGGTTTGGGGAGGAGGCTACGATCTATATAAACACAGTCTTAAAAATCCGAGGATTTCCGCCGAATGATATATACTATTTTTCCTCACGAATGCCCATTTCTCAAAACAAAACATGTACACGGCTCATTTCACGTTGCGTTCGTCAGTTTGAAAAAGGCGAAAATGAATGAAAAAGGCGAAAAAGGCGAAAATGACTGACATTTCACGGCGCTTCCCTTCTCTCCCTTCTCTACCCGGGTATCCATATATGGATATTTTCAGGTATAGCTGTTTATACCTGGTAGAGAAGGGGATAGAATTCGCCGCGCTTCCCTTCGCCGCGCTTCGCTTCGCCCAAGTGTGCGTTGCACAGCCGCGCTTCGCGGCGCGTCGCGGCGCGTCGCTTCGCTTCGCCTAGATGTGCTTTGACCTTAAAGCTTCGCGACAGAGAGCTTCGTAGCTAAGAGAGCGGAGGAGAGAGGCGCGCGCCCTTGCGCATCTCTCCCACGGCTGATGCTTCGCCTCGCGAACCAGGTGGCTAGCGATTTCCGCGAGGGGGGTACAGCGAACGCGAACCAATGCGAGCGGTCAGTCGAATTTTGCCACCGCACGGACCCGCGCGAATCTCGCGACGATCCGCTGCGGAGTTTACGGAGGGACGAAGATGAATAGGAGAATAGGTGAATACGCGTATCAGTACTTCATCCCGATGCGTCGAGCGGATATATTGTACATTATAGTTTTGTTTTCACGAGAACAACGATCCCTTTTGTCTTTCCCCTGACGCGTCACCGGTATCGACCACGAGTTTCCCGTTACGCGGTATGATCCGTGCTTCTTTTCGTTTTCTCCCCGGCGGGTTCCTCTCTTTTGTAATAACCGAGCTGCGTTGGACGCGGCTCCCCTTCGGTGCGCTTTTTCTCCCGAGAGCGTCGGCCGCGATTCCGACGTTTCGATCGACTTTTACCCCGCACGATTTCAAGAAACCCCATCGATTCGTCTCTTACTTATTCGTGCGTTACTTTGTAAGGCCCGCCGCAAATTGAGCCCAGCCCACGCACGGCACATGATTTGAAACGGAGTGGCGCATATTGGAGAGCTGGGCCCAATATGCGCCACTCCGTTTGAAATCATGTCTTACAGAAGTAACGCACGCGTGGACTGCGCTATCTTGTTCAAGAAAAGGTTCGAGTCGATTCCGTAAACTTAATATAAGTAATGCGAACGCACGTTAACGAGGGAAGAACGAGTCGAAACGCGTGGGCTGCGCGTTACCGTGCATGGGCTGGGCTCAATTTGCGGCAGGCCTAAGGCTTAACTCACACGGTGCGACTTCACTGCGACAAAACTGACGCACGCTGTCGCAGGAATCGACGACTTTCCTGCGACAGTTTTGTCCCACCGCGTGAGCAGATGCGCGGCAAACTAACACAACGACACCGCCACTGTAGATGTCATACAGACAAGCGCGAGGTGCGTGTCGCAGGGAAGTCGCACCGTGTGAGTGCTTCGCTGCGTCTCCATGCTGATTTGCCGCGTGCGACGTACTCTCGACCGAGTCCGACCGAGTGCGACAGTTTTGTCGCACTGCTGTCGCAGTGAAGTCGCACCGTGTGAGTTGGCTCTAAGATATGATGTGAAACGGAGTGGCGCATATTGGCCCCAGCTCAGAGCTATCCCAGTCTGTCGTCAGCCACGCGTGGGGAGGTTTGTATTCGCCGCACAGAGATTTCGTGGATCGTGCGCAGCATAAGCTTGTTTTAAAAGGAGAGAAGTATGACTGATGATGTAAATATGCAAATTAGTTTTGTTAACAGTTGCATGCTGTTATTAATATGCAAAAATTTGTTTTTTGTTTAAATAGGCGTTAAAATTTAATAAACATTTTTTATATTTGTTTACTAATCAGAAATATAATCGAATACGAAAAAAAATTTTTCATTTATTAAAAATAATTATGCAACAAAGGGTTAACAAAAACTCCCCCGAATATTCCTTGCATTTAGGTAAGCATTTCTATTTCTTTTTCTTTTCCTCGATAACGAGTACAATACAACTACATACTTCGATTTCCGCGAATCCGATTCTAAATCTAGCAAGATTTCACCGAGGGATGCCATGCTGCGAGGTGCTAGTGTGGGCCACTACTGGTTCAACATGCGGTAAGGGAATAAAAACGTGGACGCGTGGACAAGATGGGTTGGTTGTGCGCTGCACGTGTGCCGTGCGTGGCTGGGCTCAATTTGCGGCGGGCCTTAAAGGGGTTTCTAAACGGGCAATATTTTTACTGCAATATGTGGCTGCAATATTGGCAACTATAGCCCAGCCATCACGAAAACATTTTAATGCAGTATATGGCTCGGCAATATTTTCTGCAACAGTATGGCCCATGTTTAAAGGTGCGGCTAAACGGGCGACGATACCAAAAATGTGTAGCTATATGGCCGGGACATACTAAAAATATTATCCTAAATTGCATAGTCTGGCTGGTATTGCTGGCAATGTTGCCGGCCACTGTGTTGCAGCCACATATTGCAGTAAAATATTGCCCGTTTGGAAAGCCCTTAAGACTGTGTTTAGGTCGTAACACGAGGCATGGTGAGGGTACTAGGCTCGCCGAAAAAAGGCAAGCCTTTAAGCACAGTCTGAAAAAACCTCGGATTACCGCCAAATGACATAAGATACTATTTTATCGCGACTTTCCGCGACCCTTTTCGATCTGTCGATCCGTTCAGCCGCGTTGCCACGAGTCGACTCAAGTCGAACGACCTGGCAGCTCGACCGCAGTCGACTCAAAATCTCCTTGCTATTAGTCGAATCGCATGAAGTCGCAAGACGAGCTAGGTATTTACTTCGTTCGATTCGATTAATAAGGGGGCATTTACACGAGTCGAATTTCGCCGTGCGGCTGATCGCCTACGAAGTCGCCTCTGTAAGCCGCATCGCTACCCCATTTACACAGTCGACTGAAATCGCAAGCGACTAAGTAATTTTCTTCGAAAATGTTGAGCAGAACAGATCTTTTACGTGCTGGCATCGAAATAGTTAGTGAATCAATTCTTCAAGAATTGGCTAAAGAACAAAGAAAGAAGAAGAAGGAAAGAAAAAAAGGTGTGAGTGCCGTTGTACTCACGGAGGATGTGTAAACATCTTACAATTATCTGCGGTCCGAGTTTAATTGGGGAATATGACGTCGTAGTTCGACATAAAGAAGTTTAATTTTTTCTATAATAAAATATTTATTATTATTATATTAGATTTATAACTTACTAGCAGCCCGTCCCGGCTTCCCACGGGTAGATTGTGGATTGATTTTGTCCGTCCACCATTGTTTAAATACATTTTTAATACAAAACTTTTAGTATTTTTCCCGGGCTACGCAATGGTCATATTGGATTTGACCTTGACCATGACCTTCAAGGTTATATTAAGGTCAAATTAATTTTTTTTCCCGTTCAAATGTGTCCTTGACCATTTTTTTCATGTTACCTTTATTGTCAGCGGAGGTCAAATTTAGGTCAAGTATAGTTCGACTTTTTGAACACCCTGTATAAGATTTACTAACTCAGAAACCTTCGCGGATATGCGTCCAACTGTTTCCCAAATTTTCATCGCAATCGGATGAACGGTTTAGGAAGGCATAATAATCATCCGTACCGGTACTTTTTGAACACCCTGTATAAGATTTACTAACTCAGAAACCTTCGCGGATATGCGTCCAACTGTTCCCCAAATTTTCGTCGCAATCGGATGAACGGTTTAGGAAGGCATAATAATCATCCGTACCGGTACTTTTTGAACACCCTGTATAAGATTTACTAACTCAGAAACCTTCGCGGGCATGCGTCCAACCATTTCCCAACTTTTCATCGCAATCGGATGAACGGTTTAGGAAGGCATAATAATCATCCGTACCGGTAGTTTTTGAACACCCTGTATAAGATTTACTAACTCAGAAACCTTCGCGGGCATGCGTCCAACCATTCCCCAACTTGTCATCGCAATCGGATGAACGGTTTAGGAAGGCATAATAATCATCAGTACCGGTACTTTTTGAACACCCTGTATAAGATTTACTAACTCAGAAACCTTCGCGGGCATGCGTCCAGCCATTCCCCAAAGTTTCATCGCAATCGGATGAACGGTTTAGGAAGGCATTTGATATTACCTTAAAGGTCACGGTCAAGGTCAAATCCAATACGACCACTGGGTAGCCACGGGAAAACCCTTAAAGTTTTGTATTAAACATTTTTCTCTAAAATGTTTTCTCGTTGAGATAATCCAGCTTGCGCGAATAGTATGCGCAGTAGCGCCACACACACACTGACGCAGTCACATGTACACGGCTTACGTCTGACGCTCGATTTCCCAGGAAGGTCCCACCGTAGAGCCATAGCATAGATGTTTATACATCAAAAAATGTGAATGTTGGGTTGGCGAATGGATTTCTCGACGTAAAATAGTGGGTGCTTCGGATACTATATTGATGGAATGGAGGTCAGAAGATCCAGATTATTTTAGAAAACGTTTAAGAATGACTACAGATCAGTTTGAGACTTTACTACGTAACCGATGAATAATGGCACATCCCTAGTACCGCGAGGAGGGGTCGGGCTGTCTTGGAGGAATGGTTCGACCCCCATTACCTGGAAACGCCAGGGTGTTAAGTCGGTGTCCGCGAGACGATCTGTATGTACGGGTGCCGACTATAGTCGGCGTTCGCGAAACTTAATAATAACTTAATATTCATACAATATACTCATTTTCATGTTTTTCATATAATACGATGAAATAGTTGTTATGTAGTTCTTAAAAAAGTGTACATACAAGACAATCACAAAGTGACGTCGGAAGACGTAAGTCCGAACATTTTGAAGACTACCGACGTGCAAAATTCACACTTCGCAGGAAAGGGTTAAAAAGCGGTCAGCCGTAGGAAACAAAATTAATGTGCCACCACTCCTTCTAGAATTTGCTATCTTAGTGGCCTCCCTGTTATATGTAGTTTGTAAATTTTTCATCTTTAATTTGAGCTCTCCTACTGATATGGTAAGATGCATTTCTTGAATAATAGACTTGAGAGCCGCTAAACGAACATCATTTCTCCTGTAATCTGGTTCTCTTGGGTTCCATAAGCATGGGTGCCTTTCATAGCATTCCAAAAGAGTATGGTATTATTTTTATTCCTACTTAATTTATGCAACCAAACGATCTATACGGTCAAAAGTCGCACGGCCAAAAGTTGGAAGACTACCAACTTTGGCGTTTTCGATTTTAGTCACCTTCTGTGCAGTCGATTCGCTATTTACACGGTCGATTTTCGCCGTGCGGGCCTAGTCGTGCGGCGGAAATCGACCCGTGGAAAGCCCAAAGTTGGCGTTTCCGATTTTAGTCGCCTTCTGTGCAGTCGATTTGCTATTTGCACGGTCGATTTTCGCCGTGCGGCCTAGTCGCAGGGCGAAAATCGACCCGTCTAAGGCTTAACTCACACGGTGCGACTTCACTGCGACAGCAGTGCGACAGAACTGACGCACGCTGTCGCAGGAATCGACGACTTTCCTGCGACAGTTTTGGCCCACCACGTGAGCAGATGCGCGGCAAACTAACACAACGACACCGCCACTGTAGATGTCATACAGACAAGCGCGAGGTGCGTGTCGTACTGCTGTCGCAGGGAAGTCGCACCGTGTGAGTGCTTCGCTGCGTCTCCATGCTGATTTGCCGCTTGCGACATACTCTCGACCGAGTGCGACCGAGTGCGTCAGTATTGTCGCACTGCTGTCGCAGTGAAGTCGCACCGTCTGAGTTAAGCCTAAACGCCCCCTAAACAAAGACACGAACCACCAAGTCGCTCGACCCGAGTCGACTCGTGGCAACGCGACTTTCGGCTCCCGTGAAAGATATCGCCCGACGAGTCGGGGTCGAGCTGCATCGCGCAAACGATCCGTTGTTCGATCGAGATCACGCGACAACGTTGCGCGTAAGGAGAAGGGAGAGGGAGGAGGAACAACGGTCAGTCGAGAGACCGGACTGAAACCATTGTCCGTAGTGGCGCGGAATGTGAAGGAAATAATGCAGGAAAATGATTTGGACTGAAAATGTAGAAAGTTTACCGAATATTCGTGACGTAGCGAAGGCGATAGTGACGACGCTCGGCGTGACGCGCCGTGATTGCTGCTCCTCCTTCGAGGATTATTCCGTAGGTACGGCATCTCGCCGCGCGCGTGTGCCCACGTATACGACACTACGTTTTCACGCGTAGAAGAATGCTTTGACGGTCGACTTTGCGTCGCGAGTATGTATAATTCAAACGATAATCACGAGGGATGCGCGCACGGTCGCGATTGGCAAGGCGAGGTGAGGTGATAACGCGGAGCAATGGTTGCATTCAGCAGATCGAGCATAAACCGCTACCGTTCAGTACGCTCAAAAGTAGCATTCTCGCGTGGCGCAGTGGATTTAAATGATCGACTTGTCGTACTTTAGTTTTGAAAAATCGTACTTTGCGATTGAAATTTGGCTTTGTAAAATCGGTTAGAAACAATAAACTAATGTATTAAAAAGTTCGAAAAGAAACATTTTTTAGTTAGTAATAGACTCATGAATATGGCCTAAATCGCCCGTTTTCTTATATTTAACTTCAAGTATTTAAAAATCCTGACGTGGTATGCAAATTTGAGTGTTAGATTCGTTTTTAGCGCACATAAATCTATAAGAATCGCCTGGTTTGGTTCGAGTAACAAAATCACTGTTGTCCGGTGTTATCTCTGGTTACAAAATATTGTGTTGTTTATATCAGTACCTCAGAGCTAAACAGTATTAACTCCATTGCCGGTGGCAAGAAAATGTAATTTTTTTCGTAGTAATACATAAAATATAAAATGTTCCGTCGCACGACAGACGGAATTCGACACATCGGTTCACACCGCTCGACATCATTCATAAAATGCGCCAAAACTTCTTCCGATGGAAGTGAGCGGGAGCGCGCTGGAGCGTAACTCTTCTTCGCTACAAAATATGGCGACCGCTACCACTTGCGCTCACTTGGAGCGCTCGGTAGAATGCGCGTTCAGCAGATTTTATTTACTGAGCTGCTTCACAACTGTTGCGGAGCGGAATGATCTGCTGAATGCACCCAATGGCGGTGCCGCTAAGCGATAACGCGGGATTGCGTAAACTTCCCCCAACGATACGCGACCGGCGTTATCGCGAGAGAGAGGAGCGCGCGAGATCGGACGATTGTCGCGTACCTAAGTACACGCCGATGATTCTTTCAGAGGATTCTACGCGCTTCCGAAAAAGTTTTTGCGACGAACTCTGCTCTTGAAAAGGATCGGCTATTGATCGTCCCTGTGGTAAAAAACCCATATTAAGTCCTTTAAAAATCCCATATAATTCCTTGCGGAAATATGTACAGCTACTTGAAACAGCAATTCCAGATACCCATCCCTTAAAATCTGAGAAGGATAAATCGAAATTTATTGGATTTTCTGCGTATATGTAGAAACAACAAAAAATCTCATGAAAATAAATGCCGTTTTATTGGTAATTACCCAATTGGTAATCAGTATAGTAGAATAACGTTTATATCAACCAATTGTGGTTATCCTAGTTATTACCAATAGAACGGCGTTTATCTTTATGGAAAATTTGACTTGTTCTTACACATGCGCATAAAATCCCATATATTCCGATCAATCCTTCTCAGATTTTTGTGGGCGGATATCTGGAATTGCTGCTTCAAATACATATCATGTTTCCATAAGGAATTGTGCGGGATTCCTACAGAATTTTATGAGGATCTATTTGTTTTTTTTTTTCAACAGGGGTTGCTTTTGTAATTCGCAGTTGCCCGGGGAGTCTCGTTCGATCGCTGGAGTGACACTGGCTGCGATTAGTCAGGTACACGCCCTACCTACACGTTGCCTTTTCCTCGCCAACTGATCGAATTAAGGCCGAGATTTTTTCATGTCCGTTTTGAAGAACGTTTCAGTTTCGATACAGCGAAGTCTTCCTCCTCGGAGAGGGAGAAACGTCCTCCCCGTTGCGTGACCCCCGCGTGGATTAAGTTCTCCGCGCGTCCCTTCGCCGCCTTCGGGGAGTTTTTTGCGCCGCGCGGAAGGTGCGACACGGGTGTAGATAGACGCGTGCCTGAGGGAGAAGCGATTACCCACCGAACGAATGTAAAAACGTGATTTTTTTTATATAGTCTAACACTATTTCGGAACGGCGAGCGCGCCGGAGAACGGGGTTTTTGGCGGCGTGCGACGGTGGTGTCCGCGGCTCGATACGCGCACGACTGCGTGGGGGTGCGTATCTCGAAAGGAGGCCTGCACGTCGTAACGGACGACCTTTTTGAAAAGTGAAGAGCGCGTCACGTACGCAGCGTTAAGGTTACCGCACACTTGGGCGTCGCGTCGCGTCGGGTCGCGTTGGGGTGCGTCTAAGCCCGGCGATTATTACCTGAATGTCCATAAATTGTACGACATGCCCGGCGATGCTCGGCGATTCTTACCTGAATGTCAGTAAATTTTACGTCACGGCTCGGTGACGCTTCGCGATGGATGATGGCATCGCCCACTTTTCCGGCGGCAACCGACACAGATTCGGACTCGAATGTCCGTAAATTTTATAAAATATATTATAATCAGACGGTATCTAGCAGTGCAACAAGATGTACGACGGCAGCAGTAGTTCTAATGAGGAAATTGCTTTTATGGTAGCATTGATGTCAGAAAGAAATAGAAAGAAGATAATGTGGATCCATCCTATCAATAAGAAACGCGCCAGTCTTGGAGAATTCGCCCGTCTGGTCGCGAGATTAACCACGAGGTATTTCGATCGCGATGATAGTGAGTGGTAAGAACCGATATTCCGAATTTCGTCTGTTGTGCGACGGACAAAGACTAGTCTTTATGACCGTCCCGTTGCGACGCGTCGTTTGACGCCAAGGATTCGAAGGGAAGAATCCCCGTTCGCGACGCGACGCGCCGCGCCGCGCCGTTTCGCGTTTTCCCAACAGTTTCATTTTTCAAACTGGTGTGCACGATTACGGGAGAACAACTGAACGTATCGCGGTAAATTTTTTTTTAATACAGGAAACACTTGGCAAGGTCCCGATCGAATAAAATTTAAGAAATTTAATTATGGCAAAAGAGTTTCGTGACAGGCAATGTGTAAAGAAAGCAATGACGAAGGCACTAGCTAAAACTGATGCAGAACGAAGTCGAAAATGGAGAGAGAGAATTTAATTAACACAATCAAATATTGCTATATCTGCTAATGCAGATCAACACCAGTCCCAAACCCTGGAGAATGTAACAGATTTTCAAGTTCCTGGAGGATCCAATATCGATGAAAATACATTCCGTGAATATGATATTCCTTACACTACATTTTATGCCCATAAAAAAATTCATATTGAATTCAACAAAAAACACAAAACCTGTGGCCGCCACACGCGGAAGAAGTGAAACTTCGATACCAGTTTCTCTGAATTTGATTCCGATGGTATTAGTTTCAATTGGCTCTACGAAGAGAAGCATTGTAAAAGACTTGTATAGAGCCAATTGAAACTAATACCTACCATCGGAATCAAATTCAGAGAAACTGGTATCGAAGTTTCACTTCTTCCGCGCGTGGCGGCCACACGTTTTGTTTTTTCTTTCTTCTGTCACCCCTCCCCCCCCTCTCTCTCTCTCTCTCTCTCTCTCTCTCTGCTCCTTCATCGCGCCTAGTCATAAGAACCTTCACGGCTATCGAGGTTTAGGTACAAAAAAGAAGGAAAGAGTGAGCGTGAGAACTGCACACATTGTCTGGGGGCGGCTTTAGAGTGATCCTTCTTGACTAGTCTATGCTCGGTGATATTGCAGGGGGCGAATTATTCGGACCCACATCGTTTATAGTCCAGTCTTTCCGTTTAAATCGAAAATTGAGACATACGGGCGAAAACTTGGGAAAAGGTGTGTTTTGATGTTATTAATGGAGGGAACATATTAAAAGAAGAATCATCCCCCGGCAAAGTGTGTAAAAAAATTATTTACTGTTGAAAAAGTCGGTTCTTTGCTAATATTTTGAAAACTACGTGACCTATTGAAAAATAGTTCAGACAAAACTTGTAGATAATAAAATTATCTACAAAAAAGCTATTACACTTTTTACCCTATCTTCAACGCCTAAGAAGCTAGGACCTCCAGATGAGTTGAAATGTTCAAATATTCATAACAAATCAAAAAATTAAGATTTTTGTAATTTTTTTTGTAACCCGTTTAGAAAAATCTCATAATTTTTCCTAGCGAAACCAAATTTTGTTTTTCATTGTTGTTTATACATGATTGATTTTTAAAGTTTCCAAAATGCTTGAATTTACATAGAAATGTGCAATTAAAAAATCTTTAAATTATACCATCGTTTATTTCGGATTGTTTCTAAAAAAAAAAAGATAAATAGCAATTCAACGTATCTTGCCTGCTTTGCAAGATATGCTAAATTGAAAAGGAAGGAGATTTATGCGATGATCACCACTGACTACACAAACTGTGCCAAACATATAGACCTTTATGTGCGCGCGCTGCTGCAGTTGGCTGCGAGTGTCAGTGAGACCCTGGGGGGCCTTTCTCGAGTCACTCGCAAAGTTACGTATACGCATCTTAGCCAATAGACCAATCAGGATCAAGTATTCCGTTGTGGTTGGGGTCCTGATTGGTCTACTCGCTAAGAAACGTATACCTTTCTCTTGCGAGTGACTCGAGAAAGGGGGCCCAGAGGGTTGCTCTCGGCGTTTCGGGGTAAGCCCCGACGCACATTAAAACCCGCTGCACATTAAAACCCGCCGCACACATAAGCCCCGCCGCCTATATCTTGAATAGATATAGGTATAGAGTCAGTGGTCGCCCTGCGTCGTCTGCGTCGCCTGCCTCTTGGGACCGTGCAACACCCGTACAGTGACACCTGGTGGCAGTAGTCGGCGAAAAATCGGCACTTTTATACAGTACCAAATACGATAAGAATATAGAAATCCTCGGCAAAACCAATTAGTGACAACAATATGAATGTTTTTCATCAGGTGTATTTTATAGCAATTATTTATAAGTATAGAATTGCAATAAACAGTAAGTATAACATTTAGGGCCGGTTTATTCACCTTCAGACACGTTGACTGCCATATAATGTACTTTAACCCGGCAGCGGTGGTGGCTGGCAGTCAACGTGTACCGTATGTATCATGCCAAATTAAACAAGCAGATACCGTATGTATCATCCCAAATTGAACAAGCAGATATACCGACATTGCCGAAACTTTACCGACGGTCAAGAATTTTATAGTTAGAGTTGGCTTGAGAAGAGTGCGCTGTGTGTGCTGCGTGAGAGCGAAAAGTGTCAAACGTCTGATTTCCCGATAGCTGTTAATTCAAGAGATCGAAGTGTTTCGTCTATTATTCAATACTTCGATTTTCCGAATTGACAGCTATCGGGAAATCAGACGTTTGACACTTTTCGCTCTCGCGCAGCACACACAGCGCACTCTTCTGAAGCCAACTCTAACTATAAAATTCTTGACCGTCGGTAAAGTTTCGGCAATGTCGGTATATCTGCGTGTTTAATTTGGGATGATACATACGGTATAGGTGTGGAGAGACGTGCCGACTAACTTCAAGCCTTCACCACTAGTTGTGCACGATCGTTCGCCGTATCCCCTCCAAGCAGTTGCACGGTCCCACTAGTCCCGCAGTAGTGGATCGGTATCCGGCCGAGGAGTAGTGTTCCGCGATCCGGCCTCGACACCAGTGCAAGTTTAGTGCAGTGCAGTGCAGTGCTGTGCGTCATTCGCGGACGACGTTTGCATGACCGAGGTAAGAAAGTCCAGTATAAAAATACCTTGGCGGGAGTGTCTCTAGTGATACAGTTACTCTTTCAATTTGAATCCCGCGAATAACATAGACTAGATCGGCGCCTTCCAGAAATATAATAATTCTGGAACGATAATGCTACACGACTCGCGCTGCCAATAAAATATTTTTCGAATTCGCATAGGTAGGTACGTTATATCTGTGCGCTAAGCGAATCGCTCACCCCGCGGAAGTGGACGCTCATTCGTGCGAGCTTCTTTATCGCCGCGTCCCCAGGAATCGCTCGCACGTTTCAGTTCCTGGTAAATGCCGCGATTATAAGCCGAAACCAATCGCGCCTTCGTTACTGTGAAACTTCGCTCTTTGAGAAATTCAGTAATTTTGTAAAACAAACGAAAAATAAAATTTTCAAGGTGCTTCAAGGACAAGCGAAATCCAAGTGTACTATTCAAGTACTTTAAGGGGGGAAACTCCTCCAGACAACAGGTTTTTCAATAATTTTTTACAAAGAACTGAGAGCATTCATTGCAATGAATAAAATTACATAATAATATTGACATTCAAATGTATACACACAAATTTTTCTAGGAGTGAAAAAGACAAAATGGCGGTGCTACAGCTGATCAAACTTGACTCCTCG
Organism: Xiphydria camelus; assembly: GCA_963678675.1. Taxonomy (NCBI): domain Eukaryota; kingdom Metazoa; phylum Arthropoda; class Insecta; order Hymenoptera; family Xiphydriidae; genus Xiphydria; species Xiphydria camelus. Next base: position 5,567,802 of record OY783200.1, read on the forward strand.
AACTTTGCGCCGTGGAACGCCCAGGTCCTTGTAGTTAACTAAAATCAACGAACCAAATTTTTTTCATTAAAACAAATCATTCCGCTTTGCATAAACCTAAATGTAACAAAAAAGAAAAGAAAGAAATAAAAATTTGAGAACAAAAAGAAAAAAACATTTAAAGTTAACTCTTTCTTTGCCCTCAAATTTTTCTTTTTTTTCTTTTTCTTTCGTTAGATTTAGGTTCATGCAAAGCGGAATAACTTATATTAATGAAAAAAATTTGGTTCGTTGATTTTAGTTAACTACAAGGACCTGGGCGTTCCACGGCGCAAATTTCGAGGAGTCAAGTTTGATCAGCTGTAGCGCCGCCATTTTGTTTCTTTCACTCCTAAAAAAATTTGTGTGTATACATTTGAGTGTCAATATTATTATGTAATTTTATTCATTGCAATGAATGCTCTCAGTTTTTTGTAAAAAATTATTGAAAAACCTGTTGTCTGGAGGTGGTCTGGAGGAGTTTCCCCCCTTAAGGACCTTAAGAGCTAACTCACACGATGCGACTTCACTGCGATAGCAGTACGACAAAACTGACGCACTCGGTCGAGAGCACGTCGCACGCGGCAAATCAGCATGGAGACGCAGCGAAGCACTCACGCGGTGCGACTCGCCGACGACGCGACGCGACAGACCTAACGGGTCGCAGGTACCACTGACAAAATTATCGCAGGCAGCACTCACACGGTGCGACTTCCCTGCGACAGCAGTGCGACACGCACCTCGCGCTTGTCTGTATGACATCTACAGTGACGGTGTCGTTGTGTTAGTTTGTCGCGCATCTCTGCTCGCACGGTGCGACAATACTGTTGCAGGAAAGTCGTCGATTGTCGCGGCCGCGTGCGTCAGTTTTGTCGCAGTGAAGTCGTACCGTGTGAGTTAGCTCTAAGGACCGCTGGACTCTGTCGTAGGTACCCAGGTAGCACACTAACGTCGAAATGACGTTTCTTGAAGGTCAGTTCTGACGTCAGATGACGAAAAATATGACGTCATTTTAACGTCGCAAAAACGGTCTAATTGCACATCCACACGACGTCAGAAAAATCACGCCATAATGACGTCCTACCGTATACGTTGTGAGGACGTAAAAAATAACTTCGTTGATCAGTCGGTGTCCTCGAGTCCTCGCATCTGCTGCACGCTCCTGTGGTTAACAATTCTATTGCTATTGGTGTTCATATGAAGTTTGATGAATAAATGTATGCTGCTTTTCCAGTCAATAAGAAAGAGCTTGAATAAATAAGATTTTATAATTGTATTATTCTTTTCCCTAGTTGCCGGCAGTAGCCGAGTGGTCTAAATGCTGGCCTCTCGAAGACTGCTCGGGCGATAGGTCTAGGGTTCGAATCCCGGGTTTGCGGAAAAATAATTTTTCCGGGATCCGGGGATCTAGCTAACACCGGCTATACTCGGGTGGGGAGGGGGGCGGAGGGTGGGACCCCTCTCTGTCTGAGTTGCCCCAAGTGTGGCTCGGGTACAATGATCCAAAAAGGACTGATTGTGAGTGCCCGATAAATGCCAAGTACAGATACGGATTATTCTTTTCTCAACATTTTTCTAAATTTATGATTGTGTCTTTTGATAAATATTCTTGCACATACGCAAATTGATATTAATAAATAAATAATTATATGAATGTTTATTCGTCCTACATTAATTGATTGTTTTTCATTTACTTTAATAATCTGTGCTTTTTAATAAACAGTATAGATTATAACTTGCTCAACATACTCTGGAGACTCGAAATCAAATAATTGATTGATTTAATAATTTAACAAATTACATTTTTTGTCCATTTAATTACAAATAAATTTTGAAGTCCCTATATATGCAGGAGACCGAAATTTTCCTAAGTCTCGTTCGTCATTAAAAATGACGGAGAAGTTCCATCAAAAAGACGTTGAATTTTGACGTCCAAGGAACGTCGTAAATATGACGTCCCGGTGACGTTAATATTACGACAACTGACGTCTGAACCCCTATACTGACCAAAAAATGACGTCTGAGACGTTATTCTAACGTCAGTGTGCTATCAGGGTAATAAGATTAGATAATAGTGATTGAAGTTTTTTCTCCCGGCGAGTAAGTTTAACCTCATAGGGGTACGAACTCCAAAAAAGTACTAATTTGGGAGAAAAGTTCTCAGTAAATATAGCCCAGCTCAAAATTTTCAAAAAGTATTTACCATCACCGATTAATTTGCAAATTGTCATTACTCGGACTTCCAAAGTTGCCAAATCGCGCGCTGATAAGAGCCCCGTCGTTCCCGACAGCATCGCCCTTCCCGCATTTCCCTCAGCATTACGGCATATTTAATCGAACGATCGCCGATCTCCGATCGATTGAATACACGCAATCCTCTCGCATTTCAGGGACGACAGAGTCGTTTCGTTCGCACACCTCGCTCGTCGCCTGATCTACGAAACGTGCGGAGGGATCAATCCGACTTGACGACCAGCTGCCCTGCCACGGTGTCACTCCCTGGTGAACATCCTCGAAAGAGAACATGTCGCACCTAAATATCAATACGGGAAAACACGACGGGGGTGTCGCGAGCACCTCGGCATCGGCCGTGTCGGCGTTGAGCAGCTTGACCGATCTGGTCAGTCTCTTCGAGTGTCCCGTTTGTTTCGACTACGTGCTACCGCCGATCCTGCAGTGCCAGAGAGGTCATCTCATCTGCAATAACTGCAGATCGAAGCTCACCTGCTGTCCCATTTGTTTTGAGCCTTTAGGTGAGTGGGGAAAGGGTCGGTCTTCGTCGCGATCCGAAACACCCCGTTGTGTTCGTCGCTTCGTTAGCGACGGAGAGGGGGGGGGGGGGGGGGCGATAAATACGAATCTCAAATTCTCTCGTCAATTCGTCGCGATCCCTCGAAGGTCGAAGATGGCTTCTTCGCGAAAAGTCGTTAAAGTCACGCCCGAACGATCGGTGAGAAGGTTTTATCATGAATCAGGTGAAAGCCGCAACCTGGCAATGGAGAAGGTGGCGAGCATCGTGACGTTCCCCTGCAAGTACTCGACGAACGGCTGCACCGTGTCGCTGGTGAACACGGAGAAGCCAGATCACGAAGATGACTGCGAGTTCCGTCCGTACAATTGTCCGTGTTCCGTTGCCTTCTGCAAGTGGCAGGGTTCCCTGGATCAGGTGATGCCTCACCTGGTGATGAGCCACAAGAGTATAACGATCTTTCATGGTACGGCGGATCGTCTCCGGTGTCTCTTTCGCACGAGGAAGCGGCGGGTTCGAGTTCTTTTCGTTTTCTTTCCGCGCAGGAGAAGACATCTTTTTCATGGTGACCAACGTCAATCTGCCCGGTGCTGTCGATTGGGTGATGATACAGTCCTGCTTCGGTCACGACTTCATGCTGGTCGTCAAGAAGCAGGAGAAGTACAAGGGCCGCCAGCAGTTCTTCGCCATCGTCCAGCTCATCGGCACGCGGAAGCAGGCCGAGAATTTTGAGTACAGGTGCGTTCTTGCGATTTCTTTCACCTTCGCGGGCCTCCCAGCGGATTGAGGTGTTAAAAAAAATAGTGAGTTTTAATGACTCTTTATTTGAAAAAAAAACTAACCAAATATGGCCAATCTCTCCTCATTTGAACATTATGAAGGGATAAGAAGAAGCGGTTTAAGGAGGTTCATCGGCTAATCAATTTTCTATACATTTGCTTGAAATTTGGACCATATGTTATTAATAGTTCTATCTATACATTCATCAAATTATTGGAACCGTGCCCATACAAAAGTGGAGATATTCACTTTCAAAGTTGGGAGTTTTAACATGCAAGGTATAGGCAAAACATAAGGCTAGAAGGCCGTTTTCATTTATAGCAGCAGAAATTTTCTATATATTTTGCTAAAAAATTAATATATGATGTATGATGATGTTAGGAATGACATATTACAAGATAAGAATACCCAGCCATACCGTTTTTGCGTAATTGAAATTCATAGTACTTAACTTGACAGTTTTTTTTTGTCACTCAGTGTCAAAAACCTCGGTTTTTCGATCGTCCTCGACGCTTGTGAAATCGTGTTTCACACGCTGAAGCTGCTCAGTGTGTGAACAACCTGCGCAGTGCGTAAAAGTACATGCGCAGTGCGTGGACACTTTTTTCTTCACTGGCGCCCACGCTCCAACCTCGGTTTTGACACTGGTGACAAAAAGTCAAATTTGATATTCGTGTGTTTCGCGCCGTTTTTAACTCGTGTGATAGACGCACTCGCTTCGTTCGTGCGGCAAACTTCACGCTCGTTAAAAACTTGCTCTTCACACAGTCATATCGAAAATAACTATTTTATAACACGTGCATCGAAAGTGGTGCTTTTCATGCTAGTTTCACGGGACGAAAATAGCAAATTGCACGCTAGGATAAAAAAGTTGAACTCGCGCATGCGCAGTTTATACTTGCTCCACTTTCGTCCCTTGGGTGAAGTTTCGTTCACTTTCGTCCCTGAAAACTAGCATGAAAAGCACCACTTGCATGCACTTGTTATAAAAAGTATCGTGTGCAACACGGACCAAAGTTGGCGCCGACGAGTGTGATTGCAGCCCTCGCTTCGCTCGGGCAACAAACTTCACACTTGTGTCGGCAATCGCCAACTTTCAGCCCTTGTTGCACAATAGGTATACTATTAACGCGCGCGCGCATCGCTCTATGGAAAGGAGAGAGCAGCGATCTTCGCTTCTTTTAACGTGCACTAGTATGAGTGTATACATATAGGACGCAGGTTACCACCCTAGTGTTCGTATGTACAGTCTACGTTAAGAGTTTTAAAGTATGAAGAGGGGCGCGCTATAGGGAAAGAGTATAGAACAAGCGACTAAACTTTTGGTTACGATTAGAGCCGTTGAACGTCCTTAATGGCGTTCATTATGAATTTGGTAGTCTTGAGATTATTTTGAAAGAAAGTGATTAAGGTTTGTAATCCAAATAATTTATTTTCACAAACACGCAATGAAATCGTGAGGTATCGAAGATGACAAATCAGATCACTCTTTAGCGAAGAAATACCACAATAAACCTTTTCTCATGTTACAAGTAACACGCGCAACGATACCGACTACCTACTTGTTTTACGCGCCGTCATAACCTCAACACTGAGAATCCATACGAATTGTTGCAGCGTTTTAGCGACGGGAAAGTATCGTGAAATTATTTGACGAATTCTGGAACAAAATCTTCAAAATGACTTTTGCAAATAACAATGACTTTCTACTGACTTGATTGAAAAAAATGACCAAACATTAAACAAATTACCCAGTGGGAGCCCTGCCTTCGAGTCTCCTCGAGAAATTGACAGAAATACCTTCGTCTTCCGCAGATTGCAGCTGAACGGACATCAGCGACAACTGATGTGGAAAGCGAAAACCCGCTCGATCAACGAGGGCATCTTGTCCGCGATCCTGGACTCCGACTGTCTGGTCTTCGACACGTCCATCTTCGAGCTGTTCGTCGACAACGGCAATCTCCATATAAACGTGACCATCTGGATGGCACGAGCGAGACCGTGAGAGACCCCACCGAGAACGCGCCGCGCCCCATAACGGTCTCGAGGTTGAAAAGGTATCGGACGAATGCTCCCGAGAAGCGGGCTTTTTCACGCGGTTTCGTTCGTCGTCGTTTCGCGGAGAGAGCGAGAGAAAAAGAGCGCGCACACGCTACGCTTGAAAGCTTTAAAGCGCACTCACACGTTTGTGATATCAATGCCCTAAGTGACCGTGTGACGAGCCGTTTTCCCCTTCCCGCCTCTCCCGGATTCAGTTGGCAGTGTCGCTTTTAAAGCTTCGCGACCGAGGGCTTCGTACCTGAAAGAGAGGAAGAGAGAGAGGCGCGTGCCCTCGCGCATCTCTCCCACGACTGATGCTTCGCATCGCGAACCAGGCGGCTAGCGATTACCGTGCGAGGGGGGGTACAGCGAACGCGACCAACGCGCGCAGTCGGTCGAATTTTGCAACCGCACGGACCCGCGCGAATCTCGCGACGATCCGCTGCGGAGTTTACGGAGGGACGAACGCTGCGTTTATCTCCTTCCCTTGAATCGTATTCTTACGATAGTTTCACGTTCAGTTCTTTCTTTCTCGGTTCCAACGTGCCGAGCAATGGTTTCCTTGATTATTCTCATTTTAATTATTCGTAAGCTTCAATTTTGTCCGAAATATAACGCACTGCGCAGTGTATGCCGTACAAATAGAGAGAACGAGAGAGAGAGAGAGAGAGAGAGAGAGAGAGGACACAAATGTATCCCGATAGAGATAGAGAAACATGAATAGAAGAATTGGTGAATACGCGTATCAGTACTTCATTCCGATGCGTCGAGCGAAAATATTGTACATTATGGTATTTTTTCCTCACTCACGCCCATTTCGAAGCCTCTTCCAGCCTACTTTTAGACCGTAAGATGGCGTTTTTCCCGCGTGACACTGACCGAGAGTCCCCAGGCTGTTAACCCTTTAAGTTTTACTGGGAGAATAGTTTCCCACCAGGCCTAAGTCTCCTAGCTGATGTTTTAATGGGAAACTAATACTACACAAGATAAATGTAAATTCTAATATATATGAAAAAATAATATAAATAAGTAAGGTAAGGTGGGGTAAGAGCGTACCAAAAAATAGACGGGGCAAGTACATTACATCAACATATCAACAAAAACAATAATTTAGGTTAGCATCTGCGGAAGTACCTCTTAGATTAGAAAAAACAGCTTAATTAACATACGATCTCACAAAAAATTACAAATTAAAGATGGTAGCACCATTCGCTAAGAAACTTGAATAAAAATTGATGTGAGGCAGTTGCTCCGTCTATTTTTTGTATACGCTCTTACCCCACCTCACCTTATCTATAACTTGAAAAAATATGAAAACAATTTTTTCATGGCAAGAAATATTATATACATAAAAAGAGTTCATATAATGTGTTTTAAAATGTGTCCCAGTCTTCTGCCACTTAAAGGGTTAAAAGATTGCTTAGTCCGAAGTCGGTCCTTTTTCCAAACTGATAAACGCAATGTGAAAAAAATGAGCCGTATACATACTTCTGTTTGTTTTGTTTCGAGAAATGGGTATCCGTGAGAAAAAATAGTATACCTGTGTCACATTCGGCTGAAATCCTCGGATTTTTATGCTTGTGTTTAGGTCGTAGCACGAGACATGGTGAAAGGATGAGGCTCGCCTTCGGTCCGTCGAGAGACCGGACTGAAACCATTGTCTGTAGTGGCGCGGAATGTGAAGTAAATAATGCAAGAAAATGGTTTAGACTGAAAATTTAGAAAGTTTACCGAATATTCGTGACGTAGAGAAGGCTATAGTGACGGCGCTCGGCGTGACGCGCCGCGATTGCTGCTCTTCCTTCGAAGATAATGGGCATGTTCACGATTTTTTTTGCTCATTCGTTAATACTTTTTGTGCTTATTAATAAGATGTGTTTGTTTTTTTTCTGAGCACTAATTTCTTTTTTTTATGTTTAAAGTTTGACTTCGATTCAAACGAAATCCTTAGTGACGTCACTAAAACCATTGGCAAGGGCCCAAACCCGGGTTTGTGAATGGTGGAGAATCTGTTGCCCGACTCTGATTGGTCAGTTAAAATGGCGGTGAAAGTGCGACGCTTTAAAACGAATGCCTTTTTTAACATCCCAAAAATAATGGAAAAACATTTTTTTAATTACCAATTTTTTACCTACATTACTTTAATACCCTAATCTTCCGATTCATGCACTTTAAATAGTTGTACAAAAAGTTGTGAACATGCCCATTCCATACGGCATCTCGACGCGCGCGTGTGTCCACGTATAGGGAACTGACATATTGCGGTATGACATCTGGTGAGAATAATGTGAACCACTCTCTGCGTGAAGTTGAATGTGTTTGGTCGTTGTTAGTTCAACTATGAAAATAAAGTTATTATGGAAATTGGCGAATTTTCACCTCGTCGTGTCAAAGTAAAAGTAAAGAGTATTGTTGTGTGTATAACTGTGTATCAAAATCTCATAAAGATGTGTGTTTACGGTTTCATTTATTTCCGAAGCCAAATGAGTGCTCTCTCTCTCTCTCTCTCTCTCTCTCTCTCTGTGTATATATTGCCTTCGGCAAAACGGAGAAAATCGATAAGTTAAAGGCATGGATAAATGCTTTAAAAATCGGAAACGAAGTTACATGCCACATGAAAGTATGCTCTCGTCATTTTAAGAAAGAAAATTATATATTGTGTGACTGGTATAGAGGTTAAGAAGTTACCCGTAGCAATGTAGCAGTACTGCTAATGTATGTTTACATTTTTCTCCCAGTCCTGCTTTGCACGAATACGACACTGATGCAATTACCCCATTTCTTTTTATTTCTCCTTTGATTTCATGTGGTTTTCCCTTCAAATTCGACGTTTGTAAACAGAGAGCAGATAACTTCACTGTATCACTATCCTTCGTTTCTTCATTTTTTCCACATAATATAAAATTGCTCGCATTGAGGGTTCTTTCTCCTTCTACGAAATTTCGGCTGGAAGGATTGCATTTTGCCCACAGACAAATATTTTCTAATTTTAAAGCCATTCTATTATTGTACTGATACACATTTTGCGACGCCATATTGCTACGTCACAAGCAAGCTCCGCCTACATGTCAGTTCCCTATACGACACTACGTTTTCACGCGTAGAAGAATGCTTTGACGGTTGATATTGCGTTGCGAGTAGGTACACCCGAGAGCACGGAATCTGTCGCTGGTGACTTTCTTTAAACGTTATTTTTAAACGTACTAACCAATGAACAATTAATTCTCATGCGCTCGTTAGCTACGGTGGCGTCTACTCTCGTTAATGAAAGCATGAGGATTGATTAATCATTTGTTAGTACGTTTAAAAATAACATTAAAAAAAAGTCACCAGCGACAGATTCCGTAAGCCCGGGTGTAGGTACCTATGTATAATTCAAACGATAATCACGAGGGATGCGCGCGTGGTCGCGATTGGCAAGGCGAGGTGAGCTGATAACGCGGAGCAATGGCGGTGCCGCTAAGCGATAACGCGAGATTACGTAAACTTCCCTCAGTGATACGCGACCGGCGTTATCGCGCGAGGTCGGACTATTGTCGCATACCTAAGCGATGATTCTTTCAGAGGATTCCACGCGCCTTCGAAGAAGTTTTTGCGACGAACTCTGCTCTTGAAAAGGATCGGCTGTTGGTCGTCCCTGTGGTAAAAAACCCATATTAAGTCCTTTAAAAATCCCATATAATTCCTTAGGGGCCGTTCGTAAATTACGTAAGGCATTTAGGGGAGGGGGGGGGGGTGTAGACTCAATATTATAAATTCTTACTATAGGCAGGGGAGTAGAGAATCTGATCTTACGTAAGATTTTAAATTGAAAATTTTAGTACTTTCGCGCTAAGAATTGGAGCTATCAGATAGCGCCATCTGCACTTCTGCGTCTCTCGCCTCAATGCTTGGACCTGCTCAGGTTTTTTTTTTATCACAGGACGACAAAGCGCGTATACCAATTGGTAAAACTGCTGTAGAAAAACAAGCACCCTTTCTGATGCATATGGAATATCGAGTGCGACTGCCAGATCACGACTGGATTGTAGCAGAAAAACATAAATTAATACCTTTTCAGTATATGCTGGCATTGAAATTACTCCTGAAGGAATGGGCAGACCTGAAGCAGTAACATACAGTGGGCCTACATACATTGCAATAAGATCAGGAAAACATTCGTCATCATCTGCGCGCACTCATAGCATCGACTTAGAACGTCTTATGGAGTTGAAAGAATTCCAATCTTTAGCCAAAACTGACGATAATTGTGTGAAGCCAGTTATAGCCATGACTGTTGATGGAGGACCCGATGAAAATCCACGTTTTCCTCAAGTTATCTCTCATGCCGTTTCCCATTTTCAAAAATTTGATCTTGATGCTATATTTATTGTCACTAACGCTCCGGGACGAAGTTGTTTCAATCGAGTTGAGCGTCGAATGGCTCCATTAAGTCATCAATTATCTGGACTCGTTTTACCGTATGATTCTTTTGGGAATCATCTTGATGATCAGCGACGTACAGTTAATGAAGAACTTGAACTTCAAAACTTCAAAATGGCCGGTGATATTTTAGCGCAAATATGGAGTAAATTAATTATTGATGATAAACCAGTTGTTGCTGAATATATAAATCCCGGGAGTGACAATATTGATGTAAGCCCAGCGGAATGGTCTCCCGATTGGTACTGTAGACATGTAAGAGAATCTCAGTATTTACTGCAAATTAGTAAATGCACAGATTCTGAATGTTGTGGAAAATTAAGAAGTAGTTTGCGAATCATTTTACAAGATGGGTTTATTCCACCACCTTATCCTCTTCGACAAGCACAAGCTTTAGACATCCCACTTCTTAAAGATCAAGCGAATGCTAATTTTTGTCCCTTATTTGTACAATTATCTCTAAACATTGACATTCCTAGTCGTCCAGACTTCATTTCAACACCATACGACTTTTATTGCCCTGCAGTCCAAGCGCAATTGATTGCACGCACATGTCCAACGTGTGGATTGTACTTTGCATCGAATAAAAATGTTAAAATCCATCGTCAGTCAGTCCATAAGTATCAGTGTGCTCGCACTGAGAAAGTTCAACCGATTAAATTAATACGTCGTCGAGCTAAACAGAGTCTGTGCCTCACATCATACTGTAATAATATTCATGATGTAGAGTGGTACGACAATGAAGATATTGATATCGAAAAATTAGAAGAACCTGAAGAGCAAAAAAATGAATCAATCTTCCCAGTGATTCACTTAATGTCAGATTGGTTAGTCAGTCCGTGGGTAAATAATAGTTAAAAGTTTAATTATTTATCTATTTTGTTCAACATCTTAGGTTTTACTGAACTGATTCTGGTCAACAATGTGATGAATTAATAAAATTAATATTAATGCAGATAATTATTATTAATACAGATTATTATCAATACAGATGATTATTAATAATAAGATTATTAGTAGGGCAATAAAGGATATTTTTTGATTAAACGGTCTTTTATTTTATAAATACGGTTATTTCTTACGAAAATTTCTTATCAAGGGGTAGGGGGGAGTAAATGGATTCTTATGATATCTTACAATAGGGGGGGGAGGGCTAAATTAGCCTCAAAAACGTCTTACGTAATTTATGAACGGCCCCTTACGGAAATATGTACAGCTACTTTTTTGAAACAGCAATTCCAGATACCCATCCCTTAAAATTTGAGAAGGATAAATCGAAATTTATTGGATTTTCTGCGTATACAGTATGCCCCGTGGATAACGCAAGTATTTGAATTTCCCTGACATTTGACTTTGGCAGTGCTTGGAACGGTGCTGTAGTTAGAGTTGGCTTCAGAAGAGTGCGCTGCGTTCTTACGAGCCGTGTTTCGAGAGCGAAAAGTGTAAAACGTCTGATTTTTCCCAGAAACTGTCAATTCGGGAGATCGAGGCGTCTAACCTCGAAATTAACTGAATTTGTAAGCAAAATAATGGTAAATAATGTGTAGAAGTGATGAGAAATAATCATACAGGTTTCGGAAACACGGCTCGTAAGAACGCAGCGCACTCTTCTGAAGCCAACTCTAACTACAGCACCGTTCCAAGCACTGCCAAAGTCAAATGTGGGGGAAATTCAAATACTTGCGTTATCCACGGGAGACATATCTACTGTATGTAGAAACAAAAAAAATCTCATGAAAATAAAAGCGGTCTAATTCGGCGAACGTATAGGCTGCGAAATCCACGTAACGGTCAGACCTGAGGGTGAAAGGCGCGGCGTTGTGCCGTAACCTCGTTCGGTTACGTTACGGGATCATTGACACGGCCAAAACTTCCGGAGCGCACCGTGTCATCGTGCAACGAGCCGTAACATGTTCGGTGTTACGTAAGGCTGCGTCCACATTTGTGACATTTAACCGTGACACGTCTCCGTGACCGTGTCAGTAAAGGTGCGTCCACACTTGTGCGTGACATGTTGTCGGACAGGGCTGCGTGGAATCGTGACAGGACTTGTTACGCTAAATGTGGACGGTGTCTCGGTCAGCCCTGTGCAACTCTCAGAAAAATGTGGTCACTCTCTTTAATGTCGCCAACCGCGTGGCGGCGCTAGCGTCACTTGTCCGCCTGGATCTAAGCGGCTTGATAACTTATTGTTAGTTCAAATGATTGAAATCAATGCAAAACTAAATAATGTAATGAACATTGTTGGCTATTGATTTATGTAGTTATTGAAATCTTATTGCTACAATGAGAAAGTACAAAGTATCTGAAGTCAATAACTATCAATAAAAATTGTTTATTTTACATTTTTAAGCTACATCAATACTCCTTTTCAAGATATTAATTTTCACGTGCATATTTTCTGCTATTATTATCTCTTTCATCTTGTACTTTTGGTTTAGGTGAACAAAACTAGTTTTATATATCTAGTTAGATAATATTTCATGTTATTCCATCCCAGTGGAAGGTTTATTCCGTTCGCAAGATCTTCCAGTACAAACTGTTCGAAACATTTTACTTCTTGTTGCTGAAAATCAATTGGTAATACATTCTCTTCATTTTGCCCTGGCAATGCCTTTGAATTGACATCTTTGACAATATTTTAATGGAGTGCATCGGATGATGAGGGAATTTCTGATAGTGTCCAAGGGAATTGTGACGGTATGGAGCCTTTCTATAGCCGTGTACACTTATACGGTATTTTCATTAAAATGTATCCATCTGGCTTAGTAATAACTTCATGAGTTAATTTTTCACTAGGTGAAAAATGATTATGACAGATAGGATCTCCTGATTTCAGTTGAGGCAATTTTGTAGCTGCTCGCCATGCCTGGAGAATGTCGTTGTCTTTCGGAGCAGAAAAAAAGATCCTTTCTCTGGATTCGAGTCGTACCCGACTGCAAGAAATCGCTTTACATCTAGGCATTTCTTATTTTTTCTAACTTTTTTTTATAATTAAATCCACTCTTCGACACTTTATTGAATTTAATGAATTTATGGTCAACTCACGATATACACCCGGGGACACGAAATCTGTCGCTCGTGACTTTTTTTAGATGTTATTTTTAAATGTACTGTTGACTCACTCACTCAGTAAATACGATCCTGTGCTCAAACCGCTTGACGTAAACAGAAGTAAAGAAAGTAAGGATATATTTATATTCAAATATTTATTTTGAAACACTTTTCCTGCAGTTACAATACCTACTACCGAAATCATCATACCATTGAGCAGCTGTTGTATTAGTAGATGACTGCAATGTTTGATTAGAAAGTTGTGAATATGTTTGTGATTGTGTGGTGTCAGATTGGTGTGAAATGGGAAGTGGTTGTAAAGAACGAGAAGAATGGAGTAGTTCTGGTAAAGGTGCAGGCAATAGTGCTTGTAGAAATGAAGGAGGGGAGGATGATTGTGATGAAGAATAAGAACGAGTGGAAAAGGTGCTGAATCTGGCATAAACTGAGGGAGAATTGTTGCTTGAAACATTAGATTATTCATATCGTTCATCAGGTATTGCCGATTGATTTCGTCCATTTTTTTGAGCTTGGCAGCAACTAGCTCTACATAGATAGCACATTCGTCCTTTTCTTTACTCCTTTCATTTTTTTTGGAGAAGATATTCATATGCCTCACATCCACTCTTGGATCAGGATCATCTGTAGATTGTCTTCGTTTCTTCTGTGGTGGTAATTTCTTTGGTGACAGAAATTCCTTTCTTTTCAATTGTAGTCGGTTTTCAACAGCAACAATTTCTACTTCTTCGTTGACTTCAGTAGTCTGTTCTGTATCGGAAGTACACTCGGTAATAATAGAAGCATCACTGTCCCCACTCTTATCATGTTCCTCTTCACTTGTCTGAAAATAAATAAATTAATTTAGAACTTCTTTCTTTAATGATGATTTAATTTATAACAGTTATAATTGTTGAGAGGAGCGGTATACACATATAGGGGAATTATGCCTAAAATGACATACTGAAGTTTTTTTAAATTTAGCACCTTGCACAGACTCCCTATGACGCCCGCCAGAGTTTAAATTGGCAGCACCACAATTTCACATAGTTATGTGATTCCAACACAGGAGTTCAAGTCGTAGGGGAAGGTGGGGCAAGATGGGGACTCTAGTATTCTACAGTGTATACTTGCTAATTATGAAGCATTTAAATAGTTTCGAATACTTTATTGCAAACATTACACATTACTTAACTTATAACAATGATAATAATCGTAAATTAAAGTTGAATTATACCAAAAATTTAAAAATAACGTATCACTGCGTAAACACCATCTTGCCCCGCTCGTGGGGTAAGATGGGGACAATAGTGGGGCAAGATAACGTTGGCTTTATTATTCAACATATAACCAAAAATACCCTCTTTTTTAGGTGTTTATACTACGATTATACATATTACTGACATAAAGTACAGATATGATACACTTCATCATCTTCTTCTTCCTCGCCAGCACAAGAGCAGTGTGCCCATCGACTGCATTTGCGACATTGCACCCATCCCTCGCTTGATTCTGAATATAGATCATTGCAGTAAAGGCAGGCTGCGTCCTCTTCATTGGAGGCTTCAGATGAAGAGTACGACGTTGATTGTCTTCTTCGGCGTGGCCTTTGAGAGGAGAAGTCAATTTGTGTCTTCACCTTTTTAGTTAAATTAATTTTCCTCTTTTTGGAGGCCTTTTTAGCAGCTTTTCCAATTGTTTTTGCTTGCTTTTTCGATTCCTTTGCAATTCTTTTATTATACATCTCTTCCACCTCTTCCTTGTATGCAGTATCGGTGAGAATAACTTTAAGTCTTCTTAAATCTAAAGTCGTAAGCCCAAACAATCTTGCCTCCATTTTTTTCAAATATATAACAAGCTGCATTTCCTCTTCTTCAGAGAAGGTAGTAGTTCTTGGTCCCAGCGACTTTTTTATTTGACATGGAGCACCATTAAGTTGTCGACACTCTCGAACTTTTCTTTCTAAAGTTGTCTGAGGTATGCCATAAGATTGTGCAGCTCTTCTGTACCCTACCTGACCATTTAAAATGGCTTCAACAGCTTTTCTCATACATTCCTCTGGCCATTTTCCTCGTTCGGTTTTACGTTTATATGTTCTAACCATATTCTGTAACAATAACAAAATATATAGGTACCTATTATATAGCGCGGGGTAAGATTGAGACGTCCCCATCTTGCCCCGTATATATGTCCCCATCTTACCCCTCTATGGCATTTTGAGGTTAAATGTGTTCAAATTGCTTATATTTTAAACGAAATTATATTAACTATACATGATATCAATCATAAAGGAGCATATATTAAGCAAATGCATGCAGTTTATATTAAAATGACACTGTACTTACGATAACTGCACTAAAATCAGCTTCGA
This sequence comes from Xiphydria camelus, assembly GCA_963678675.1. Taxonomy (NCBI): domain Eukaryota; kingdom Metazoa; phylum Arthropoda; class Insecta; order Hymenoptera; family Xiphydriidae; genus Xiphydria; species Xiphydria camelus. Next base: position 5,583,233 of record OY783200.1, read on the forward strand.
ATAAAATAGCAATCTCTTAGGACATATAGCGCGACACACAATTTCTATGATAACATGAAAACAATTGACGGTAGCATCGCCAGACTTACAGCAACCACTAATAGGCGTATTCCGAAGCAATTTTTGAGGCAGTCCGAAAGATGGCACCACTATAAACATAAATAATTACGAGTACCCCATCTTACCCCATGGCCCCATCTTGCCCCACCTTCCCCTAGTGGGTGTAATTTAGAAATGTAAGAGTATTCAATGTAATATTTTACTTGAAGTTGAAGTAAAATTCTATGAATAGCTTATAAGCAAATTCAACGGCAATTATACCGTATGTCCCACTCTGTACTGGCCAGTTTGAAAGTTACCTTCGGATAGGCTTGGTCGGTAATTGAGACATTTTATACCGTAATTATAATTATTTTCGTATTTTCCATTATTCACAAATTCACAATCTCGAGGTTAGACGCTTCGATCTCTCGAATTGACACCAATTCTAACTGCCGACTCGACTTCTACCGTATTAAATGACTCGATTACCGACCAAGCCTACCCGAAGGTAACTTTCAAACTGGCCAGTACAGAGTGGGACATACGGTAGAGAATGCTAATGTAGTCATTATTGTTCATTTTGCAAGTCGATTCTTGCAGTTAATATAATGCATGCGAAACAAGATGATGTTTACGAAAACTATGGAGTTCAGGGTAAAACGACATGTCACATAACAGGGCATAATAGCATAGCGTGTCATTTTGCCCTGATAATTATTAGGCAGATTTTTATTTAGATATACCTAATGTTTTTATAGATGGTTGAACATTACAAAAGAAAAAGTGATCGACAGAGCTGGAGTGGATTTAGTGCATTAAGTGCCAAAATTGGGCTCACTGCGAATGTGCTGATACCTCACCAAGATGCAAAGTCTTCGTTTGTGAACTTTGTCTTTAAATAATAACTATGTTCTGTTTCTTATTATCGTTAATTTTTAATAAATATTTATATTCTTAATAAATGTTCTTTTTTATTTTTCAATAAATAATTTACTTTTCGTGTTTTCAGAAGTTTTTTTATATTTGTCATTTTACCTGCATGTGAGCCTAAAATGACATAGGAAACCATTTTTTAAAATTTTACATTTCTCTAAAAAAAGCAATTTTAAATATTTTTAGGGGGGTAATAATATAATTTTACCTAATATCTAACAATCGCATACAAAATTTTAGCTATATAATAATTTTCAAATACTTTGCAATGGAAAATATTTAGGGTATGTCATTTTAGGCATAATTCCCCTATATTTAGGTGTTTGAAATTAATACATTTTAACATTAACAACTTTTAACATTAATTACAGATTCCTACGACTTCTGATAAATGGAAAAAGATAGCACACATTGAACACGAGATATTGCAGTTTAAACTTCCCTTGGGTCTTTGTGGACCCATTATAGCGGGAACGAAAAATTCGAAAGGTTATAGCGTTTGAGAGTTAAATCTACCTTTTGACGAACCATTGCCGATGAGAGAAAAGCCTATACCCTGTGTTATTGTTGGTGACAACGCATTTCCTCTCAAAAATGACCTCATGGTTCCTTATAGTGGAAATCATGTCAGAGGCACACCAGAGCGTATATTCAACTACTTACAGACTTTCTAGAGCCCGCAGAATAATTGAAAATGTATTTGGAATTATGTCTGCAGTATTTCGAGTTTTACGAAAACCCATTTCGCGCACAGCACAGTCGCACATTATCACACACACACACACACTCTCTCTTAGCAGCAGCCGTATCATCACTTCGCCACCATTCATCATTCCGCCTGCATCCTGCAGCTGTCACTGGGGGGGGAGTACTGTGGCGACCTACCGCCAGATGGCTTCGACGCCGATCTGCCGGCTACCGCGGCTCTCGCCCCCATCTCCCGATCTTCTCGCTAGTACTCCATGTTTGGAATAACAGCCAAAGCGATGTTAAGAAATATAAAGTTTATTACAAGTTTACATAAAGTTTATTATATTGAAGTTGGTACGCTTAAGTGTCTATGTAATTGCAAGTCTATGATCGTGTTTAATGACCAAAGTAATTGCACAAGTCCAAATATTGAATGATATTTTTATGTTAACTTTAGATCTAGAAGCTGTTTATTTTTTGTTATTGATGTATAACCTGAAAAAAATATAAATATTCGCTCCCCGTGGAAGAAATTGTACCTACTATGATGCCCACTTAATTCATGAAATAAAAAGTTTCAGATTTTCACTCTGTTAGCTGCACCAACTACAGTACTTTACTTACAAGAAATGGAAATTATTATTAAATTATTTGTCAGCTATATTTATAAATAAATGTGCAAATCATTATTTCTATTTTTTATTATCGTCGTTTTTGTCCGCTATTATGGGTGGCTGCAAATTTACCAACACACAGCAGACATGAACGATGTCGTCAATGCAACTAAACAGATTTTCTGGTATTTTGTTTAAAATTTGATATGTCCTCAACCGTTGCATACCTAATTCTTTCAACGTGAATACGAACATTTGTTATGTTGTAAGTATGTTCAGTATCTTTTTGCGTAAATTCTCCTGCTTTTTGTAAAAACGGTGGCATTACAAGTACCTACAACGTTCTTGCCTTTTTCATCAAGAGTACGAGTAATTTATGGAAATTCTTTATCAGCTAATTCTACGTATCCATCTTCTAATAAATCTATTAACCCCGATTCAATAGTGACTTGTGAATCACTCTTCTGCCACCAGCAACTTTTGATTTAAAGCTAATAAAGCCTCCTGGTGTCGCACCTACCAGAAGTTTTGCTCTGAAACCCTTTTTGAAGAATACCTAGAAGAAAAGTTCACTTTAGTTTCAGTATTCTCTCACCCCAGCGCTTCAGTCGCTGCTGTCATCCCCTCCAAAGAAACGCACTGAGCGAATACGGAGTTCTAGGGAAATATGCGCGAATGTAACAAATACACCCTCGAGCTCAGATTCTAATCATGGGGAATTTTCAAAATGTAATTTTTAAACGTAACAGCCAATTGGCAATTAAATCTCATACTTTGGTTCTCATTCATTGGTTGGTATATTGAAATATGACATTTTTTTAAAATTCCCCATGATTAGAATCTGAGCTCGAGGGTGTAGATAGCGGAGAGATGCACGATAGTATTAGGTCGACCGAGAGACCGTTGCACGTGGAAATAAGAGGTTACTTCTCGAAAATTCGCAGCAAGCTGGATGTTGGCATACACCTTCATTTAATAATTATAAATAACGTTATATTTTCCACCGATTTTCACAAAGACTAGAATTAGGCTTATCGGGGAAACCATGTAAAAAAACGCGCTTTTCAATCTACCTCGAAGATGGTGGGGAAACGAATGCATGACTATTGCAGCACTATATGTAAAGGCGGAGGTAAACACGCGGGATTCGGCGAATGCCGAGCAATGCTCGCCGATGTCAACGAGGCTTTCAATGGTGACAGTCGTATTCAAATTTTTTGCTTCAGGACTTAGTACAACTGATCACAAACTGTATTACGCACGAACGAAACTTTTGAGTAACTCTGTACTCTGAGTTCCTTGCTACACAGAAACCTCCTGTGTACAAATGTACCTCACACATTACACTGCCTGGCCCGTTAATCGTGGCAACAGTGCTTCTCTCTCCTTAGAAGACCGCTATGTGCCTGCCACTGCGTGCCGTAGTGGGGGCTGCCGCGCCATGCCACTGGCTATCCCCTCTCCGGTAGCAAAAGTACTACTGAGTCCCATAGTCACAGGAGAGGGCTAAATCAGCTGTGCGCACTGTTGCCACATCATCGTTACTCGTCCCCAACGAAAAACCTCAGTTTTTATGTTATAATTTCTCTGAAACTATATGGCTCAGCACTTCCAGTTTTTGTGAACATAATCCTACAATATCATTTTATTCGCCGTTAGTTTTTCTTTAACATTGTAAGATTGGTTCTGTAGTTATAGCTAAAAACGTCACTGAGGTACCGTCTTTCTACATGTTAGCCATTGAAAGTCAGTGTAGAAAATGCTACTTTGAATTAACATTTTCTTTTAAACTACATGGCTCAGCCTTTTGAAATTTTGGGAATCGATGGGTAATATTTCAGTCTTTTGATTGGCAAAATTTCATGAGATTCGTAAGAAAAACGCAAAACCATGGAAATACCTTAAATCGCTACTCCTTCATTTATTTTATCATATGAGGCTAAACTTACTCGCCAGGAAAGAAACTTCAATCGCTATTATCTCATTAATTATGAGCTTCAGGCTCACATTTGTATCACACTTTTTTGAAGATTACGTTTCAATCTACAAAAAAGTCTTATATCGATATAGGTCAAAAATTCATTAATAACCAGATAAATAGTGATTGAAGTTTCTTTCTTGGCGAGTAAGTTTAGCCTCGCATGGTATATATTATAACTTTTGCAATTGCGGAAAATCATCTATTTTCAAATTGCGTTGTCCGGGCAAACTGCGAGTGGTAATTCTTTTAGAAAGCAGTGGTTTTTTTTATTACATCTTCCAAACGACTAATGAAATAATGAAAATCATTTCGCTCTTGTCAAGCGCGGTATTTGCGTGTTCCTTCGAAATGTCTCGTTATAAATTGATATTTAAATTTTAGAAAACAGTGTGAGATCCAGCTGAACCTTCCGTCTGCAAATATTACTCAAGAGCCGACCAAAGTGCAGAGGGACCACCCGCGTAGCGGGTAATTTTTGAGAGGGATTTCGAGGTGTAAATCTCACTAAAGGGCTACTCCTATCGTACGGTAGTCAATAAAAACCTGATTATTTATGTGACTTTGAAGAGAAAAATGCATTTTTATTTTCATATTTCAGTACAAAGATATTTCTCCAGTGTTAATTTGTTGAATTATTTTTTTCAAAGTTATACCAATTTATATGGATAGAATAAAAGATATTGTATTGTTTTACGCGTGTACAGGTATATATAACACGCTTAAAGATCTATTTCAAAAATATGCATAACGTCTTTTGAGTGCGTTAAGCAGCCACGAATTCAGGAATTCGAAGACACTTGAAAGCACGCGGTACATTGAAAAATGAAGGAGAATTAACGTGCAATATTGACTTCTTAAGTTTCTCTATAGTTTTGTAACAACTTGTGTCTGCGAATAAGTTTTTTACGTCACACAACACATATTATATGAAAATTATTGTAAATGAAGCTATAAGCTATGGTTTTATAAATGCGTATCTCACGACGCAGTGGTTTAAACAATTACCTAATGCAGTTGAACATAATTCAAAAGCTATCGCAATGTATATAAAGAAATTATATTCAAAAGCCTGTTCATTGATGAAGCATTTTTTATCGAATATTAATTTTGCAATTCCTATATTCACTGATGTTCAACTACATATTGTGCATTTAAAGCACTGTGCGCGGCTTTACGAAATAAACGAAATTGTCTCATAATGCGTGTCGAATTATTGCCCACGGCGCGTTTTACTTCGAAGGTTGAAACATACGTTACGCATGTGAAAGAGAGAATAAGCTAAAAATATATACGGCGAAAACGGTCAGAAATCGAAAAAGGAAATAAAGGTAGAGGGGATGGGACTATAATATAATTTCTACTGTAATCCAAATATCGGTCATGGAATATTTATTTAACATAGATACTTAATAATACAGATAAATTGCTTATGTACAGATTGATATGTTCTAGGTAGAATACCGCCTCTCCCTTCAGTTACTCTAATTGATTAACAAACATTTTAACGCGCGCATATAAAAATCATCTTATCAAGAACTAGACAAAATTTTTTATAAAAATCTTTTTTTTTCATAATGAGCTAAAGTTTTCTCAAGCTATACAGATCGGCAATTACAGAAGTATAATATAAAAATAGTTTCTTAGTGAGCACATTTTTAAGAAGCAAAAGAAATTTACAAAATTAGTTGACAATTAAAGCGCAGATCCTTAACATAAGAATTACAATATATCCTATTTTAAAAACGATTTATTATATACAAATGAATGAAACGCTAAACGCACTCGTAAACAACTATCCTATAATTAATCAATTTCAACTATTTCAAAGACAATCAAATTCCCAGCCCATTTTCCTTTGCAATTTAATTGATTCTTACCAATTTTATGGCACCCTTATCCAACTACAGAACACTCGTTAACCCCCCAGCTAAGACGGTCGCCTCCGGTGTAAAGGTCTTTATATCCGATTCCAATTTAAGTTTCATATAGTGCCAAAATAATATCCCCATTGCAATAGAAAAAATAATAGAATTTCAAATTTCTGCTCAAATCCTGATTAAAATGCGGCGCAACGCGTCCACTTATTACACTAAGGGCCGATATTACAATGTCAGTTTAAACCGAAGTTTACAGGTTACCGCTGTTTTTGGTATATGTTCGTGTGACACGAAATATACCAAAACCAGCGGTAACCTGTAACCTTCGGTTTAACCTGATATTGTGATATCGGCCCTAAGGGGCTGGAAGAACGATCGTAAGATTCTAAAATTGAGACATGTGCAAATGGAAAAAGCTGAAAGTGCCATACCTTGGAAACTTAAGATTTGTTATAAAAATCTTACACTTCCAAGGTATGGCACTTTCAGCCTTTTCCATTTACATGCCTCAACGCGTGAAACATTTCTCTCTCGCGAACACCAAAAAAGCTCTCAACTGCAGTATCTTCTCTGGACCAAAACGACTTCGCCCGCAACCAAACTTGTACGAGATACCATGTATTGTTCTATGCAATCCCTGCAGTCCTTGGCAGGTTGGACTTTGTAAGCCAATTTTCGACAACTGTAGCAACGTTTCTCGCTCCTGGATGCTCTGTGACGACGTATGGTGTGCGCCTCATGCACGGTCAGCCTATCGCGAGTCGCCGTCGCTTTCCACTCGCTGTCGATCTTGGACCAACAGTCATTGCAAAATGTGTAGTGTATCCTGCTGGCGCAGGCCAAGACTATGCCCTGGGAGCAGATCATCTCGTGCAGGTGTTGGTAGTAGGCGTATCCTTCCAGCGGCACGATACCGTCGATGGGTCCGTAGTACTCGTGGAAGTCCATGTCCTCTGCTCCTTCCGGCAATTTCATTGCTGCTGGCTTATGTGATATTTCTGTTAAAAAATGAAAGGAGCTTTGAGTTTCATCGTATCCGGATTCGAGTGACTTGTTCTTCCTTTTATTTTGCCCGAGTAAACAAAATTCGATACCAATTTAATCGAGAATGGATCATTCTCGACGTGATTACAAAACTATCCGAAGAATAGAAATGCTGTGATTTTTAATGTGGTCCTTTTTTTGTCTTACTTCTATCCGTTGTTGAACAGCTTTTAATTTTAAAATAAAAGTAGCCCTTTTAAATTTATCACACAAGCCGTTTAAATATCATTTTCAAATTGAAAGTAGATCGGAATGCGATCAAAAATGGTTACAAATGAGATAAAGAATATACTACATTAAGATTACGATATTCTGATTCTTCCAATGATTTTTGAATCACATCAAGAATGATCCACTTTCCATTAAATTTTCATCAAACCGGCGTCAACAATTTTTTCCTCGGATCAACTACACGGAGAGAAATTTTTCGGTAAAAATTACCTAAATAGTAGGGTAAGCGTGTAGCATTCGGTGTTTTACGGTTAATTTTGTAGAGGCGCTGGTCAGGAATTAACAATCAACCGATATATTTTGACGAACGTTCCAGAATTTTTACCGTTCCAACTCTACAATTTTACCCGAACAGGAATTTTTATGCCTGCGCAATATAGAAAGTATCCCTCCGTTAATAAACGTTATCGTATAATAGCAGCAAAAATTATCATTCGGCCCTTAAATTGTAACAAGTTGTGCGCCTTAATTTTTATCATTACGTTACTGCACAATTACCCTAGAGTCACGGAATTTTTACCTATCCGGGTAGATAGATTCTACCAATGACATCTATAAAGGCGATCACGTGAGCGTCAGTTCGCGTCAGTTCGGCCGTTTTCGGCCGATCGTCAGAAGTCGACGCACGTTGTGAGTTGTGGCCATTAGAACCGGTGCGAGTTGTTCCAGAAAAAATAAAGTGCTTAAACTAATACATTTATAAAAAAAAACAATTATTTAAAAAGGTGAATTACTGTCTGGTGAAAGCGGCTCTCTTGAGGTAAGTGATTTTATTTAGAATATTTAGAGATATGTGTGTGAGCGTGAGAGCACCCCGAATGTAATTATGTTGATGGACCTAGCCTCCGAAGTTTGTTTTGCATGAAAATAAAAATGAATTAGTTTTTTTTCACGTGAATAATCAACAAATAGTAGAGTGGAATATGACTAAATAAATATTCGTTTTTAATTGATGAATGACACATTTGGGAAGACCAAACTGACCCCAGATGTCAATCGAATCGATTTCTTAAAGTCCATAAAAATTCCAAATTTGTAAAAACTACAAAGATCTATGGGGAAATGTTAGTAGATTTTTTAATCATATTTTTTGTGCCTGATATACGGAGAAGTCTCACCATTTTTGTCCATTACCAGGAGTATTTGATGGGAAATTCTGGTGATTTCTTTTTCGTTATAAATAAGAAGAGAAGACTAGAAGAAAAATTAGGGGAAATTCATGCAAAAAAATTCTATACTGAAATTTCAAGGCACCGTTAGGAGTGGACGCGTGAAGCAAGGGTGATTCACGAAGTCAGGTGGAAGCGGGCAGTTTCCCCCATAATGACGTCAAGGCAACGGGGCTTTCCAATGCAGGCCCAGGATGAAGGAGTAAGGGGGTCTTATGCTCCTCCAGGCAATCGAAGGAAGCCATTCGATCGACAACCAGCGTGCATATCGGATCGTGATCCGAGTCTCATCGAGGATTGCTTCAGGACTCATCGTGCAGCCGCGTCGAGTCTACCGCGTCGAATATAGCTTACAATACATAGAGTCTCAGCAGATAAGATTTTCATTGAAAAATTTTAATCTATTTAATTTTGTATGTCATTTGTTCTTCTGAGCAGAAAAGTGTGAGGAACGATTTGACGGAGAAAACCTAGGGTCTGCGGGCCGTTAACGGAACATCCTCGATAACGCACGGACAACCATACCGATCGTCCGACTAACAGGACACCGACGCTACCTGAGAACGCACGGTGATCGGCTCGGAATAAGGGACGAGCCGGGCGTAAGGACGGCTTGGGCAGCTCGGTGGTCATTCTCTCCTTCGACCATCGCAAGAGCTACTTCGGCGAAAAGTCGAAGTCAAGTCGCAGTCACATTCATCACGTTGTAACTCACAATCAGTCGCATTCATCAATAAACTGTTCTTTCGGGAAATATTTCCTACAAAAGCTGTCGAATTTTCATTAGCAATGAACGCGTAACAAGGAAGTTAGAAATACTCGTCGTTTGCAGCGATCGTTTACTACCTGGCCGCAATAAACTGCTATTTCTGGCACAGGTAAGCGCGGGTACGTATCCCGATGCCGCGACTTCCTCCGTGATGCGAATTTTTCGGCACTGCACTGGTACGAAAGACGCGGAACGACGCGACGCTCGATAGCAACGGTCACAAATAAACGCACTTAGCTCAAATGTCAGGAAAAGAATTCAATTCCCGATATTAAACAAGTAATTAGAACAAAATATATGAAAATTTCCATACAATTTTTAATTTAATAATTAATTTTCACTTAATAAGGTGAAGAAAATTTGCTCACGGATAAATAAAAAATATAAAAACGTAAAATAAAAAGTATCACATTGAACGGTAAATTTATATTCTAATTGGTGGGAAAAAAATAATCCTTGAGGTTAGTAATAATTTCACACAGTACAGGTTAGTATATTTTACCGTACCGGTGCAGCAGTTTCTACCCCGAGAACAGTAAAATCTTTCTCATTGTTTGACACTTTCAATCTATTTCAGCCATAATTTTCATCTATTCCAACCACATTTTTTATTTGATACAGAGGTCACATTTTACTTTCGAGAACATGAAAAACTCTTTGAATGCATGATATTTTTTACCTTACTGACCAAATGCAACACGATTACCGTACTAGTTGGGTATTTTTTCCCTGAATTTCAGGCAAATAGTACTGACGATTTCTCTCCGTGTAGACGCGTTCAACGTAGGTACCTATAGCTTTCACTTGACACTGATCAGACTCACTTTTTTTTCCAAGAGCTTGACAATTTATATGGAGAAATAATGTCTTCGCGAAATTTCATACAAAAATTCAGCAGGGTTTCATTTTCGATAATTCATTCTTTTGGTTCCAGAAACTTAATAAATTATTCGCCATCGCTCAAGATTTTCGCGAAGCAGAAATGTTCGATATTAATAACAACGTTCGATTCTTCTGTTATTATACGAAAAAAAAAATATATGACTTACCTTTAAGAACAAATTTGTCGAAGTTGAATGATCTGGTCGGTGACAAGTTGACGTGATGCGATGTATTTCTTCCGCAGTTTATTAAACTCAAGCACTGTCACTTCGATGAGCACAAGAACACTTCGAGACAATATTCCTTCACGAACGAAGAGAGTGAAAACCAAATGTCTACGAATCGCGCGAATGCAAATGTCGATCAGTTCTTCACGATGGTCAAAACGAAAGTGTCCATATCCCCTCGATTAACCATTTAAATATCTCTACCCACCCCCAATTTTCCATAAGTAATCGGTTATGGTGGGGTACATCCAGGTACTCTAAATGACCCGTTATTCTCATGATTCCGATTAGAAATCAGGGGTCAATTCAAATTCTCGGTTTTACTCCAATTTCCTCAACCTTCCCGGAACTGTACCTGCGACTCGCCGGGTCAGCGATTATATCGGGCATTCCGCATAAACCGTCCTCCTTGCGTTTAATATCCCCTTTTAACAAAAGGTTTACGGGAAAATTCAAGTCTTCAATTTCTACATTGTTCATTTTCGGCGACGTGCATTTTATTGCACTTATATTATACCCCATTCTTATATTATACCCCATTTCAAGGAATCTTTCGGAAAGCCATCGACTAACGGAATTGGCCGTTCGAATTAAAGCAACATTCTGATATGATCTTTACGGATATGAATTACAGCAGATTTTTTTATTGTCGGAGGGAAATAATGTTTCCATCCATGGTAAAATTTCTCACGTGTGTCCCTATTTAATCAAAAGATCCGATTCACTCGGATTGGAGTAAAATAAGCGGAACAAGTGGAATTTTTAGCGAAACATTTTCAATTTAAATACCCGATTCCGATTCAGTTTTTCCAAATCAGAGTCTAATGTTACGGTAAATTACAGTGCTCTCCCTCCATAATTCCCTCCTCGTTAATTCAGAGCGCCCGAAGCACAAGAGGGGAAGCATTCCCCCACTCTTGTTATGACGTACGTTGCGCGCAGGTATGCGCCGAAGGGGAATACGGGTTTAGTTTACGCGTCTATTTTGGTTGCGCGCAGGTACGTACCTCTCTAACGGACAGAGTGGGAGTATTCCATAATTCATTTTTTTTAGAATTCAAAGCCCCGTAGTACTCAATTATGGAGGGAGTACTGTACCGCATTAAGGTTACCGCACACTAGGGCGTCGCGTCGCGGCGCGTCAAAATACCGACTGGATAAAATACATACAAATAAATGTACTACCGCACACTAGAGCGGCGCGTCGCGTCGCGTAAAGGTAAGTCTATACCGGGATACAAATATGTTGGCAACACTATAATCCGGTGTTGGCAACACGATAATCCGGTGTTGTCAACATGTATCCCGCCGACTTGCAACTCGCCGACGGATACTCGGCAACAGCCACTATCCGAATGTAGGTACAAACCGGGATACAAAATGTTGGCAACATGTTGGCAACACGAGTATCCCGTCGACTAGCGACAATTTAATTGCTACTCGTAAACTGCGGGCGGCATGACATCAAAGAAAGCTGTTGCCTGTTGCTTGTATCCGAGTTTCCCATTTGAAATGGGAAACATCGGAAACATCGCTCTCTCTGGACTAGAATCTACCTACCTACCTACCTATATATACCTAGCTACCTACCTACCTACCTACCTACCTACCTACCTACCTATACCTACCTACCTACATACGATAATGTTCCGTCGCACGAGGGGCAGAATTTCAGAAGGTCGATTGAAACCTTTTAATAGTATCGATCATAAATAACATATATTTCTTGCCTAAATTTTTCATTGAATGCCACATTATACGGGCCGCACAGTGTTCACATGGCAGATCGGACGGCGTATCGTATTTCTCATTTTACAAAGCAGTACTCTCTCACTACATGTGTATGTTCTTTCTAGATTGAAAATAAAGGCACGTAATTATTTCTCTCGGCAGAGGCACTCTCCCGATGCGTGATTTCGCGCATACGGTTGCCAAGTGGCACGTGCGAATATCAAGCCACGTTTAGGCTTCTGTCGGTAAATTTGAGCCGCGTCAAAGGAGCTTCGAAATATAGCGGTATCTATTACCGCGGGCACTGCAGAAAATGACTCATTCTGACCTGTCCCATATCGCCCGCCTCGCCGGGGGTATGTTTCGGCGAATCTAGGCTACCTGAAGGGTTAATTGCCGGACGAGTCGTAATGAACCCCTTACCACAAAAAAATACCCGTTGTAATAGATACCGCTATACTTTGAATATTAAATCAGCTTTGTAAAGGGGAGAAATGAATTCAATACATGACTGATGCAGTTGATGGCCAATTAGGGAACACTTAATGACAAGTAACTCCGCCATTAAATTGTCACCATAGCTTGTCCCGTTTTGTAAAAACTGTCGCTGCCTCCACCTTCTTTTTCGCTTCTGGGAGGCTATTATGATGAAAGCAGGACTAACACCAGCAGCAATAGACGGTTCCATTTTTTAACATCAAGACTCCGTTTCGTTTGAACGCTCAACTGGTTCTGATCGCATGTATCCAGATACAAGTCGATGTATCCAACAGTATGTTGCCAACAGCGACATCGTGTTGGCAACACTCAATGTTGATGTTGCCAACAGCGATGTTGCCAACAGCCATAAACGTGTTGCCAACATGTTGCCAACATTTTGTATCCCGGTCTAAACGTACCTTTATAAATACTAGCCCTCTCTGGGGAAAGTTCGTTCTTGACTTTTCATCTTAATCGCGGGCGGTTAGTTTGGCGATAACCCGCTGCGCTGGAGATATTTTTACGTATCGTTTCCCACGGGGACTTCGTTCGTCGCTGGTTCGCTGCCGCGACTCGTCTCTGCTATTCTTATAAAAACGTGACGGAATCGTGATCTGTTTCTTGGGGTTCCCTACAGGTCTCGATCTCTGTTTTCTGCCTAATCGCGAATATTCACTTTGGAGATAGCCGCTACGCCGGGGATTTTGTACATCGCTTCCCACGGGGGAATGTTTTTTGTCGCTTCGCTCGTTGCTATTACTTATCACTATGGTTTCATAAAAACGGCTACGTGAGAACGTGACATCAGTATACCATACTTTTTTACAGTTTGTTTATAGCAAGAAGTGCAACGTTTTCTAACTGTCACCGCTTTGCCCTCATGCTTTTTCATTTCATGTCGTTTTCTAGAGTTTGTAGCAATTTTAGGAGATAAATTGTCGTTTTCATCCCCACAGTAACATAAATAATTAACTAATCGTTTTCTAAATTCTACTATTGATGCAGATCTATGTTGCCGAATATTATACAATATCCAAACATTTACAACTAATGTATTTAGGAAAAGCTCAAATGCTAGTTTTTTATAGGTACCATTTCAAAGTTTTGCATAAAGGGTTACCTAAGTAGGTATATGCTGCCATTTGGTCGAAAACAACAGCAGAACTCTTGGCTTCATTATGATCAATTACAAGTTTCGGTTTAACGATATCATACCCTTTTTTTACTAACAATAGCCGTCTCTACAGAATGTTTGGTAGACAATAGTAGAACATCTCGTTTGTCCTTCCACTGCACCAATGTTATTCTATTTTTAGTTTTTTTGCATATACATATTTCGCCTTGTCGTAATTTTTTTTTGCACCACTGGAAATTCTACGGCGATTTGAATGAAACGTTCCTATTAGATTAGTGTTTCTAGCAATAAGTCCGCCGGCCAAATCTATACTAGAATAGCAATTATTATCAACACATAGAGTATGCCCCTTATCGAAAATATTTTGACAAAGTGACATGGCAACCGTTTTAGGTGTAATAGGGAGGTTCGGAACAAAAATCTTTTATGTTATTTCTCTATGGAAACTATTATGCATGTGTAAGTAACCATGTACGTGAAAGAATTTTTCAAAAAAAAATAAAATTTACTACTTCAAATTGCACATTGTAACTCCGGCGATAACGTTAGGGACGAGAACGTTTTCTTATTGGTTTGACGTCACTTGCCAGACACAAGCTCCGCCTCCCCCCGGCGAGCAGTGCAGGCATATAGCGCGAACGTGATAGTTAATATCTGGCTCTCTTGGATCGGCAAATGTTTCGGGGGTGAATCAGCGATGGTCAGAAGGGAAAAGGGCTAAGCTTCTATTTGAGGAAAGGCTTATTGTTGAGACAGATGAAGTTGATAAAAACCATAAGATTGACGTAAATTCCTCAAAAGATTCTGAAGTGAACAAACTTCGACGAAGAGAGTGCACGTATTAAAGATTTGCGTAACGTATATGATGAAGATTACTGTTGAATATTAATTTTTTATAAATTTGATCACGATACTATCAATTTTTATGTAATCTTATTAGAATATAAGAGTAATTTGTATCTACAAACTATGTATGTATCAGCATAGATTTAAGATTGAATGATAATGATTACTTGGTCTGATTGAGGTCTTCTTTTGGGGTTTTTCCTTAATCCGTAGCAACAAATGTTGGACCATTGTTATGTTCCCCAAAAGCAACTTATAATAGATGAGAAAACTTCTACATTAATTTAATCGATTACCTAGGTATGTAGCATGCGCTATACGTACCTACCTATCTATCATATGCCTAGATCTAGCAGACAAGGGTACCGTTGCTCGTCCTTGGCCATAAAGGGGAGTCAGACTACGCCGAATGTGGTGAAGCGACTTTCTATACCTGATAAGCCAGATATTAGATTTACCTGAACTGTCATCTATTGAATTCGTCATTTCTCCCCTTTACCAAGTTTACTTAGCATTCCACATATAGCGGCATCTATTAGAGTGGGTAATGCGGGAGACGGCTTATTCCGATCGGCCCGGTAATTAATTAACCTTCCGGGAAGGATTCGGGACGGCAAGTACATTTGCAACCTTCCATCGCCATTGTCACGGTACATTTAAAACGGTATGCTCTTGCGCACGCCATGTGACGTCACATGGAAATCGCTTTCGTAGGGTACGGTGGGGCAAGATGACGAATTCGTTATTTACAAAAACCGAGAGAAGATTTCTGCAAAGCAAACTGGCTATGACAACCTTCCTAGGACGTAACTATACCATACGAACATAAATGGCGCCAGTGTTAATTTAGCCGGGATTACAGAATCGAGCGTGTTTTAACCTATAGTGTTATAAAATCGTTCTCAATCAAAATAACGATTTACAAAAAAACAAAGGTAAGAATTTTACTGGCAAATAGCTAATTATATTAAGTAGGATTAGTATAAGTAGAGTACAGTTAAACTTCGACATAAAAACATGTGTTTCTATTAAAAAAATAATTTTCTTTAAAATCCTACTAGTGGGGGCAAGTTGACGGGGGTAAGATGACGAACTCGTCATCTTGCCCCTTATTTTATAAATGTTATTTCATGAAAGAAGATAACGTCTGTTAATTAAAATGAAATGAGAAAAATTAATAGCTAGCCACTAAATTCTCTCATTTCACATTAATTTTATATATTTTTTGGAGATGGTAAGAAATTATAAGAAAGAAAGCAATCATCGGTCTTGGTCGGAATACAATTTAATCGCTGCCATCCATGCTGTTCTGGAAGAAAATATGACAGTGAATAATGCCAGTGGACTCTCTGAAATACATACCAGAACCTACCCTTCGTAGGTTGATTGAAATTAGACCCTTTCCAAAATATAATCGCCCTCTGTAAAAAAACTAAGAGAAAGAAACACAAAAAGCCTCTATACTAACTGCTACTTTAAACAAAGAAGAACTAGAACAGAAAGAAAGAGAACAAAATAGCAAAGATGTTAAGAAAGCAAACAAAGTTGAGAGAGTAAAAAAGGACGTGTTTCAGAAATCTTCGACTAGATCGTTAATTCATTCCGCTAAAAACAAAGACATTTCATATCCAGGATATGAGCCTCCACCCGAAGACTGGATAAAGCGTGGATTGTGCGAATCGTGGTGGCATGAAGCTTGCACTGGATATGAAAAGCATGGCCCGTTTAAATGTGACTTTTGTGTATAGTCGTCATCTTGCCCCAATATGTTCGTCATATTGCCCCGTAGATGACGAAAATGCACAGCAATTGTAATGTTTCCTTTTTGTACCCTTTTTGGATAACTTTTTTTATTTTTATGGTTGCAAATAATAGTTGAATCATGCATCTTTAATAATATACTCCTTTGTTTAAAATTAAAATATTGTGTTATTTTTTGTAGGCTGTTTTCGCTTAACCTCGTCAACTTGCCCCACCTTCCCCTATCCCTATTTTGACAGAGCTCCGTATTACAGTCACAGTTTGTGCAGGGCATATTGTTCTTTCGACGACTGCACAATCGCGTGGAACACTTCGTCTTGCAGGCACATTAAGATACATATAAGAAAAACGGCGGATGCAAAGTTGTACACGTATATCATTACCGGTTAATTTTTTACGTGTTTTATATCAAACTATGGGGTAATATTAATAAAATCAGATATTTCATCTATTATTTCATAGATTTATTTACGTAAGAGCAAAGTTCATTTATAAATATATTTATGACTATTGTAAATGATAGATACAATTTTAAGTAGAGGAGAAGGTGCAAATATGGAATACCATTTTGTGTTTGGGATATAATTTTTTTCTTGTTAATGAATAGAATTAAGCCAAATTTAGGGAAAAGGTACTTTAGACAATTAGATACCCAAATGTAAAAGCAAATGTGTAATTATCTAAGACATTTTTACAGAAAAAAAGTTTGAATGAAAAACTGCAAAATACCCACCTAAGAAAAGGTGGTGCAAATATGGAATAGCTTAAATATCTAAGAAATAATGAAGTAACTTATGGTTTACTTGCATCAGTCACAAATATACTCGTCTTTTTCGGCCTCCTGCATACTCATTATGAGCTCACATTGAGCACATTAAATATTGGACCTATAATAATGGGCTACTGACGCATTTTTGGATAAAAATCGTTTTAAATAAAAGAGAACGAAACTAAAAGAACGGTTTTTGAAAAAATGCGATCCCTGCACATATTCGCTCGAAAAAAATTATTGAAAGTGGAGTTTTCGTTTCCGTGTCTAGATTGCCTGTGACGTCAGTGCGGTATCTAACAGAGGTTCCCAATGTGGGGAACCGATGCGTTCCGACTGCTACTGCTACTGCTACCTCAGTGGTTCTCTATTAATAACTCGCTTCAAACCGTCCTCCGCCTCCCCCGACTAACCTAAAAAAATTTGTCTGAGGCAATGGAGCATTCGAAAGAACAAAAGTATTTTAAAAAGTGTTTCGTTCCACAATTGTACGAATAACACGAAACCAACTTCCATTATTTTGACAAGCACAGTAACAATTTGATATATTCCGCTACACGAAAACGACACGAGTCGACATAAAATTAAACCATTGGTTCTTTCTGCTGGAACCTGCCAATCAGTTGGTGGCTTTAGTAGAAGTGTGTCGACTTGTGTCATAAATGGAAAGCACCCAATAAATGGTCAGCTGTGATTCATCTTACAGCGCATGCGCCCCGTGACGTCAATGCGGTACAGTTTTAAATAGTAACCATCATTTTCAATGTGAAAATTTATGTGCTTCCACATTATAATTGCACTTTTTTTCTTCATAATACAATATTACAGATATAAGGAATCTGAAAATATAACGAAAATCGAAATCCTCCACATACGTCAGTAGCCCATTCTTCCCTCTGATCAGTGGAAAATGCTCTCTCGCAAAGCATGCATTGAGCATCGTCCTCATTCGATTCCAATTATCCCGGAATATTTTCCAAATCGTTGTCAGAATCGTCAAGTTTTATATTTTTGCTTGAATCCTCAAATTCATCAGAAGAAACTGCAGTCTTTGGACGTTTGATTTTGTACTTTGACTAGTATTCCATATTACCCCGATAACCCATGTCATCAAAATATATGAAGTTAGATCTAGCCTATCATAACAAAAAAACTAAACAAATACAACTTCGTCTTAAACTTTAGCTTATATACAGTGGCATCGTAACAAATATTTAAATAAAAACATGCAAATGAAAAAATTATGCTTGCATATTCACTTAGGTACGTGTTAAGATTATCAGCATGCGAAATTCACGCGTGTACAAATATGGTAAACCGGAAACATATCAAAACGGCGCGCGGCAGATCGCCTCCAATAAAGGTCGCAAATATTCACAAATTTAGCCGTTTTTCGACAGAAGGCGGCATTTAATTTAGTCAAAACCGAGGTATTCCATATATTACCAGGA
Source organism: Xiphydria camelus (assembly GCA_963678675.1). Lineage (NCBI taxonomy): Eukaryota > Metazoa > Arthropoda > Insecta > Hymenoptera > Xiphydriidae > Xiphydria > Xiphydria camelus. The sequence goes on from OY783200.1 coordinate 5,601,865, forward strand.
TATTCCATATTTGCACCTTTTCTCCTCTATCAATGACATCAATATCAGTTTCATCATCACTGCTATCAACACTGATCATTAATCTATTTACATTACAAAGTAATTCCATGTATTGTCCCTCTGAACTTGAACTTGCGAACGCGCTCGCAGTGCCGCACCTTTCCCGGAAGGATTAATTAATTATAAATTAAAAGATTAATTTCCTCCGGGAATTTGAGTCGACAAGCGGACGCGTCCGGTCGTCTAGATATCGGTTCTTACCGTTCATTATCATCGCAATCTAAATAACGTGCTGATCTAATCTAATCTGATCTCGCCATCGGTCGCAATGGCAAGGCGAGCGGTAGGTATGTTTCGGCGAACCTAGACTGCGAATGCTCTCACAGATTAATTAATTATAAGTTAAACGACTAATTTCCTGAAAAGGACATTAAACACCCAAACAAAGAAGTAACCGTTAATGATTAACACCCAGCGTCACGGGTTCTGCTTCTGGTAACTTTTGCAAAATGTCATTTTTAAGGTATCTACTATCCAATGAACACAAGTCATTCTCATGCTTTCTTTAACTACCGCGGCGTTTATCCTGGCTAATGAAAGCATTAGAATTGATTGATCAAGGTTAGTACGTTTGAAACTGACGTTTTGCAAAAATCACCCGAGGCAAAATCTGTGACGCTGGGTGTACATGTAGGTACAACTTTGCATCCGCCGTTTTCCTCATATCGCAATATGACGAAAACGGCGGAAGCAAAGTTGTAGACCTCTTACTATTCGAAAGCGATTCCCAAGTGACGTCATGCGCAGAGCTGGATGAATTTGAATCGACAAATCGGCATACCGGTTTGTATGTACCTTGGCCATTTTTACTGATCGCGGGTCTAGAATAAGAGGGTTCTAACTGCAATCTCGAAAAGTCCCCTCCGATGTACCGCATGCGATACGTTAGGAGGGCCTTCTCGAGATTGCAGTTAAAACCCTGGTATTCTAGACCCGCGCAATGGTAAGCTTAACTCTAGACTAACGAGGTGCTCAGATCGAGATGATACTGAGCGCTAGTATCCGGTTTTAGAAATTCGATTATCGTAATGGCTATTGTGGGGGGGGGGGGGGCGGCTCATTATAATTCGTTTGGTAATTACTTTTCGAGAAAGATGCAGGACTGCGAGCGCGTCAGCAGCACACGTTTGTCGGAACACTTTTGGTATTTCAAAAATCAGAGTATTTATTGTACGTAACAAAAATAAATTACACTTTATAAAGCTAACCACTCTCAAGTCTGTGTAAGTCGTCTTTACATTTTAAATCACACTATTAACATGAAAATAAATTATACTTATGAAGAGTTGATTATACAAATCAATAACTCTTTTCCACACGAATAAATCAATTATAAATGCTTCAAATAAAATAGTAAAAATATGGTAGCGTCAATCGTTAGCCGTTACGAAAACTGAAGAGTAGACAAACAAAAGCAGTGTTACGAGAATTCAGTAGCATCACTACTGTGCTACGTATTTCTACGTCTCCCCTGCCGTCTCACCATTCGATAATTAAGGCGGGAATACACGTACAGGTAGGTATACCTGAACAGGCGTACCTGTCAGCTATTGGGACCGTGCAACTGCTTGGAGGGGATACGGCGAACGATCGTGCGCAACTAGTGGTGAAGGCTTGAAGTTAGTCGGCACGTCTCTCCACACCTATAGGCGGCGAGCGAATTTGCTACCAGCGCCACCATCGGCGACTTTGTACAGTTTCCACGGGAATGAGTTGACTGCGACGTGCCAGCTGTCAATCCTGTTCCATCGCAAAGAGCGACGGAATTAGGAGGGTCGATTCGTGCTTCTTGGTAGCATCGACCACAAATAATTCGCCGACTAGAATTAATCGCGTCGTAGGCGAAACGAATATTTCGATAAACATACCTAGGTCGTAAATGTCGCAGTTCCGAACTTTTCTCCGAAGGTAATTTTAGAGCGATCGTAGTAAGCCGTCTCTCGCAGTGCCTGCTTCAATAGGTACCGTCACAAAAGCGATCCGAGCTGGATTAAGGGGAGGAATTTCGGATGCAGTCGATGGACAATTGGGGAATTTTGATACCTGGTTTATCCAGGAAAGCCATACACTGTTCGCGATCGATGTAGAGATTAGATCTAGATTGGCGCGTTATTTAGGTTGCGATGATAGTGAGCGGTAAGAAATGACATAGAAGTCCCCTTGCGACGGAACACATATTAACACAAACTCAAGTCACTTGATACATTTTGTAAATCGGTCACAATGGCGAAGCGGTAGGTTTTGGCGAATTTAGGCTGTCAATGAGCCTGCAGCCATGCACCTTTCCCGGAAGGATTAATTACTGGACGAGTCGTAATGAACCGCTTTCCGCAATACCCATTCTAATAAACACCGCTATCTATCTTCTTCTATCTTCCATATACACGTTTAAATAAAAATGTTATATTCGTTTCTTCAAGGTCTAACTTCGCGGTCTCACAGGGTCATAAACTGGGCGAGAGCACTACATACCTGTATTGTGCATGTGTCACGTCAATGTCGACACGTTGAGACCGCGTCGTAAGATCTCCGAAAGTTCTTTACCAATTGCTTTGAAATTTGGACATATAACGTTGCATTCGAATACGCGCGTTTTTCATATATACCTACTCTTTATATACCTACTCCTTAAGGGGGTAAATGAATAAAAATGTATCTTTTAAATTTCCGAAAGTTTTTCACCGATTGCTTTGAAATTTTAATACAACGTTGCATTTGAATACGCACGTTTTTTTTATATATCTACTATCTATATACCAACTCCCTTAAGGGAGTAAAATAAAGAAGAGATTATTTCGTCATTCACGCGGACAAAGTCGCAAGGGGAAAGCTATTGACTACTTACTTCTAAAGTAACTGAATATGGATTAAGAGTTACTGATGTCTGGCGAATCACACGGTCTTCTATCACAGAAATTTGGGTTATACCACATTTGTGTGTGTGCGCGCTTACTCGCATTTAAAACATGTTTAGAAAAAAGACTAATTTTAGGCCACTTTTATACGAAGCATCATTATGATGCATAAATTTTACAGCCTGAAAGCTGAAATAAATTATAGTATCCATTGCCAGCAAGTTGACATTGACACATCAGGTCCTACGGTCACTTAACTACAAGGCCGGATGTCCACCGGATCGGGCCGACCACAATTGGGCCGATCGCTGGGCACTTGGGTGTATATATATATATATATATATATATATATATATATATATATATATATATATATATATATATACAGATTGTGTGGGTATATATAGATATACAGATTGGGTATATATAGATATACTCAAGTGCTCAGCGATCGGCTCAGCGATTCTGGTCGGCCCGACCCGGTGGACACCCGACCTAAGTGACTCTGGTCAGTTCCCGTAATAAATGTTTCGGTTCGCCTAGGAGAGGCGCTGCTAAACAATATTCGCTCGCCGCCTATAATACGTTGACTGCCAGCCACCACCGCTGCCGGGTTAAAGTACATTATATGGCAGTCAACGTGTCTGAATGTGATTAAACCGGCCCTAAATGTTATACTTACTGTTTATTGCAATTCCATACTTATAAATAATTGCTATAAAATACACCTGATGAAAAACATTCATATTGTTGTTCACTAATTGGTTTTGCCGAGGATTTCTATATTCTTATCGTATTTGGTACTGTATAAAAGTGCCGATTTTTCGCCGACTACTGCCACCAGGTGTCACTGTACGGGTGTTGCACGGTCCCAATACCTGTACCTGTATTCTCGCCTTTACAACTAGCATGCTACACTACGTACGTACACCCTCGAGCTCAGATTCAAATTTGAAAGACGAAAGCGTTTCGTACGACGAAGAGAATTTGCAACAAACTCGACAAATAACTTCGGCACAGGTATAGAAGGTCGCTTCACCTTTCGCGTAGTCTGACCTCTCTTTATGGCCAAGGACGAGCAACGGTACCCTTGCCCGCTAGACCCGGGACTCGGTAAATACCCAACGTCATCCCTTGTTCTAATATCATTCTCTCCCAGCCAATCAGGGCGCATCGCGATAGTTTACGTCATCCTCATCCAGCCAATCAGGGCGTACCGCACCAGCCCACGCTATCCCCACCATCTTGCACAACTACCGTTAGATGTAAGATATATAAACCGCAACCACACAAATGCGTGTTAGTCTATGCATAACCGAAGTGTATCGGCGACCGTACGTACACAGTGCATTCAGTGTGCAGGCGCTCTAACCTGTAATTGGACGGTTCGTCTTTACCTCAATCTAATACGCTATCATCAGGGTAACCGATCCCTTCTATTTTGCGACTTCAACTAAAAGTGTGTGTGTGTGTGTGTTTGTGTGTGTGTGTGTGTGCTACCGAGTGAACAGTGCCTCGTCCAGCATAGAATGTTCAGTCAAGCACATTCCGAAACAAAATCACCGCCGGGCAAGAGTGAGAGCTCTGCAGCCCAAGAACGGCGCAGTCAACCGCCGCCGATGGAAAAATCTCTACCCGCTAAGCCTGAGAGGGCTTTGATGAGACAACAATTTCAGGCAGAGGCTGAACAGCGGCAACACTTTATATTTTCGGATTACTACATCTTGTTGCGGATTTTCGAGTATCTCAACGCTCAGGACCTGCTGCGAGTGGCGAGAGTGTGTAGAATGTGGCGTGATCTCGCCGTGCATCCCTCGCTGTGGAAGACGGTGCGGATGAGGGATGAGGTGACCGATTGGGACGGATTGGCGAAGACGTTGAAGAAGCACGGCACGCAACACTTGAAACTGGTCGCGGCGGTGGAGTCTGACGGTATCTCGAAGAAATTCGTATCCGTTACGAGCGTCGTTAAGCTGGAGCTGTGCCGGTGCCCTGCAATCGTCGTCGAGAAAGTAATCGACAACTGCCCGCAGTTGGAAGTGTTGAGTGCAATGGCAATAGAGTGCTACACTTTTTTGAATTTGGAGTCCAGCGGAAATCTGATATGCTGTCAGGAGCTAAAATTGAGGGCGATAAACTGGATATGCTTGATGGGAGGTCCCTCGCCTTTGCAGACTCTGACTAAGTTAACTCATTTGGTAAGATGCCATTTCGAACGTACTAATTCAGTTGCTTTAGATTCAAAGCCGAAAAAAAAAACTTGCAAAAATTTCACTGTTATCGTAATATGGCATTAATGAAGTCAGGATATCTGGTTGGAGACATCTGCTTTCATTTGCAATATTATGAAGATCAATTTGACGAACTAGCCAATTCGTTGCATACATTATTATTTCGATATTAGAAACAACTTCACAAAATCTTTATCGATTCGTAGTACCTATACCTTCTATTCTTTTCTTCTTCCAGCGCCAAATATTTTTCATCTATCAATTTTACCTACGATTAAATAGTTTTCGAATTAATGAAAATGGATCGAACGAATGGATAAATTTGAAATAAATATAAATGAATACCGTTTAGCCGTTATGTCACAATTAACATTCTTTGCTTTTCGCTTTACAGAGTGTGACGACTGTAAAAGAACTCTGCTGGTGGAGACTCGACATTTTAGAATCGTTAACAAATTTGGAAACGCTTGAAATCGGAGAGTGTTCCGACTTGCCGAAAGAATTTGGCACGCAGGTGCTGCCGAAATTGCACAGTTTGAAACGTCTGAGGCTGGAGGAAGGAGAAGGTTTGAGCTGTTGTACGTTCGACATACTCGAGGGCGTGTCGAAGCTGGAAAATTTGAGTCAATTGGAATTAGTCAACTTCAACGTGAAGGAAGGCTTCGACAAATGCTTGGCGAACTGCAAAAATATCAAAAGGCTACTGATAATACCGAGGCTGAGTTGTACTTGTATATCGAAAGTAGCCACGATGAACAACATGGTTCTCGGTGGCGTCACGAAGTTATCAAATAACTTAACGCAGTTCGTCTGGGGTTTCACCCCGGAGATGTTGTTGGTCACGGGCGATTCTATACCAATTTTGAAACCATTATCCTGCTCCAAGTTGGTCGAGGATATAGAAGATGATAGTTTAAAGGGTAAGTTTTTTAGATTCGAAGTACAACCTGATAGGTTTCAATCCTCATTGCACAATTGGCGAAACCATGAAAGTACCTACTGAATAAAATTAAATGTGCACTAGTCAGGATTTTTCTCGTAAATTTTTCCAATTTGTTCATCATTTGAGAACACTAAAAAATCGTTGTCAACGATTTTAACGGAGGAAATTAGAATTCACGATCAGTAAAAAATCCCACTTAGGACCTTGTAATTCCAATTCTCCGAATCTTTTGCATCTTTTACACCGTATATATGAAAAATCTAAGCTGAAAGATCTTTTCAAAAGTAGTTTCACTATATTCTCTATTTACTACTAAAACTTGTTAAATTTAAAGCAATTTTCAAAATTATCCCTTTCTTATGCCATAATTAGTTCTATCTCATTTCCACGATTTCGCCCACTGTTGGACGTTGCAGCTAGGAAACTTATAATTTCTCGTTTTCTTTTGCATAGGAGACGATCAGGTGCTGCCGGACCAGACGAATTCGCGAGTAAAATATTATTCATTGCCTCAACTGCAGAAGTTTCTCATCACCGTGTTGCCAAAGACGCGGGTCAAAATATTGAACATTCCCTTCCACCTCACATGGAAGCAGAGGATTTCAGATTCTCTCCCACAGTAACCGAGAGATAGATAAAGTAATCGCTCGATAGATAAAGAATTCAAGGAAGCGAACAATGCGAGATGATTAGGATTTGTTCTTAATTCTATTCTGTCTCGTCATCGAAACGTATATTCCCGATTTATCGCGGATTATACGGTATGTCCCGTGGATAACGCAAGTATTTGAATTTCCCCCACATTTGACTTTGGCAGTGCTTGGAACGGTGCTGTAGTTAGAGTTGGCTTCAGAAGAGTGCGCTGCGTTCTTACGAGCCGTGTTTCCGCGAAACCTGTATGATTATTTCTCACCACTTCTACACATTATTTACCATTATTTACAAATTCAGTTAATTTCGAGGTTAGACGCTACGATTTCCCGAATTGACAGTTCCCGGGAAATCAGACGTTTTACACTTTTCGCGCTCTCGAAACACGGCTCGTAAGAACGCAGCGCACTCTTCTGAAGCCAACTCTAACTACAGCACCGTTCCAAGCACTACCAAAGTCAAATGTCAGGAAAATTCAAATACTTGCGTTATCCACGGGACATACTGTATAGGGTAAAGTCGGTAAATACGCCCCACATTTCAAAAAGATATCATAACTCGAGGAATTTGAAACAAACTTTATTTTAAAAAACAACAAAAATTTGGCAGGACATTACACTTCTTAAAAAAAAATAAAAATACGACAAAAATTATCAAATAGCTTCTACAAAAAATAAAAAACCATTCACGTCAAATGGGGCGTATTACCCACCCCAGGGGGAAATACGCCCCATATACTTAATCGCCTTCTGCAGATAAATTTTTTGCACAAACATCACAAACTGTGCCATGGGAGGTGCACGTTTCATGTAGCCATCCACGACATGCTGTGCATTGAATCCAGTCCACTTTGGACTTCGTGGTGTACCTAATAGTGGTCTCGACATTTGACGCAAATATCTTCCGCCATATCGTCAGAGATCTCTGACGAGGCGGAAGATATTTGCGTCAAATGTCGAGTTCGTCCGACGATTCCAAAGGTAGACACATCTCAGAATTTGATGACGACTCCGAATTTTGACTCTTCTGGCCTTTTTCTGCATTCCCTGTACATCTTTTATGATTGGCTGGCTCTAGGTGGGGCGTATTTCCAAAACCGGGGGGAAATACGCCCCACCGTTTAAATCTCCACACGCTACAGGTGCTAACAATCTACATGTTTCAGTTTTTAGTTTAATAAACGTACTTTCTGACGCCGTACTTGAAACTTACAAAATACACAATCACAACTCAATAATTCGGTATCTATAAACTTACGAGAAAATTTGTAGTACTCAAAGACACCAAATTATTCACAAAACAAATTTTATTTCCACAACGCTAGCTGAAATCTTAATAAGTGCGCGAGTTCTCCGGTAAGACACGCAGACATTCGACTGATGACTACCGCCTCAGCGACATATACCGACGCATAATGTACTGGGCGTATTAGAAATTGCGTACTCCATGTACTGGGGCGTATTTCCCCCCGGGGCGTATTTACCGACTTTACCCTAGGCAATGTGTGTGATCCGCGTAAGTAGCGCTGCGCGAGGTGCACGGATCACACATTCGAAAGATTCGATCCTTACAACGATTTGGCACACTGCGCACTGTTTGTTAGACTTACATTAATTATTCCGATTGTTACCGCAACGACGAGAAACGGAATTATGTGCACAAATAATTGTTATTGAATCCTACGCGGTAATAATTAAAATAGTTTTTGTCATTTCCCATGATTTATTAGCAGTTAAAATGTTATTCGTGCCACGTTGTACTTGTATACGGAGTATCGCCTTTACATATACGTACATTGAGGATTCATCTCTTGGCGCTTTAATTTTCTCCCCCCTCTCGCCTTATCTTCCCGTACCATTTCATCGCAGCGTTTTTTTTCTTTTACGCCAGTACTTTCGCTCTATAGATAAACGATAATAGGTGTCCATAGATTTGATTAATCTGCTGTTTTTCGCAATATTTCTCTTGGTAAAGAGCCTACTGCTTTATTCGCAATTACTAATACATAGAATAGATTTTACAGATACACAGAATCCAATACATTCTTATTCATGCCTCTCGGATATTTATCAGTGAGTACCTATAGCTATCTCACTTCCTCACCTGACACTCCCACAATAGCACGAGAGTATACTAAAGCTGAAAGTTTGTGTAAAATCAAAAGATGGAGGTTTAATATTTTTATATTCAAATAATAGTACTTTAGTTTATAATGAAAAGGTTACAAACTTCAATTTCTCTCTATTCTATAAAATAGTTTTTCGGATCAACGCCGACCCGAAACCCTCCAACAATCGCCCACTGACGCATCGGTCAACCAATCGCATACCAGGGCGTCCCCCCGCCAATCGCGTCCCCTCACCAATCGCGTCCCCCCACCAATCGCGTCCTCCCATCAATCGCATCCCCTCCCAATCGCGACCCCTCGCCACGCGTCGGCCGCCAATGGGATGCAGTATGCTATCGATCGTCGATTGGTTCGGTGCAAGCCAGTCGAGCAGAGGCCCGTCTACCTAGGTATTTGGCCGGCGTTTTGTCGAATTTGAGCGACGCGAAATATAATAAATCCGTTGATCGACTGCCGTCCCCTACAAACTTGGGGGCGACAGCCCCCCGGGGGTTGGCGAACGAAGCGAGCAGGAGGCTGTAAGATTAAAATAAATTCTCTAATTTATGAAATTGCATTAGATTTGTGTTATTTTTTCAATGGAGGTTGGGGGGGGGGGGGCAGAGACCACCGCCCAGCCCCCCTCCGCCTCCCACCTCTCTTTGTAAATGGGAATTCGTAAGAAAAAATATAGTACCTACTTATATCGCACGCTCAGTAATAAAGTGACACAAAACGAAAAACGACCTTTCTGAGAAATCGTAAAAGAAGATTGCTTAATCCTATTTTTTAAGTTTTACCAATTATAATTTAGTTTTTATTAGCAATTTAGTTAAATAATAGTAACATTTAATAAAGGTAAACGATAGTCGATCAAAAATGAAATTCCGATTTTTTTGAGTTTTGTCACTTTCTTACTGAGCGTGCGATAGGTACATCTACCTATCATTCGGCTGAAAAATCCTCGGACTTTTAAGACTGTGTTTAGGTCGTCCTCGTGCTACGACCTAAACACAGTCTGAAAAAACCTCGGATTAAGATAGAGGAAAGTCGCCAAAGTTGGGCCCCGGTCTTTAAGCGGGCCCCTCTCTTTATTTTCATATGTAGATCTCTATACCTACCCACAAAGTCACCTGCTTGTGATAGTTTTGGACACGCCCCGACATATGTCTCCACCATCGGTTTTAATCTTTCATGGTTAACAATTGACAGTTCAAACAATTTCTTGCTGTTGTGGGAAACTTTTTCGTGCGTTCGTATTTGTTTTATTGTTGACGTAGTTTGACCGGTAAGTAATTCAAATTATTTGTATTTTTGAAGTGCATGGAATGATTGATCAGTTTATGGTGTTGAAGGTGTGGTTAGTTGCTCGAAAAAATAACTGTAACCATATAAAATAAACAAAAACGATTGTGCGTAAGTCGGACCCCTTATGTTTTCTGTTCCTTGTGTGGGCTCCTTGTTTTTTATGTTTAATTTCTCCAAATTATCATTGTTCCGTCGCGTCGAGCGACGGAATTCGGAAGGTTGATTTATAGCATCACTCATAATTAACTCGCCGACTATAGGTAATTCATCGCGTCATCGGCGAAGCGACATATTTCGGTGAACATAGGTCGTTAATACTTCGGTTTCGCACCTTTCCGGAGAAAAGAAGGTAAGGTCGATAAATTAAAAAAAAACATTAAAAAAACAATATTTCATTTCTGCTCACTTTTTGATCTTTTCTGAGTGTTTAGGTAGGGGGCCCACTTTAGGAACCCTTTTTCCAGAACCCGAAAAATGCATGTCGCAAGTTTTTTCCAAATTTCTCAGAAACAAGGCTCGTCTCAAACTTGTGTCGAATGTAGATATATTACAATCAATTGTTTACAATTTGCAATACTTACAGGTATTGTAACTTCCATATGATGATTCCTAAAATTTTAACATGCCAAAAAGTATTAAAGATTAAATTACGGTATTAAAAAATCACCCGGTATTTTACGACGTTACCGAGAATTAATCTTCTTTACCGATTGGGGCTCTTACCTTGTTCAGCCTTCGTCCGCAGCGTGGCGCCACTATCAATCTTCGAGTAAGTGAGGTTAGTTTTAATCACTGTTATTCGCGTATAATTTATTAATTAGCTTAGAAATGAATAGTTCTTGTTGACTGGTGATAGCAGTTAAAAACTAGAACGATTTCTCTTGATGCTGATATATAAATTATGCGGGAATAATACGAGTAAACATTTGTGTGGACTTCGAAGTGCGACTCTACCTTGTCGCGGTGTATTCCGGGTTGAAGAATCGCGCGAATCGTTGAAGTTGAAAATTCGAACGTGAACCTTCAGGATTTGTCGACCTGCTGGAAAAGAGTTTCCTTTTTCCCTTACATTCAGTAACGAGTTAGAAATGCGATCGAAGAGTACTCTTCTCGCAGGTTTTGACTCTCCCTGACGGAAAATTTCTCAGAATTCGTCAGAAAAATACTCAAACCAAATTTTTCAAACATTTCTTTGGAAGTTTTCAGATTTTCTCGTACAGACTAGAATTACTGTTTTTCTAAAAATTCGTCAAATTTTTTCGCATTTAGTTAAGAAAAATTCAAATAGTCATGTTTCAGAAATTCTCAAACTTTATTTGTCATAATTTTGTATATTTTTATAGAAGCACATTAGAATTCGTCACAACCTCCGAATCTTCTACTTTTGAGAAACTGTGAAATTTTGAGTAATCTGAAAAAATTCCCAGTAATATTTCCACCAAGGCTGATAAAGTCTTCTCCATCCGAATTTTCTTCGCACTCCGAAGACCACCTTCTACATATACAAATTCGGAAATCTGAAGCCCAGAGATCAGAGAGAATTGGAAAACACAATTCCTAGCAATGGTCGACGAAGAGAACAAATCTGAGTTGCATCGACTCTTTGAAAAGTCATTGGATAACGACGAGGTCTTTACGATCTGCGTAACGGTCGATACAGGTATTGCTTGATTCCAAATCAAACGTCTGCAAACATCGTCAAAGCAGCGCAGCGCGATTGAGATCTTTGATCGATGCTTCGTTTACAGGACTGGAGTGGCTGGCGGTAGACGAGTGCAGAGAGAAGCTGGGCTCGACGACTCCTTTTGTTAGGACGCGTGGGAAAGTATATTTCAACGTGTCTGCGGAGCAGTTTTCGAAAGTATGTACTTTTCTTTATTTATTTGTTCGACGAAGTGAAGGAGCGTCGCAGACCTTCGTGCTGCGATTGTGAGATACTTAATTTCTTGAGCTTTAGCTTTGGAAGTGCCGTTTGGGTTTTCAGTCGTATAAATCGAGAATCGAAAAGGCATTTCTAAGACCGATGATGAGATACTATTTTGTTTTTCTGATTAAACGCTGTTCGAACTGCTGGCGCTATTTGTTGGAGGAATCTATTTGTTCCGCATATTCTTTGTGCACGCGAAATTGTATGATAATGAATATGAGTATAAAACTGGGAGTTAGTAGAAGGTTGAGTGAATCATCCTTTTCATTTCTTTCCTCTGCTTCTTCCGCGACAGAAAGAGCATCATCCGAGAACAAAAGGCAACGACGGAGCGAACCAAAATTCTTCGCTGTTCTTAATGTCGTAACGTAGAAACAGAAACGGAATTGGAGGCGTTTCACTCGTCCTTCTCTTGAACTCTGCTCTTTTTTATACCAGTTTCTGATGGAAAAAAATTGTATAATACACTATGCAGAATAAAAAATGTCTATGACTTGTAATCGGCGATCGAAAAGTATAGAAAATCGTAGTCATTGATAGAATTCCATAGATTTACATAAAAATTCGAAGTGTTGGCATTCGATATACATGTACGTTTAATCTATACGTCAAATAATTGAGTCCCTAAAGAATGCTGTTACTTGACGTATCTTTCCATGAAACGCATACATTCCTATGGATATCTGCAATTAATTATTGAAGAATAGAATGTGCACGTACTTTTATATTGTTTCGCATATTTTCAATAAATCAGATACATTTTCTATGCATCTATATATAACTTCAATTTCCTCTAGTGCAAATGTGGTCTAAGAATTTCACAGGTTTTATAATATTAAAATCGAGTATTAATTTTGGAAAATTTTGACAGAAATTATCATCCGCGTTGAGAATCCGTCATACTTTGATAATATCAATTCGATAAAATCTCAGTATTTGATATAATTTGCATTATATCATGAAACGAATTTTTTACAACTGTTGACAAATTACTTATATTAAAAATGTTTGAAAAAGTTTAACCGTATTTGACGATTTCTAATTACTTTCTCATAAAATTAGTTTCTGGTAACAAATTTGTCCGTGAAAATCGCCAAAAACTGATAGAATTTGTCAAAATTTGTCATCGCAATTTTTATAGAATTTGCTATATTCCTTTAAATTTTCATAAATTTGATAAGAATTCATAATATCTTGCTATTCTTAATAAATTCTTTCTACTACATCTTCACCAGGGTTTTCATTGAAACAATTTAATTTTCCATGACTTCTTGATGTCAAGAATTTTACGTCAATCTACGTCATAAGTAAATTGAGTCTAGAAAGAGGAAGTAGTTTATCTTTATTTCTCATTGTTTAATTTATTTCGTATACATTACGATATATAATCACGTATGTAGAGACTGAATTAATAAAGCTAAGGTAAACTATGGTATATGACGATGGAACGTAAACTATTTGAAATATCTACTCATATAGAATTTCACGATATTCCATACGGATTAATATTTTAAATAGTCTACGTATTGCCGTAATTTATCACAATTTACTTAACGTAGAACCTATTTTTACGTTATTCATAAACCATGCAAATCTACTTATAATTAAATAAAACCAAAAAGTGTCTCTAATTCTATGCTTTCCCATAGTTTACCGCACAATTTTTCTTCGTCAGGTGTACGAACTGTTTTGTCGTTATTTTCCTAAAAACAGCTATACTATCAGTGCATTCCATTATACGATATCCTACATTTCTTGTACATAGGTACTAGGTACTTTATTGTATAAGTAATTCTTGGTATCGCGCGATTTTACAGAAAATATCTGAGGAAAAATATATTTGAACGTATCTCGCAAGTCTCTCATTTTGTATCTCGTCACTTTTCTCTCGTTCTCCCCGAATCACCCGGAAGAAACTCTTCTTCGATTCCGCAACAGCCGTCCCTGCCGAACAAGATCCTTTCGCACTTCATCCCTACGTCGCCGGTTCACGTATCACAGCGCCCTGGTCCCCCTGAAATTCCAGGTGCTGCACGAGATGCGATCCGTCGACAACGTGCTCATCGTCGCGAGCGTGCACCGATTCGCCTTCGACTCCCTCGACGCGACGACCGACCTGGAGACGATCCGCGACTTTACGCGCCGCGACATGAACCTCGCGAAATCGCTGAACGCCTGGAGAACAGCGACGCGTTTCCCGGGCGATCTATATCCGACGCGTGAGGCGTTCGAGGAGGCCAACGTGCTTCGCGACAGGGAGAGAGCAGCGGCGAAGGTCGACGAGGATGTCGTTGCGCGCGGGGCCCGAAAACGAGGGGTCGATCCTTCCAGAGCGCCTCAAGGGGCGATTCTCAGGTACCGGGTCACTTGCGAGAGAACCGGCAGACACACCTTCGAGTCCGGCCAGGTCGCGAGTGTCGTCGGCGGCGAGCTGCAGGACAAGTACAATTGGCTCGTCGACCTGAGGGCGTATCACCTAGAAATCGTATGCAACGTCGTTCAGAGTACGTAGGAGATCTTCCGCGAGAGCGAGCGAGGAAGGGTAGTCGCTTACGCTGGTCTTTCTCGGTGTTTCATCTCTCGCCGGACCTGCAGACGAGTTGTCGACGTCGTTGCGCGTCACGCACGAGTCCAAGCATCGCCGGAATATCGAGCACTTCGGTCCAACGACCCTCCGGGCCACCGTGTGCTACTGCCTGACGAGGCTCGCTTCCGTTAAGCCGGGAGACGTCGTGGTCGACCCCATGTGCGGGGGAGGCTCCATCCCGATCGAGGTATCGTCTAATCGAGCGCGATTCGGAGGTCGAGACTTCGTTTTACGCTTGATATCGGTTGATAATTGCTCGATATCGATCCAAAGGCGGCCCAGGCTCATCCGTGTTCCTACGTTCTGTGCGGCGATAACCACGAGAAGGCCGTGGAGCGAACGAGGTTGAACGTGGAGGCCATAGGGAGCGAGTACAAGATCGACGAGACGCGGTGGAGCGCCATGCGATTGCCGCTGAGAGACTCGTTCGTCGACGTCTTCGTGACTGATATGGTTCGCAGCTGTTCCGACAAAGGGAGGCTACGGTGCGGAAAGCTGGGATTTGGTTCAAAATTTTTTAGGATATTCTATTGCCAAAAAAATATATACATACCTATCCCCCCCGAGCGTTCGTGCAAATGGGTCTTGGGACACGAGATATGAATTTCTGAATGTTTACAGTTTCCATCGCGCTTCGTATGAACCTTAAGTGAAAGCACTCTTCCAAATAAATAGACGAAAAATATGCAAGATAATTTGTTTTATTTTAAGGGCTTAATTTCCTATACATTATAAAAAGGTAATCAGTTCATCATCACTTTCGCAACTCATAAGTATTGCTGTAAATTCTTGGATAATATTCATCGTAAAAACACGAGAAACATAAATAATTTTGACATCTCGCGTATCTTATAATTGATACTGCCTTACAATTACATTTCGAATCTCGCAGCATAAGTATAAATATAATCATGAAATATGCATGAAGTTAAATAGCGAAAGAACTATCTCTGCAAATATGTGTTAACCAGATTTGTTTTCCACCACAGCTGAGCTTACAGTGAGGCGAGAAAGTGATGATAACCTTTGTATAATGTAACAGGAAATTAAGCCTTTGAAATAAAACAAATTATCCTGCATATTTTTCGTCTATTTATTTGGGAGAGCGCTTTCACTTGAGGTTTGTACGGTGGGCGGTGGAAACTGTACAAATTCAAAAATTTATATCTCGCGTTCCAAGGCCCATTTGCACGAACGTTCTGGCACGTGTCATCTTTTGTTTTGACTGTAGAATACCCTAAAATAATTTGAAACAAATCCTAGCTTTCCACACTGTAGCCTCCGCTTGTAAGATTCTCGCGAAGTTGCGCTCGTCGGGGACGATCATTCGCTCGATTCACTCTTTTCAGCCGTTCGGCAAGCGAAGCGGGACCGTCACGGATAATCGGGTACTTTACAAAGGAGTTCTTTTGGAACTAGGACGCGTCGCGAGAATTTCAACGGGGCGTTTGGTGCTTCTCACGTACGATCGTCGCAGCATCGGCATGGTGGGTATTCTCCGGGGTAAAAAAAAACGATAGATCCATATAAAATTCTTCAGAAATCTCGTAGAATTCCCTACAGAAATATTACGTGTATTCAAAACAGAAATTCCAGATAGATACCCATATATTAAAATCTGAGAAGAATAAATCGAAATTTATTGAGTCTCTACTCTTGGATAATTACTCTGATAGAGAGAAATGTTTGTAACAAGTTTCTGAACAACTCGGACTTTTTCTTTCTGTAGTAATTGGAACCATTTTAGGGAAGTATCAGAGTTTGTCGGAGAAACGTAGGGCTCTCACTTGGTCATTTTTGTTTCAATCAAGTTAGTTGAGTCATTTTTATTTTTAGAAGTAGTTAAGTCATTTTTAAGATTTCGTCCCTTGATTCGTCAAATAATTTCATTATAGTTTCTCACCGCTAAAATGCTGCAACAATTTGTAGGAATTCTAATTGGAACAATTTCAGGGAAATGTCAGAATTTGTCATTAAAACTTATTGTTTTGAAAATCTGACTGAATGGGAGCATTGGAAATGTCCAGAAACACCAATTTTCCTTTCAAACACACAACCTTTTTGTGAAAATGTTTAATACACACTGACAGATATCTGGAAAAATTAATAAGATTCTGCAAAATTTCTGAAAAATTCGGAAAAGGTCTGTATATTTTTACAGTATTTATACATTTTTAACAAGTCCGAATTTCAGTTGGTCAGAAATTTTGCAGAATTTGTCAGGATTGCGTCACATATTTATCTGAGTTTATCAGAATTTTTTTAGAAACGTTTTTATGCATGAGAGAAAAATGCATATTTTTTCGAAAGTTTCTTTAACTTTATTTGACAAACTTTGATACCTCCCGCAGAAAATGTTTAAAAATATTCCAATTACTATACAAAGTCAGGAAAACGTCAAAATATCTTAGAATTATTCAGAAGATAGATAAATTTTTCCATCGGGGGTGTTATGACTAAACTTATATTTGAAAATTCTTGTTCATATGAAGAAAAGTTATGAAACAATAAAAATGTGATTTTGCCAAATTATATTAGGTGTACAACTTTGCTTCCTCCGTTTTTTTACATTAAACTGGTATAGGAAAACGGCGGAAGCAAAGTTGTACACCGAACAATAAGTTACTTATCCTAAATATTCCAATGTTCCAATGACTATAAAAAGTCAAAACATCTCAGGATTTTTCAGATATTTGTTACAGAAATTTTTCCATCTGAATACCCAATTGGTAATTGCCTATAGAATGGCGTTTATATGTATCAATTGGTTATTACCAATAGAACAGTCTTTATAGGTTTTTACTTGTTCTTATACATGCGCATAGAACCTGATAAATTCCGATTTATCCTTCTAAAATTTTAATGAGTGAGTATCTGGAATTGCTCTTTCAAATACACATCATATTTCCATAAGCAATTATGTGGGATTCCTATAGGATTTTATACGGATCTATAGATTTTTTCAACAGGGGGTTTCTGCGATAAAACTTTCGAAACGCGAGCGTCCGTTTCGATCGCGATTATCTCGGAAGCGACGAACTTTGGACGGATTTCGGTACAGTTTTTTTTGTAGATCGAAGCGTGATCTTCGCGAAAGCACTTCACTAATTTCTGCGAAAAGTTCACAGATAGCGAGATATTCGTGATTCAAGCGAACACCCGACTTTGGTTTCTATTTTTAAGCACGGATATGCTAACGATCGCGGATTTTTACTCGTCCAATCGAGAGGGTTCAAATGTCACTCGATTTCTGATACTTGCAGGCGCTTCGGATGGTCGGCGACTTGTTTCGCGTGACGAAAATGTTGGGAGTAAATATGGGTGGGCTTCAGGCGGCCGTGTATGTTTTGAAACGCTCAAACGTGCCTTACGAGCGACACAGATCAAAACCGACAAAACCCTTCAAAGCTCCACCGCCAGCCGACAGTCAACCGACTAATAAATAACAAGAGGTGTCCTCGAGACATCGCCTTTATTATTGAATCCTCCAAATGCATTTGCAGTAAATTTGTACAACGAAACGAGCGTTAAAGGAAGAATTTCCTCCTGCTCGTTTCCATCGCGTGGCGACGTCCCTGAATGATCCACTCGTACTCGCCGTACTTGCTGTCGAAAACGCCCTTCTGCAGGGACCGCAGCTTCAGCGTGAATCGCGGCCCCAGCTCCCTCAGCCGCGGCTTCCCCGTCGACGGATTGAACTCGTATCTGCAACGCGAATCATCGAAGCTCTCAAAATCTCGCCTCCGCCGCGATCGCGTTTATCTCCTTACTCGCGAACTTTTCGTCGAAGTCGGTGGTATGCTTTTTTGTAGATCGAGCTCCGATCTACAAAAAAGCTCGGTATCGATATCGCCGAAAAGTTCGTCGCTGAGGAGATACAGGCGATCGAAGCGAGCGCCGCGCAGTTTTCCGCGACGCGAACCTGTGGTGCCTGAAGAAGATGTAGTCTCGTTGATTGTGGAACGTCACGGCTCTTCGACCCTTGAATTCCGGCTCGTAATGAAACAGCGCGCCCAGCATGCGCCCTATCGAGTGTCCCAGTCGCGTGGTGAAGTTATTCAAGATCACTTCCGGCCGGTGCTCAGTTATTTCCTTGTGACTGCGCTTCAACTCGGGCGTGATCTTCACGTTGCTGAGTTTGAAGTGTGCTGTTGGTCCATCGGGAAGGTGCACGACCAACATTCCGTCTTGGAAATTGTTATTAAGGGTCAATAACTATTGAGAATTTTTAATATATGTATCTTTAAACGAACTAAGACGCTTCTCCGTTCGTTCAAACTGCGCAGGGCTTACATCCAGTCAGATTTTCAAAAACAGTGGGTTTAATGACTTCTTGTTTGAGAAAACTGACCATTCTTTCCTTATTCGAGAATTTTGAAGGGATGACTCAAAACTGTTCTGATGGCATTTGTAATAAGTTTGGTTGAGTTTTGAGGAAATATTGTAATATTGAATGAAAGAAAATGATTTGAAATTTGCAATCGAAATTATTGTATTTATTTTCATAAGAACACACTGAAATTATGAGGTATGAAAGATAACAAATTAAATCACTCCTTAACGAACAAATACTCCAACAAATCTTCTTTTATCCCAGACAACACAAACCAGAAAGGTGTCTTTTAGTCATCCGTAGACAGTCTGTCTTACTTTTTGATAACTTAAATCTCGAGTTATTAAACAGTCTTGTATTGGATAACATAAAATCTAAGTTAACAAAAAGTGAAACATTAAACTGCCTACGGATGACTTCAAGATGACTTTTTGGATTGTGTTGTCTAGGATACTACAAAAAATATGCGCAACGATACCGACTGCTTGTTCACTGCTTGAATGTGGACACCGATACTGGCTTCACATTTGGTCTCCTATTCTTTTTCATTCCCCTATTTTTGTAAGTATCCCCTTTTTCACTCTAAAACTCTGCGATTCTCCCCACTTCCCCCTATAAATTGATTTTTTCTCTAAAACTACCTATCATTCAGCTTCTCTCAACTGAGTTTGTCTTTTCATAGTTTCCAATTTTGTGAAAAAGGCGAAAACGGTCACTTTTCTTCTGCTTTATCTACCTGCATCAATGTTTCGTTTAAAATATAAAAACCTGCTTAAATTAATGTTTCTTATTAAAAAATAGATTTGAAAAACGGTCCCTTTTTCTTAAATCAGATTGTGAGACTCAGTTTTAAATTCCATAATACAAAATATCCAATTTTTGAGTTACAAAAACATCTTTTATTTGCTTAATAAATATTGATGTTTCATTGTACATCTTAAAAATTGATATTTTTTAAAATCACTGTAGCTTTCTAATTTCTGAAAGATCTTTTTTTAATCAAAATTCCCCCCTTTTTCTTCCAAATTTCCCCCATTTCCCCTAAAATGAAATCAATAAGGGCTGTGAAGTCTCATGATAGCATAACTATCTCAAAACTCAAACTTTGTACAAATTATTGCAGTATTTTAGCGATGGGAACGTATCATAAAATTATTTGATGAATCAGGGGATGAAATCTTAAAAATAATGATATTTAACGACTTTTAAAAATCAAAATGACTTCCTACTGACTCGATTAACAGAAATGGCCAAGTGGGAGTTCTAAAAATATTAAAATTTTATCGATTATAAAGTCTGTACGAACAGGAAGAACGCTTCGGCTCTTCAAAGCAGCGCCGCTTAACGCCGACTCAAAGCAAAGGATACTCGGTTGCTTCATATTCTCATTAACGACGATCAAATCCGTAAACCCCTTAGCGATGGCGCTTTTCACCATCTTCTTGACGCCGGACCGATTTCTGTACAGCGACACAGAGTTGGGAATGATCCTGGTCAGTTCCCTGCCGAATATTCTGGTTTTCCTCAGCGGATTGTCCGAATAGGTGATCAGGACTTTCGGCTCATACTGGCGCTTAAAATACGCGGAGAACTCGTCGTGCTCAAAGTCTACTTTGACTTCTAAATTCTCCTCGTCGTCTAGGTCGCCTCGAATCGTTGTCTCGTCCTTCTCCCGCAGACTCTCTATAGTGTGCGGCACCTGCTTCGGCGCGCCTTCCTTCAGCCTCTTTTTCCTCTCCTCCTTCTTCGCCTTAAGCTTTTCCTTCAGGAACTTTTGGCTCTTCTGGTGCCGCACGAGCTTGCACTTTATGTGATTGAAATTGCTATCGGACGGTAGCATAACCTTCTCGTTTTCGGCGCTCTCCGAGTCCTCGTTCGCGGCATCTTTCTCCTCCGTAGTTTTTACTTGGCTGAATGGATTTTTTCTTAAACCTTTCAGCTTCATTTTCTGATTGTGATATAAAAGAGTCGTCTTCGGAAAAGCTCGGAGCTACGCTCCCCCACCATGTGGCGTCTTCCACTCTATCATTGTCGCATGCGCATAGCGGTGATCATGTATGGGGATCCGCATTCGTCAGGTCGATCCAGATGGTGCCAGCACTGTTGGTCCTCCGAGTTATCGTGTCATTGGTCGAATCCAGCGTCCATGGCACTTTATTTGAAACTCGAGCTCATCAGGTTAGAGGGGACTAGCGATCGTGGCGCCAAAGTTTCTCCAGTGTGCATCCCCGTTACTCCGCCAGTGATCCCCCATAGTGGGGGAACGTTGCTCCGAGCTTTCCCGAAGACGACTCTTTTGCCAGTGCGACTATATACGCTGATACGGCTGATACTAATCAACTAAATTAGAGGTTACGTCAGCTGTCATTCGACGCGTGCAGCAAAAGTTAGGTTAGAAACTCGGCGGATATTTAAATTTAGTTTACCGAAATGCCGACAGATGGCCCTCGTTTCGGCTCTATCTCCATGAAAACTACCGTATGTCCCATAGCAAAATTGCGAGTTTTGCAAGAGCACCTCTGTGGGTCTCCTCGTCCAATAGAATCACCGGATGAGCGTGCGGATCGGTTATTTCGATAACGGATCTGAGCTTGCTGATGGCCATCACACAGAAAATTCCGTAAGGCCGTAAGACGTAAGCGTAAGCGAATAGACCAATCAGGATCAAGTATTCCGTTGTGGTGGGGTTACGGACAACGGAATACTTGATCCTGATTGGTTTATTCGCTTACGCTTACGTCTTACGGCCTTACGGAATTTTGTGTGTGAAGGCCATCACACGTGAAAAAACGTAAGCAGTAACAGTAAGGATTGACCAATCAGAAAGCCTATTTAAGCATAATTCCGTAAGAATGATATTTCTGATTGGTCAATTCTTACTGTTACTGCTTACGTTTTTTCACGTGTGATAGCCTTGATGGCCTTGACGACGCCAACTCCTGCGGAAGACTACGCATGCGCATTCACGCTTCTCCGGTGATTCGTCGAGTGACGTGTCAGTTCGCAGCAATTTCGATAGATGGCGACTTCCCAAGTTCTCGTGGCCATAATACTTCCGTTCTCATCGCTCATTGGCTAAGCATCGGAGCGCCATTCTGTCCGAAAAGTCCGAGCATTCAACAGGTCAAAATCAAGCAAAACACGAAAATCTTTGAATCCGCTTACGGTGTCGTTCGAAATTTCACGATTCAACATGGACGCGCGTGGCGAACGTCGAAGCGAGAGACGATTTCGTCGTAATTTGCCTCTTGATGTCTGTCTATCGATAAAAAAAATGGCTCTAGAACACGCGCTCCAGTTTTCCCAAGTGTTACGCACGAGTGTTTCAAGTGTTTCAATTATCCGAGTTCCATTTGGATCACCTTGCTCGACGACGGCACATCAATCGGGATCGAAGGAAGGCGAAGAATAGGTACACGCGAGGTTTGATTAAAAAAGTGTATTATCCCCATTATCGGGAATTCGTTTTCGTTAGACACCACACATTGACAATTCGCTCGTTATGGTCTCTAAGTTCGGTTAACAATGTAAATGCTATAATTACTACTTACATTAATTACATTATCGTCTTAGCTAAAAACGTATGTATAATATATATCTCGCGTCCTCGTCGAGGGGATGAAAAGAAAATGATAACCGTTCGCGAACGACTCGACGATATCCTATGTCTTAGTTCCGCGTCGAAGTCCTCCCATCGATCTCGCCTCGCTCGAACGGTTCTCTCTCCGTCATCAGCTTCAGGCTGTGGGAAACGAACTCGACCGAGTCTGCGATCGTCGTACGTTTTTTCGTTTCTCTGGCGATGATTATTTTCCGTAAAATAACAACTGTTAGGCTCGAGGAGAAACCGATCATGTAGGCGGTCCGAAGACACCTCTGCGATTCGACGAAGTGAGTCCTCGAAATCTGCTCTGAGCGATGACTCCCTTCGTCGATTTTTGCAGGAAGGAAATGCCTCGAATGTGTGCTTCGCTCTGAAGTCCGACGCAGACTCAGCTCGGCTCGTTTCCTTCGCAGGCCTCTCCTCATCACGAGAGAGCATCCGAATTGCGCCTCTCCGTTACTTTATACAGGACGATTTAAAAAATGCGCTTTTTCGGCGAACAAATACTCGACTCGTCCCTCGTCCTGCTTCGCGACACACTCGTATGGGAATCACGAGAAGAGGTGGCTATACCACTTTAACGCGTGTTACGATCGTCCCTATCTTTTACTTAGTTACAACTCGACGCTACGAAATGACCGCATCGAATAGATCTTGTACCCGTTCGGCAGCGGCGGAGGACCACAAGAGGGATTCCGGATTCGTTGTCGTCCGCTACCGCGATCCTCCGAACGGCGGGATCATTCTCAGCCGTTATGGAAAAATTTCTCTAACAAATTTCTAAGAAATTGAGATATTTTCGGGTTTTGTAATATGTCCATTATTCCCCTATTTTAAAGAATTTCCCCCTTTTCACCTTAAACTTCGCGATTTTCCCCTCTAACCCCGATATTTTTCCTCTAAAACCAGCTATTATTGAGCTTCTCAGTTGAGTGTGTCTTTTCATCGTTTCCGATTACACGAAATGGGTCAAAGTGGACAATTTTGTTTTACTAAAATAATATAACTCCTACTTTATTTACTTGCATCGATATTTCATTTAAAATATAATGACCTAATTGAATTAATGTTTTTTACGGAAAGCAGATTTGACAAATTCCTTTTCCTTAAATCAGATCGCGATACTAAGATTTAAATTACATAACATAAGATATAAATGTTTAAGTTACAAAAACCTCATTTATTCACTTAATAAATATTGATGTTTCATTTTCTGTCTTAAAAATTCATATTTTTTAAACCACTACACGTTTCTAATTTCTGGAAGATCTTTTTTTAATCAAAATTGACCCCATTTTTTGTCCAATTTCCTCTAAAATGAAATAAATAGGGGATTTGCAGCCTCCTGATAGTATGACCAACTCAACATTAAAAATTCCTACAATTTGTATAGATACCCGAGCAAAAATGTTTATATATAATCATATATGATCATATATAATTGGATATAATTAGATCTGAAATTTGTCTCTATCTGATTATATATGAAAAACTATATATAATATAATCATATATATATTTTTTTTGATATTTGATCACATAATTATTACATCTTACATATATTTTCTCGGGTATTAACACCTGATATATATTAGTGTTTCAATGTACTTATATCTTAAAAACTGTTATTTCTTTAAAATACTGCACTTTTCTAATTTTTTGGAGATTTCCTTTTTTTAATCTAAATATTTCCTTTATTTTGTTAAAATTTCCCCTGTTTCCCCTAAAATGAAATAAATAGAGGCTGTGTAGCCTGTATTTTGAGCTTTTTCTACCTTTTTATAATAATTGAAACATTTTTAGACATTTTCAAAGAAGTATCCGTTTTTTAGAGAAAGTTAGTCATTCCTCTTTCACGCGTAAAAACTTTCCTAAAAAGTTCTAATAAACTCAGAAAAATATCTGACGAAATTCTAATAGTCGAAAGAATTTCTGACCAACTCTAAAGTCCCGTCATTTTTGGAAAATTTAGAATTCCTGTAAAAATACATTTTTCCGAATTTTTAAAAAATTTTGAAGTATTTTTCAGATCTTCCCAGATATTTGTCAGTATTTATAACTTTTTCAGAAAAGTTTTTGTGCGTGAAAGCAAAATAAATATTTTTGGACATTTCTGACTTTCTCGGACAAATTGATACTTCCTTGAAAATTTATGGAAATGTTCCCATTATCAGAGAAAGTCAAAAAAAGTCAGTTTTTCAGAAATTTGTTAGAGAAATGTTTCAATCACAAAGAGGTGTATCCGGTTCGCGACTGAGATGGAATATTCGACGTGTCACTGTTTTCTCAGTACCTCCGCGTCCTCGTTTAGGACCTTCTCAACGATACCTGTCTAACTGTATGGATGACGATACGCTAAAAAGACATTCCGCGATGATATCTCTCAGCAATTTTCTACGCGCGAATCGCACGGTCCACGCAGCATCCGCACGCGCTGCGAACATTTGCGAAGATGATTCTTATGTACAGTCTACGGCATACGGCTTAACTTATAACTCGCTCTCTCCATCTTGCACCATTAGAAAATCCTCTCGATCGTTGCGAATGAAAAGCGTCCATCGATTAAAGCTGTCGCTCTACGCGCCGCGTGGCGCATTCTACTCGTCTACATCGCGTGTAGTGTGTCTCTCGACGACCGAGTCGTCCAGCCTCCGGTGGCAATGCTTCAGGGAACGGAAAAGAAACGCGCGTCTCGCGGGAGACGCGTATCGACGATCTCTCTCAAGGGGAATTCTGCGTAGGGCAGAGCGAAACTACTCGGATTTTCTTCGGACGTAATTATCTCGTGAACTATGAACTTTTCGGCGAGATCAGTATGATACTTTTTTGAAGATCAGACTTCGAGCTACAAAAAAGTATTGTACAAAAATTGGCAAAAAGTTCATGGGTTGCGAGATAATCGCTGTCGAAGCCAATCGGAGAGCGTACCACCGCTCCACCCTATTCAAATAGTCGTGCGCCGTTGTCACACAATCAATGTTCCCTTTATTTACATACCCTGAAGGCATACCGGTTGTCGCCACGATTTTATCACTCCCCCCCCCCTCTCTCCCGCTCTTCCATACAATTGTTACTTCAAAGGTGAAAAAATGCTGCTTTTCTCGCGTGTAAAAATGTCCCCGCCTCGCAATATTGCAGAGAATAATCTAGAGTAGCGTATGTCGAAAGAATAATGTCTTCGATCTTTCGCTCGTGCGAAATACTTGGATCATCGGTGGAAGTATCGAATAAAGCGATAAACTTCTGCGGTCGATAGGCGATTAAAAAACGAACTACCCGCGAGAGGGGGCAAAAATTGCCGCGCTTCGTCCGTCGATTCCAAAAATCCACATCCCCGCTCGCCGTGAAAAATCGTCAGACGAAACGGAGCCGATTTGCGTTCGCCAATCTCTCGACACACTGGAAGAAAGAGGAATCGGTCGCGTGCCGTGCGTCGCGCGACTACTTCGTAAATATTGTGCGGTATTATACTCTTTGTCTCTCCTTAGGAAGTGCAATACAGCTGCCGCCTTTCTCTCTCTCTCTCTCTCTCTCTCTCTCTCTCTCTCTCTCTCTCTCTCGCGCGCGCGTTTCTCCTCGCGGACCGGAAGCGGCATCGACCCTTGCCCCGCAGAACCCTCGCCTCGTCCGTTCATCCAACGAAACTCATTGAACACAGCGGTTCGATATATAAAACTTACTAGCGTACGCGGTTGCGGTTTTCGTGATTTTTTTTTTTTCGTCG
Source organism: Xiphydria camelus (assembly GCA_963678675.1). Taxonomy (NCBI): domain Eukaryota; kingdom Metazoa; phylum Arthropoda; class Insecta; order Hymenoptera; family Xiphydriidae; genus Xiphydria; species Xiphydria camelus. The sequence goes on from OY783200.1 coordinate 5,628,195, forward strand.
TTTTTTCTTTTTCTTTTCCTTGATCTTCCTTCGTCGTTAACAAAATGTGAAAATTGCACTTAAGAAACGTCGTTTTTCTTTCTTCAGTGTGGTGAGCAACGTATTTTTCAGCTTTCCGCCCTCGAGGAATCTTTGAAGTCAGTCGTTCTCGCAGAGCCGTCTCGAGTTACTTCTTTTTTTTCCCCGCGCTTCCTCGCGTCTTCTTCTTCTTCTTCTTCTTCTTTTTCTTCTTCGTCTCTTCCTCTCGTTACGCGTCCAGTGCATAATTTACGATTAATACGGTACGATTTATTTATAATAGTTTAGAATATACTTTGGTATAGCTCCAGTGGCAGCGTTTAATGTGAAATATATATAATATACATATATTTATGCGTATTACTTATAAGTGTATTAGATTTCTTAGTTTCTTCCGTTTGAAATTGCAGACGTTCGGCCTCCCGGACGCTCGTCGTCGTCCTCGTCGCCGGGACGAGGGGCTCGCGAGAGCTCGAAGGCTTCCGGTGGTTCGCCCGCTCATCAAACGAAAGGGACGAATAAAACAACGACGGGGTATCGTCGCGATAACCGATGTCAAAGAAGGGGGTGCGACTCGGCCGGTCGAATCTTAGTTCGCCGGCGATGGAGCGGCGGGGGTAATCGGCGCATCCCCGTGGAAGGAACGCGGGCTTCGACGTAAAATCGGCGCTGAAGGCGAATAAAAAAGTGAAGGTGTACCCTTTACGGCGCGTGCGCGTGACGCTCCTTTGAAAGCCGCGCCGCGACGCCGCGGAAAGGCGGGAACTTTCACCGCGGCGACGACGACGCCGCATTCCTGGTGAAAATGTTGTGTGAGGGTTTCACAGATTTTGTGAAAACCAAGTATTAAATTTTGGAAAGTTTTGACAGAAATTATCATCCGCGTTGAAAGTGTTATACTTTGATAATTGTTAAGAATCAATTCGATATCTCTGTTAATATTTGATATAATTTGCATTATTTCATGAAACCAATTTCTTGCAGTTGTTGACAAATTACACTTCGTAAAAGAATTAAAGGATTATTTATATTCTATGAAAAAGAAAGTCGTTTTAAGCTAGCTGTATCCTTGTCAAAAAAGTGAAAATCTCGATCGCCGTCGGAGCATTTTGAAGGCTAAAGTTTCTGCTTTCAGAACTTTATCTCAGATTTCCAAAATCTTTATTGATTTCAAAGTTAATGTAATTGCAAAGCGACACCCGACAAATGAAATAATGTTTCTTCAACTTTGGCGAGGCACACGGAGTGCAAAAAAAATCGTAGCTGAGTTTCGTTCGCTGTATTATAAAGCATAGTTTTTCTTCTTTAACTTGCTATTTTACGAATAATTCTACGATTTTTTTTTCATTAAGTTATTCAGTGCCGAAGTATAAATCCGACTGTTTAACCTTAAGGTTAAAGAGAATTCTCATGGTATGCTTTGGGTAATGCTAATACCGGCGGTATCTACTGAATTTTAGGTTGAAACAATTCTGTAATGACAGCTCTTATGGAAACATTTCTTGAACAAATTTATGAAAAACTCTGAGATGTTTTGACTTTCTTTCTGACTTTTTCTGTAGTAATCGGAACATTTTCAAACATTTTCAGGAAAGCATCAGAATTTGTCAGGGAAAAAAAATCAGAGAAAAATGTCTACATATATATCCATTTTTCTTTCATGCATAAAAACTTCAAGAAAATTCTGATAAACTCAAATATCTCACGAAGTTTTAACAATTTCCGAAAAGTGTCTGACCTGTTCTAAAATTAGGATTTTTTTTTATTTATAATTTCTGTACAGAATTTTTCAGAAAATTTGCAAAATTAAACAGATTTTTTCCAGATATTCGTCAGTGTTTTATTACTTTTCCAGAAAAGTTTCTGCACGTGAAAAAAAAAATGAATATTTTTGGACATTTCTCTGAAAAAATGATATTTTCCTAAAAGTGCCTAAAAATGTTCCAATTACTACAGAAAGTAAGAAACAGAGTTTTTAAAACATCTGTTAGAGAAATTTTTCCACCAGCTAAATTTTTTTGCATTTCATGTGCCTTGCTATAGTTTAAGAAAAATCTTTTCATATGTTGAACCGGTTTTCAATTACGTAACTTTGAAATCAATAAAAATTTCGAAAATCCGAGGCAAAATTCTGGACGCTGAAAAGCCTTTCTAGCCTTTAAAAAACCACACTATTTTTGATAAAGATGCAGTCAATTTAAAACGGCCTCCTTTTTTGCGAAATGTAAGTGAATCTTTTGCGCTGTGTATTTTGAATAATAGGTATCACAATTCGATAATCTGTCAATATATGACATAATTTGCGTTATTTCATGAAATCAATTTTTTATAATTGTCAATAAATTATATTAAAAATATTTGAAAAACTTTAACGGGATGACAATTTTTAATTAATTTCTCACAGAGTTAGATGTAATAGATTCTGCTCAAATATGTGTCCGTGCAAAATCGCTGAAAAACTGATAGAATTTGTCAAAATTCGTCGTTACATGTTTTATAGGATTTGTCATATTCCTTTGAATTTTCACAAATTGCCTAAGAAATCATAATACCTAATAATTACTAATATTCTTAACAAAATCTGTCTACTACATTTTCACCAGAGATGCAATCGCGCGTATCTTACGATGCTATCGCTAAATCAGTGGATGACGATATTACGCCTCTTCGTATAGACCTTTTCGCTTCTAGAGAGACCCCCTTATGCTTACATTAGACCAACACACACATGCTTACGTCTAAGTAGGCGTGCTCTGATTCCACGCGCTCACCTCGTAGGACCCTTTTTTCACGCCCCTCCGGCGACTCGAAACGACCAACGCCAGAATTCGGAGTGTCCGCGCGCTCGAGTCGCGATTATCTCGTCGCGCGTACACTTTTCGCTCTCTACCTCGCATAATACTTTTTTGAAGCTCGCGTTTCGACGGACGAAAAAGCTCTTCACCGAAACCTCCGAAAAGTCCATCGCGCGATCGCGAGATAATCCCGTTTCCCCGATTCTCCGTTCACTACAAATCCTTCAAACTCCCTCAGAGGCCACAGAAATATAAACATCCGCGACGCGCGCGCGCGCGCGCGCGGACACTCCACCCTCAGGAGCCGAGCCGTCCGGCGAAGGGCGTGCTTATAATTGGCACGCAGTAGTGGATTGTAAACTCGCTAATAGAAACCGGCGCGCCTCGAAAAATCAGAGCATCCCGCGCGTCTTAAGCTACACGAGTATCGCGTCGTACGTATCTACACTATGGTGGTTTCCCATTTTCCTCTCTTCCCCGTGCGCGAAAACCCCCGAGTCCAAGCGTTGTACGTGACACGCGCATCGACGGCGCGAACGATCGTCACTCGATCGGCGCCTGCGTCGTACGGATCTTCGAGGGTTCGCGACGACGACGACGACGGCTGCCGGAACGGGCCGCCCTCGTTGGGGAACAGTAACAACAACAACAACAACAAGTTACACGCGAGGAAGAGTCCGGGGAGCAACGTGGGAGAACGCGGCGGGCGCAACGACCCCAGGCACGTTGCGAGCATCCGCGGTCACACACTGTCCGGACTGCTCGCCTCGTCGCCGCACACATGCTCGACCTCGCTCTCGCTCGGAGGACTCGGCTGCTGGTAGCGCAGCGGGTACTGATTGAAGCCGTGGTGGCTGTGGCCGCTCTGTCGGTGGTGCAGCAGGTGATGGTGGTGGTGGTGACAGTGGTGCTGCCGCTCCTCGACCCGCTGCTGCAGCTCGTCGATGCGAACCTCGCGGACGCGCCTCTTCAGCTTCCGGTGGCAGAGGAAGCAGAGGAGACAGGCCACCAGGACCGCGCCCACCGCGCATCCTATCGGGATCGCGTAGCTGTCCGGCGGCACCAGAATCGCACCTGCAAGGCGGCCCCGGGGAAGCGTCGAGATTAGCTGGGAACTCGTTTCTCGCCGAGTCCTCGCCACCCCCCTCGAATCGGGGAGGTGTACAGGCGGGAGAACTCGGCGACTATTATTTAGGGAACTTCGCGTCGCGATCGGATTTCGAGCGGGGTGTACGGTCCTCTTGTGACATTCTTCGAGAGGGATATATATATATATAGAGAGAGAGAGAGAGAGAGAGAGAGAAATCGGAGGCTACGAGACGAAGTGAGGAAGGCGTAAGACAGTCTAAAAACGTTATATAGAAGCTTCACAGTGTGTCCTCTATTCCCCTTTATTCCCCTATTTTTTGAAGTTTCTCCTTTTTCACCCTGAACTCGTGACTCGATACTTTCCCTCTGAAATTACTTATTATTCGGCTTCTCGGTTGAATTTGTATTTTGATCGTTTCTGATTACGGAAAATGAGTCAAAATGGTCAATTTTTTGTTGCTAGAACAACACCAGGTGAGGCTAAACTTACTTGCCAGGAAAGGAGCTTCGATCACTATTATCTCATCATTTATGAACTTTTGGCCTACATCGATATAAGACTTTGTTAGAGATAAAAAAGTAATCTTCAAAAAAGTATTATATAAATATGAGCCAAAAGCTCATAGATAATGAGATAACAGTAATTCAAGTTTCTAAGTTTCCTGGCGAGTACTTAACTTTTGTCTCATCGAGAAACTCGGTAGAGTTTCACGCCAAATAGCGTCACGGACCCAGTTTTCGATCACTTTCCCATTTGAACCCTTGTATTAAAAATTTATAGTAAAAATATTTCATACAAAGAAGAAAAAATTTGATTAAACAACTATTCCGAAATCTGTTATCCATATCCAGAAAGTTTTAGAAATACTTATTTCAATAAAAATAAATGCTGCAATGGTAATGTGTTCGGCTAAGACGTACGTCTGCTATAGTCTTACCGCAATCTGTTAGAAGTGACGCTACTAAAACAGCTCCATTTCCTTCGTGTTTTGGAGCTTATGAGGTAATTATTACGTATTTTCATCGTGTAATAGTTTAATCAGTAGTAATTTATAAAACGCAACCTACTTTGTCTTATTTTTTAGTAAAATAATGTGATGATCTATGACTGCTCCCAGTTTTCATACTTTGCCATAGTTTTCGAACATGTTTCCAACCGCAAATATTTCAGGTTAAAAATACTTTCTGGTATTCAGAAATAGTGACATTGTTTTAGTGGAGAGCGTATCACCTACAAGTTCTTGACAAGAAACGGAAAGCAGAAGAAGAAAAGCAGCTGAGGAAGAATGTTAGGCTAGAAAATATGAGAATTAAAAAAAGAGAAAGATGAGAAGAAAATGAAGAGGAAATGTTGCAAAAAAGGTTCTGAAAGCTTCAGAAGTTTAAAAAAAGCAACCGTTACCATTTAATTTAACAAATTTTTTACATAACTATTGTTTGTTACTAGTATAGATTATATAATACATTATAATTTGAATATTAATGTCAACTGATAACTTTAATAAATAAGTTACAAAATATCTATTTCAATAATTCTGTTTCATTTTGTACGTATTAGAATCCCTGATCGAAAACTAGGTTCACGCATGATCAAAAACTACTTCCATTATGTGTGATTGGATGATCAAAAACTGCTCCCCCTCGTATGTTTTTATAAACACGTAATTAATTATTTAATTTGTGTGAGACTCGTATATTTATTTGTGTCAAGATCAACTCAAATAATCAATTTATCAATTACAAAACAAAAAGTTTTGGATTTATTAATCTGTTATACTTATATGGCATAGTAAAAAGAATGCCGTGAAAACCCTAGCTGATCCGTGAAAACTGGGTCCGTGATGGTACGCTTGCGTTATACAATAATATAACTCCTACTTTATCTACCTGCTTCAATATTTCGTTTAAAGTATAATAACTTAGTTGAATTAATGTTTCTTATTGGAAACTCGATTCGGCAAATGGTTTCTTTTCCTTAAATCCGATTATGATACTCAGATTTAAATGACATAAGATAAAATATTTTTAAGTTAAAAAATATTGGTATTTCATTATGAAAATATCATATGAGGTCGGACTTATTTGCCAGGAAAAAAACTTGAATCACTATTATCTCATTATCTATCATCTTTTGGCTCATATTTGTGTAATACTTTTTTGAAGATTACATTTTTATCTACAATAAAGTCTTATATCGATGTAGACTAAAAGTTCACGAATAATGAGATAATAGTGATTGAAGTTTCTTTCCTGGCGAGTAATTTTAGCCTCATATGGTATCTTAAAAATTGTTATTTTTTAAAACCGCTACACGTTTCTAATTTCTGGAAAATATCCTTTTTAATAAAAATGGTCTCCTTTTTTTACTAAAATTTCCCCTATTTCCCTTAAAATGAAATAAATAAGGGTTTTGTGAAGCCTATATATAAGACGTATTTGCTGAGATAAGACAGAATCGCATGCATCGACGTGTGCGGTTGAGAGAGATCGATCAAAAAGCACGACAAGTCACATTCAACTTCCGCTCGCCATGCACTCTCAAACTCCACCGGGAGAACTTACGGATATTTACGGATTTCGTCGTCGTGTGTGCGCTCTACGGTTTCGCACTACATGTAATACTTTAATCGAGACTCTCTCTGCTACGGTTCGCTCGTTACTCTTTCCATTCCTTCCTCAGTGTATTTTCTCATCGTGTCACACGATCGCCGAAAAATCTTATCGGTACCACCGGCGCGTATCGCGGCTCGTATCGACGAACGAATCCCGGAGGAACCGAGTCAACCTCGACGTCCCTCGCCGAGCGACGATCGTAGCACAGTGTGTGTCCCCTATAAATCTTTATTCTTCTATTTTTTTTAATTTCCCCCTTTTCACCCTAAAACTCGAGAACCTCTCCAATTCCCCCTGTAACTCGATATTTTTCCTCTAAAACCACCTATTATTCAGCTTCTCAGTTAAGTTTGTCTTTTCATCGTTTGGGATTAAATGAAAATGGTCATTTTTTTTTTGCTAAAATGGGAGCAGAACCACTACTTTATCCATCTGCATCAATATTTCGTTATTTTAAAATTTTTTAAAACCATTGCACGTTTTTAATTTCTGGAAGATCTTTTTTTTAATCAAAATTTTCGCCTTTTTTGTCAACATTTCTCCTATTTTCCCGAAAATGAAATAAATAAGAGCTGTGAAGCCTGTTCTCCTCTTTATTCCCCTATTTTTTAATTTTCCCCTTTTTTACCCTAAAACTTGTGATCTCCCCATATTTCCCCAAAACTCTAAAACCACCTTTTTACCTAGGGAACCCCTACTTTATCTTCCTGAATGAATATTTTGTTTAAAATGTAATAACCTGATTGAATTAATGTTTCTTACCGGAAACTAGATTTGACAAATGGACCAGTTTCCTTAAATCAGATTGTGATGCTCAGATTTAAGTTGCATATAACATAACATATAAATTTTTCAGTTACAACAAAATCTTTCATTCACTTAATAAATATTGACGTTTTATCGCCCTGATGGCAAAATTTCTTTAACAAATTCCTGAAAAAACAGACCTGAGTTTCTGTAGTAATTGGAATATTATCAGATATTTTTTTTCAGGGAAGTTTCAATTTGTCAGAGAAAGTCAGAGAAATGTCCAAAAATAACCATTTTTCTGTCATGCACAAAAACTTTTCTGAAGAAGTCTAATAAACACTGACAAAAATCTGGAGAAATCTGTAAAATTCTGTAAAATCTCTGAAACATGCTCAGGATTTGTCTATTTTTATACAAATTATATAAAAAATTTCCAAAAAATAACTGAATTTCAGAGTTAGCGAGACATTTTTCAGAATTTATCAGATGTTTGTCCGAGTTTATCAGAATTTTTTTATCAGAGAAAAATGGATATTTTTTTGGACATTTCTCTGACTTTCTCCGATAAACTCCGATACTTCCTTGAAAATGTCTGGAAATGTTCCAATTACTACAAAAAGTCGGAAAGAAGACAAATTGTCTGCTTTTCCGAAATTTGTTAGAGAAATTTTTCCATCCGGGCGTGCACCTTAAAAAAGTTGTTATTTACTTAAACCACCGCACAATTATAATTTCCTGAAGATCTCTTTTTCTCAATCAAAATTGTCCCCCTTTTTCGTCAAAATTTCCCCCATTTCCTCCAAAATAAAATAAATAGAGGCTGCGCGAAGCCTGCGGGATCGGAGCGAACTCGGGCGCGCTTCCGGAATTCGTTCGACGGATAGTCCGCCCGTTCGGACGGCGCATCCTCGCCGCTACATAGTCGATGACGGTACGGTGCGGAAAAGTGTGAGTGGACTCACGTGATAAGGGAGATCGTAACATGCCGGATCGTCGGAAGCCTCGCGAAGGGCTCAGGTGGCCACGAACACAAAGCACAGAGAGAGAAGAAGCATGGCAGAGACTCCAGCCAGTGCTGGTGCCGACGGGGCTGATGCTGCACCTGCGACACCACACACCATTCACCCACCCAATCCCCCACCACTCTCTCACTTTGTACGTACGCGTACGCGCTACTTACCTACAACAATTTCAAACGTACTTTAGTGCCGCTCGGTGGGGCGCGAAAGGGCTTTTCTTTTCATACTGATACGCAAGGGCTTTTTTTCGCGTTTCCTGCGGGGCTCGCGATTCCGGCAAAAAAGTCCCGGAGATCTCTTCGCGCGCGCGCGCGGACGTGTGTAATTTCTTTTTTTTACTTTCTCCCAAATTACGTATGTACTGCAATTTTGCCTATCGCAGAGAGGAGCGAAACGACGCATGCTTCGTGCAGTGCCTGCTAAATTGAATCGGATCAACGTTTATCGATTGTGTCGTTTTATTTGGCTCGAAAGAGAGAGAGAGAGAGAAGTAACGCCTTTCGATCGGCGAGGTCTGTAAAAATGCGATTATCTCGTCATCTGTGAGCTTCTCGACGAAATCGGAAGAGCACTTTTTTGAAGACTATATTTCCAGCTACAAAAAAGTTCCTTGGTAATGTGGCTCGAAAGCTCTCAGGTGAGGAGATAATCGAGGCTAAAGTTGACGTTAGTGTTTGACATCAGTTGCGAGAGCTTTGCTCGTAAAAAACAGATAACGAATGGACGTTGCAAATGAAATCAAGCCCCGAGAAATCCGTCGTTTCTATGACTTTTAATCGAGGGTGGAGTTCGATTTTTGGAAAATGGAAAAGTTGAATATTCATACTCCGCGTAATGTAAATACAATATTTGGAAAAATAAAATCCAGAGAAATCTTTGCATGGTTTTTAGGAGGTTTTCTTTTAGTCGCGGCTACTCTTTCGCGCGAGACGCGCTCTGGTCGGGCATGCTGCAAAGGTGTAGAAATCGTTCGGTAGAGTTCAAGTAGTGTGAAGGAAAAAGAGAAGTGACACACGAATCACATTACTCGAACTATGATGACATAACAGACGGAACCAGTGTTCCCTCAAAAGGCTGCAGTGAAGGAAGCGAGATATCGTAAATATAGGTATACGTGATAATTAAAATCATATCTCAAACATCGGGTAAAGAATCTGGTACGAGAGAAGAGAGAGAAAAAGAGAGAGAGAGAAAGAGTTTACTAACAGTCCAAAGTTCCTGGCGGAAAATAATTATACGATAAACTTCTCTATGCAGAATTCTGTGACTTCTAATCGGCAATGGAATTTCATAGATTTATATAAAAATTTGAGATGCTGACTTTCAATATACAGGGTGAGAAATTTAAATTGAGGTGTATGAATATCTGTAAAATAACGCATTTTGGGAAAAAAATTTCTTATAAAAGAGTTATTTGCTTCAGTACGTTTTATCTTTCATTTAGTAGATTCATTTTCAAGGCCCTTGATTGAGCGTAAAATTCTTGACCTACGCGTAAAAACAGACAACATTTGTTTGAAAGGTTTTTAAACTTATTTTTTCCATTTAGAGAAAAAACGTTGACCTTAAAGTAGCCTTAAAACGCCTACTAAATGGAAAATAAAGCATACAGTTCTCTTTCCCCCTCTAAAATATATACATTTTATAAGAAACATTTTTTCTTTAAAATGCGTTAATTTTTGCACGGGTATTCATGTGTTTCAATTTAAATGCCTCGCCCCATTCACGTCTGTCTACATAAAATCACCAATTCCATAAAGAGTGTTATTATTTGACGTTATCTTTCCATGAAACGTTATTTCGATGGATATCTACGATTAATGACGCTATTCTGTATGAAACTGTAAGCTCTATTGGGTGCTGCATTTATAATAAAAATACAAAGCTACACAAGAAGACTGTGTAATTTTAAAGAACGCAGAACCTTATAAGGGGAGATTACATTTTATACAGAATAGTCCTACAATTATTGGAGAATAAAATATGAGTTTCAATAAACTACGAGTAGATACATTTTCTACGCATATTTACATGTTACTTCCATTTCTTCATTGATGCGACATAATTTGCCATAATTTACCATTAATATCAAGAATGTTATATCAATCTAGGTACATTAAGTCTAGAAAGAAAAAGTAGTTTTTCCTTATTTCTCATCGTTTAATATATTTTCTATATGTATAATGTAATTGATAATCACGTATAAACACTGAAATAATGAAATTAATGTAAACTATGGTAAATGTCGACAATATATGTAAACGATTTGCAGGCTCCACATAGAATTTCATGATATTCTATATGGATTAATATTTTTAAAAGTCTACGTATTGCCGTAACTTATCACAGTTTACGTAACGTGGAACCTATTTTTACGTTATCCACGAACTACATAAATCTAGTTATAATTATGTAAAACTAAAAAAGTGTCTCAAATTCCATACTTTCCCATAGAATTAATGCATGCCGACGTAGATCTTTAACGCTAATTCAAAATACTTTCCATAGTCTACCGTACAACTTTTTTCCGCCAGGGGTATAATATCACACACCTAGATAAACACAGTATGTAATACGGTATCGATATAATACTCGAAGATGTACAGGACGAGAGAGATACCGAACAGGGGAAGCAAGATGTGTAACATCGATCAAAGTTGATAGATCATCACGAGCTGACGCTTTCGCGAAGACTTTCGGCGCGATCGACGCGGCGCTACTTACAATTCTCCTCGTCGGACTCGTCGTCCGGACCGCAGTTGTCGATGTTGTTGCAGCGCAGAGACTCGGCGATGCAGTATCTGCTCTTGTCGCAGAGGAACTGACCCAGGCAACTGCTGTTCACCGTCACCTCGGTCCAGACCGCGCGAAAGCCCAAGTGGCCTACCGCTTTGTCCGCCGAAATGAAACTGTAACGTAATAGGGCGTCGTACATCAGCGTCCGGGATGATAATGGGCATGTGTTCACGATATTTTTCTTTTTTGCTCATTCGTTATTACTTTTTGTGCTTATTGATAAGATGTGTTTGTTTTTTTTTCTGAGCACTAATTTCTTTTTTTTTAATGTTTAAAGTTTGACTTCGATTCAAATGAAATCCTTAGTGACGTCACTAAGCCATTGGCAAGGGCCCAAACCCGGGTTTGTGAATGGTGGAGAATCTGTTGCCGACTCTGATTGGTCAGTTAAAATGGCGGTGAAAGTGCGACGCTTTAAAACGAATGCCTTTTTTAACATCTCAAAAATAACGGAAAAACATGTTTTTAATGACCCATTTTTACCTACATTACTTTAATACCCTAATCTACCGATTCATGCGCTTTAAACAGTTGTACAAAAAGTTGTGAACATGCCCATTGCGAGGGGCGAGAAATGGAAAATGTCAAACCTGAGGCGCATATTATTCTCGCTCGACACGTAGCTCCACTTCGTCTCCGGCTTCTTCACTCCGCACAATTCGCGCGGTGGCGTCGTGACGGAAGACCACATGCGCAGCACCGCGGCCGGGCAGCCTCGCTCTGCGAATATTATTAATATCGCGAATCGAAGAAGTGACGTTTGTCGAGCCTCTTTTTTCAGGGCAAAATCAGGGTGGCTGCAAGAACTTGATTATACAATTTCCTGATTACTTACAAAACTGGTAGATAAAGGTATTTAGTTTAAGAGATGTAAAATGATCTTTTTCCGGAAAAAAAATGTGTCCACCAAAAACAAATAGTCATAATTCACCTTGCTTTTCCTTGTTCCACGTGTATGAGACTAAACTTACTTACCAGGAAAGAAACTCGAATCACTATTATCTCATTACCTATGAGCTTTTGGCTCATATTTGTATAATACTTTTTTGACGATTACGTTTCAATCTACACAATAAAGTCTTATATCGATATAGGCAAAAAATTCATAAATAATGAGGTAACAGTGATTCGAGTTTCTTTCCTGGCAAGTCAGTTTAGCCTCACATGGTGCTCCTTAATTTTAGTCGATACTCTTATGGTAAAATTTTTCTAACCAATTTCTGAAAAGCTGATTTTTTGACTTTCTCTGGTAATTGGAATATTATCAAATATTTTCAAGGAAGTACCAGTTTGTGAGAAAAATGTCGAAAAATATCCATTTTTCTTTCGTGCACAAAAGCTTTTCTGAAAAAGTTTAATAAACACTGAAAAATATCTGGAAAAATCTGTAAAATTTTGCAAAATTTATGAAAAATTCCGTATACATTCTTACAGAAGTAATAATTTTTCATAATTTTGTCAGACATTTGTCTTACTTTATCAGAATTTTTTAGAAATTTGTTTATTCACGAAAGAAAAATGGCTATTTTTGGATATTTCTCTGATTCTCTCTGACAAACTCTGATACTTCCCTGAAAATGTCTAAAAATGTTCTAATTATTACAAAAAGTCAGAGAAAAGTCAAAATATTTCAGAAATGTGTCCATCAAAGTAGGGCAAATACGTGCGTTACGATTGGAAATATCTGAAGCAGCAGCATAAACTCTATTATGAAATGTATCAAAGGGGGAATTTCAAAAAATTAACTCTATTCATAACTTCCAGAAAAGATTCCCTGACATTTTCCGGTTTTCCAGGTCTGTAGCCACCCTGAAAATATTTAAAGACTCAATCAAGTACCGGACTGTTCGCCTTCCACCGAGAAGAACTCAAAGTTCAGGAGTATCTGATGATTCGGTCGGACGCTTATGAACCAGTTGCACGACTTGCTGGCGAGCTTGCTCCCCAGTTGCGGACCGCTGTACTTGTTCGGGAAGTTCGGACTGGTTATGACTCCGTAGTCCAGGCTGCTGATGTTCGCCCCGCAGTCTGTAACGAGCCTCGCGTCGGTCGGTCAGAGCCTTGCGGGGTCGAAAGTGGGGTTAAACTTACCTCCGAATATGGACTTGGCGACTTCGAAGGTGTAGCGCGCCTTGAAGCCGCTGTAGACCAGCTCGAAATCCGTATGCAGTATGACCTTCAGCCCGAGAGCGCCCAGATTCGATTCGACCGGTCCCGGCGCAGTCATGCCGCAATACCTTCCTATCAGGGTCTCCGTCTTGTCGCGGTACATGTTGTAAATCTCCACCCAGTCCTCCTGGCAGATCTCAGAACTGTTGCGAGATTGCAGACTTAATGATGCGTCCCCTATTCCCCCTTTTCACTCTAAATCTCGCGATTTTCCCCCTTTCCCCTTATAATTCGATATTTTCCTTTAAAACCATCTATTACTCAGCTTCTCAGTTGAATTTATCTTTTCGTCGTTTCGGATTACGTGAAAAATGGACAATTTTTGTTCCTCTTTTTTTTAAAAAAAAGGCACTGAAACTTTTACTTCATCAATCTGCATTAGGCTTTCACATTACTATAATAATATCTAGCTGAATTAATATTTCTTACTGGAAACTAGATTCGACGAATGGTCCCTTTTCCTTATATCAGATTGTGAGATGCTCAGATTTAAGTTACGTAATGGAAAATATAACTTTTTAAGTTATAAAAACATTCTCCATTTTAATGTTTTATCACATACCTTAAACATTTTTATTTTCTTTAAACTATCCCTGATGATGTAGCAGACACGTTTTGTTAAGAATAATAAGATATTATGAATTCTTATACAATTTATGAAAATTCCAAGGAAACGACAAATTCTATACAAATTGCGATGACGAATTTTGGAAAATTCTATCAGTTTTTGGCGATTTTCACAGATACATTCTTCAACAGAATCTATCTAATTTTATGAGAAATGAATTAGAAACCGTCAAATACCATTAAACTTTTTCAAACATTTTTAATACTTATAATGTATCACACAATTGTAAGAAAAATCTTTTTACGAAATAATACAAATTATGTTAAATATTCAAAGATTATCGAATTGATATTATAAAAGTATGACAGATTTTCAATGTGGATAATAATTTCTGTAAACATTTTCTAAAATTTAATACTCGGTTTTGACAAAATCTGTGAAATTCTTACACCACATTTTCACCAGGGATTACATGCTTCTAATTTCTGGAGGATCTTTTCTAATCAAAAGTGCCCCCTCATCTCGTTAAAATTTCTTCCGTGTCCCGTAAAATAAAATACTCACCCGTAAAAGCCGACCGACGAATTCGCGTTGTCCGCCCTGACTTTGAAGTGGTCAAAGATCAGCGTCACCTGCTCGTTGTGCGTCGCCATGAAGAGGTACGTGCAGTTCGTGTCGCTGGGATAATTGCTGGGGTATCGCGGCGAGTTGAACTCCCCCTTTTTGCGCGACGAGCTTCGGTAGGTGAAGTTACAGCTGCCGTCGGGTGCGGCCGTGCCCGGGATCTTGTACTCCGTTTCGAAGCTGTATCTGTTGTCGAAGCGGAGGAAGGACAGATTCACAGGCTTTTACAGTGTGTCCCCTATTTTTTAGGCTTCCCCCTTTTCACCCTAAAACTCGTGGTTTTCCCCGTTTTTCCCTATGATTCGATATTTTCCCTCTAAAATCACTTATTATTCAGCTTCTCAAAAGCAGCGAAATGGTCAATTTTTTTTTGCTAAAATAATATAACTTCTACTTCATCCACCTGCATCGATTTTTTGTATAAAATACAATAACCCAATTGAATTAATATTTCTTATCAGAAACTCTTGATTCGACAGATGGTCTCTTTTCATTAAATGAGATTGTGATTCAATCAGATTTAAATTACACAACATGAGATATAATATAATTTTTCAAGTTACAAAAACATCCTTCATTCACTTGGTAAACATTGATGTTTCGTTATGTCTTAAGAATTGTTATTTTTTGAACCACTACACGTTTTTAATTTCTGGAAGATCTCCTTTTTTAATCAAAATTATCCCCTTTCTTTTGCTTAAATTTCCCCTATTTCTCCTAAAATGAAATAAATGAGGGCTGTGAAGCCTAATATTATCTCTCGGAGGGCGTGGTACTTCGCGAGGAGGTTTGACTCACCTCGCCTTGAATCCCCGGCCTTGGGACTCGCCGCTGCTGAACACCATGACGAGTCGCGGACCCTCGCTGATAACGCGGCTCGGATTGCTCGACTCCCCGCACATTTCGTAGTCGAACTTGTCGTAGGAGTCCGTCGCCTCCTGGCCCTTGAGGTACAGCTTCAGGTAGCCCTCGGTACAGGCGGAGCTGGGGAAGGAAGATTCAAGGTCGAGTCATTCGACGTCACGATCACGTCGACGCGACACTCACTCTCCCTTGGCTTCGCCCTTCGGTATCAGCAGCATGACGAAGTCGAGCCGCACGCGCTCCAGGTGCTGCGAGTCCTGCAGCCCGTAGATGAAGTAGCGGCACACGACCTTCGGTATGTAGGGAAAGGGAAAGTTCGGGCTGACCACGTTCCCGGAAGACTCCTTCTTGCTGAGGATCTTCTGGTCGCACTCGGAGCCGCGTATGTGTTCGCCGCCGTAACTGGTTATAAAATCTGCGGGAATTTCCAGGGGGTGATTGAGAAGCGGCCATCCGCGGGCGGAAGGGACGACTCACCTAACTTGACGAAGCTCTCGGAGAACTCGAAGATGCCCTTGAACCCGCGGTTCAGCGTGTTCGCGGTACGCTGGAGCGTGACGAAGCGGACGTAGAGGCTGGTTTCCGACGAGTACAGCACCAGGTTCCGCTGCTGCCCGCAGTAAGTGCCGATCACGGCGGACGTGTTGTCGATGCCGTCGTACACCTTCACGTAGTCGAAGGGACAGCTGCGAGAGAGCGAGAGCGTTCGTCGGATTGGAATATCCTCCGCGCGGAGAAGAGCTCGATGAAATATCCTTTTACCCCCTCGGGCCCGAAATCGACGCGCAAAAATCGTTTTACGATTTGTTCCGATGAGAAAAATTGTCTAACAAATTTCTGAAAACTCTGACATGGTGTCCAGTGAAGTATGAAAAGAAACGCCCTGACTTTTCCAGGATTTCCAGTCTAAAATAATAAATTTTCTCTGGCCATTATGTGCGTAGATCCAGTATTACGCATCAGTCATTTTGTCACGTGAACGTAATAACGAATATCGATATACATGATAGGTATGCCGGTTGAGAAATATAGGTATGAAAATAATTTATTATATAATTTTGCGAAATCACATTTTCATTGTTCGATGACTTCTCTTGCTGTACGAAGAGATTTTTAAATATACGTTTAGTCAGAGTTCGCTTCATAAACCCACATTGTTTCCATCGGTAATCGATATTTTTACTATTGGTAAAAAGAGAGAATTCATTCAAAGAGGAAATTCCTACTTTTACAATTTATGAAGTTTGGGTATTTCTTAAAAATTCCAGAAAATTCTTAAATTTTCCTGGCTGTTCTCTGACCGCTGGACCATCATATCTGACTTCTTTTGACTTTCTCCAGTGATTGGAACATTTTCAAACATTTTCAGGGAAATATCAGAGTTTACCAGAGAAAGTCAGAGAAATGTTCAAAAATATCCTTTTTCCTTTAAATGCATAAAAGCTTTGTCGAAAAGGTCTGATAAACACTGACAAATATTTGGAAAAATCTGGGAAATTCTGCAAAATTTCTGCACGTGAATTTTCAGATACCTATTATAAATTTTCCAAAAATGGCTGGATTCTAGTTTGTTAGAAACTTTGCAGAATTTCTTAGAATTTTGTCAGACATTTGTCTGAGTTTATCAGAATCGTAGGAAAAGTTTTTATGCGCGAAAGAAAAATTGATATTTTTGACATTTCTCTCATTTTCCCTGTCAAACTCTAATACTTCCCTGAAGATGTCTGAAAATGTTTCAATTACTAGCCACACGACACACTTACGTATGACATACCACATGAGCGCCTAAACTTACTCGTCAGGAAAGAAACTCCAACAATTATTATCTCATTATTTATAAATCTTTAGCCTATATCGATACGAGTGTTTATTATAGATAAAAATGTAATCTTCAAAAAAATATTATATAAATATCAACCAAAAGCTCATAGATAATTAAATAATAGTGATTTGAGTTTCTTTCCAGGCAAGTAAGTTTAGCCTCATGTGATACGTCATTATACGTAAAATTAATGTAGAAAACTTAGCGAAAAACCGGCTAATATACGTATACTATAAGCTTATTATCCGTACACGTGAAATATATGTTCATCAAACGAATAATATGCATTTAAGATTTCCTGTAAGTATTGAAACGAAAAGTATACGTAAGTAATGCTATATTTTTCGTAACCACATACGTATACGTAATATAGCTGTAGCTACATAAAAATCGCGTATATTACACGTAGAGTGTCGTATGGTTACAGAAAATCAGAAACGAGTCAAAATACCTCCGAGTTTCTGAGAAATTTATTAGAGAGATATTTCCATCGGGACCCCTTTACGGCGCGACGCGAGAGAATTCTTCGTCGATGCAATCGAAACTCACTGAGAACCGCCGAAGAAGAGGTCAAAGTCCCGGAATTCGAGCCGCACCCGCTGCGTGGGCTTCCCGATGAACTGATAAGTACAGACGAGGCCCTTGGGATAAGTGCCCGGATAAGTCGGCGACAGTATGTTCCCCGTGAGCTTGTTGTCCGCGTCTACCGTGAAGGAGCACGGCGTGCTGGGCGCCGCGGTTCCCACCTCGTACTCCGCTGTAAGCGAGAAAGACTCTTACGTGTGTGTGTGTGTGTGTCTCGCGACCCAGGCGCAAGTCTTCCGCGACTCACAGGCGTTGATGAACTCGTAGCGCCCGGCGAAGACATCCGGCAGGGTGAGATTCTTGTCGGTGTAGAAACTGAGAGCGATGCCCTGATAGAGGGAGACCCGTCGCCGGGGCGGTATCGGGCCGCAGAAACGTCCCCCGAAGGGTGTCTCTATCAGCTTGGTCGTGTTTTCCGATCGTATCTCCGTGTAGATGTCCATGTACTCGTGGGAGCAGCTGGAAGACGATTGTCTCGTTAAATATTAGGGACGAAAAGGGGGCGTAACGCGAAGAGCAGCGGAATACTCACGCGGGCAGCTCTCCAACGGCGGATCCACTGCGACGGAGAGATTGAAATTCGAGGGATTTATTTAGCGGCTCGTTCCGATTATTATGGTTAGGCTATCGCGCGAATTTCAGGCTTCACGGCTCCTATTTACGTATTTGATATCAGGGGAAATGAGGGAAGTTTTGTTAAAAAAATAAAGAGGACAATTTTGATTAAAAAAGGGAAATGTCTCAGAAATTAGGAACGTGTAGTGGTATGAAAAAATGACTATTTCAAATATAAAATGATACATAAGTACTTATTAAGTGGATTAAGGATATTTTAGTAACTTAAAAATGTATGTTGTATGTTATGCAACTTCAATTTGAGTAACTATTGCAATCTGATTTAAGAAAAAGGATCAAGCCGTGGCTTTCTTCGTGCAAGAAAATATTTGTCAGGCTTGAGTAATTGGTTTTTTTCGTGCAGAAAGAATCCCTTGTTCCAATGAAGATATTTTTGATTCAAGTATACGTATATATTCTTCGAAGAATCTGTATTTTTTTAAATTTGTAGGAATATGTTCTTGATTCAAGACGTATTTTTTGACACTGGCAATTATTTCTCCTGTACAGGCCCTGATGGAAAAACTTCTCAAAAACTGACTCTGACTTTCTGTAGTAATTGAAATATTTTCAGACATTTTCAGGGAAGAATTAAAGTTTGTCGGAGAAAGTGAGATAAATGTACAAAAATACCAATTTATCTTTTAAGCAGAAAAACTTTTTTGGAAAAGTCTAATAAACACTGACAAATATCTGGAAAATCTGGAAAACTCCGCAAAATTTCTAAACATTTCTGAAAATGTCTATATGCGTAGTATTTTTACAGAAATTATAAATTTTCAAAAAATGACTGAATTTTAGAATTGGTCTGAAATTGTTCACACTGTCAGAATTATGTCAGATATTTATTTGCATTTAACCGAATTTTTTAGAAAAGTTTTTATGCATGAAAGAAAAATGGATATTTGTGGACATTTTTTAGACTTTCTCTGACAGATACACTTCCCTGAAAATGTTTGAAAATGGTCCAATTACTACAGAAAGTTAGAACAAAGTCAAAATATCTTAGTTTTTTTTTTTAATTTTTTTAGAGAAGTCTTCATCAGAGAGATATTATATTTGAAACGCGAAATATTCATACAGGTAGATAAAGTAGGGGTTATAGCACCATTGCAGCACAAAAAATTAACCATTTTGACATTTTTAGCGTGATCCGAAACGATGAAAAGACAAACTCAATTGAAGTTGAATGATAGGTGGTTTTAGAGGAACGATATCGAATTATAGGAGAATATTAGTAAAAATTTCGAGTTTTTAGGTGAAGAAGAAGAAACTTTACAAAAATAAGGGAATAAAGGGAGTAGCCCTGATGAAAATATGGTGCATATGAATTTCACAGATTTTGTTAAAACCGAGTAGTAAATTCTGGAAAATTTGAGAGAAAAATTTCCGCGTTGAAAATCTGCCATGCTTTTGTAATATCAATTCAATAATCCGTCAATATTTGATGCAATTCGCATTATTTCACGATACGAATTTTCTACATTTGTTGGCAAATTATATTTTGAAAATGTTTGACAAAGTTTAACGATATTTGACGATTTCTAATTAATTTCTCATAAAATTAGACAGATTCCGTTAATAAATGTGCCCGTGAAAGTCGCCAAAAACTGATGGAATTTTCATCAATTGTACAAGAATTCATAACATCTTACTATTCTTAGCAAAATCCGTCTACTACATTTTCACCAGGGAGGAGACACACTGCGAAAAGCCTCGAATTTTCACTTACTCTGGCGGCGTGCCTCGTAGGCCGAAAGAGGTGAAGCTGAGTTTGACGCGCTGCCTCGGTCCAGCGAGAAACATGTACACACACTGTCGCGGTTCGCCTTCGGGGTTGATCAAGTGCGGCGCGTGGAAGGTGCCATCGAGAGGACCGTCCGGTGTACTCACGTACTTCTGGTCGCACTCTGTCGATTAAAAATAAAGGTGGAAACATTGAGGCGATCTTCGTCGATACCACCGAGCGACTACGGGCTTACGACATCGGCGGAAAAGACAGAGAACGGTATGCGTATGATACCTGGAGTAAATAGATATACGATAGGAAGCGAACGTACTTGGCACTTTGGCAGTGGTGACTGGTCCCGGTGGTGGCGGTTGGGACGGAACGTAGTCTTGCCGTGGCAGCGGAACTTCGATTACCTCGCGAGCTGATTGCGAGTTCGGGAATGGTCGTCGAATGCATCCCGAGCGAGAGAACATCCGCCGCCACCGGGAACACACCGCACCGTGTTAATGAGAGAGAGATAGAGAGACATTTTATCATATCGCCGTCGACATACTTGTGGCAACGCTGAGAGAATAATTGCCGGTGCCAAAAAAATGTGTTTTTTTTTTGTTCAATAAACAACACGATGTAATTTCAGGATCAAGCCATGATTTTCTTCATGCGGGAAAATATTCTATAGGCTCGAGTAATTGTTCTTTTTTGCGCAGAAAGAATTTCTTGTTTCCACGACAGTATTCTTGACCGAAGAATATTTATTCCTAACGATTTGTAAGATGCTTAATTCAAGAAACATTTTTTGACATTAGCAATTATTTCTCTCAGTGTACGGGATAATACAGTGTTTTTTACACTTGAGGGTTGATGCCTGATAGCAGGACGTTGTGGGGGTGCTTTACGGCGCAACGAGTCGATTAGGAATCCCTTGATTTTTTCGCAAAAATCCAAATCTCTGAAATCGATGTTTCGATCATCCTGTCTTGTGTTTTTTGTGCTGACAAAAAATTACCGATTTATTGACGATATCCCTATTGAAAGCCGCGTTATTTGAAACGGTACTTCCAGATACCCGACCATTAAAATTTGAGGAGGATAAATCGGAATATATGGGATTCTATGCGCATGTCTAAGGACAGGTGAAATCCCATAAAGATGAACGCTGTTCTATATTGATAATAACCAATTAGTTGATATAAACGTCATTCTATTGATAATTACCGATATAGAACGGTATTTATTTTTATGGGATTTTATTTGTTTCAACATATACGTATCCAATAAATTTCGATTTATTCTACTCAAATTTTCATGGGTGGGTTTCTGGAATTGCTGTTTCAAATACACATCATATTTCCATAAGGAATTATATGAGATTTATAAAGGATTTTATACGGATCTATGAGTTTTTTACCACAGGGATTTCAAATTAGCATCAAGATTTAGATGATTTTATAAGAAGAAAATAATTGTCTTCCCATAAAATCGCTGATATCTCGTACTTTCTTTAAGATTGGGTCAATAAATCGGCGAGTTTCGAAATCAGTACGAAAAATTACACTAAATAGGCTGGTCGAGAATCCCACATTCCAAGAATATCAATTTTCACTCTTAAGATTTTGCCAAAAATGAAAATCTCTGGAATAGAGTTCTCGACCATCCTATGAAATACGTATTTTTTCGCGCTGATTACGAAATTGACGGATATATTGACTAGATCTCAAAAGAAATATAAGATATCAGAGTGATTTTTGAGTACTAGAAAATTCTTCTTTCATCGAAAATCGTCAATATTTCGACGTTCCTTTGAGAAATCCCCCAAAAAATCCTTTATCATCGGAAAAAACGTGAAAAAAAAAACTTCATAAGTTAAGATGATCGAAACTTCGATTCCGGAGATTTCAAAATGTTCGCGATGATATGGAGTTTCTACGACAGAACCCTGGTGAAAATGTGGTGTAAGAATTTCCCAGATTTTATCAGAACCGAGTATTAAATTCTAGAAAATTTGGATAGATATTATCATCTGCATTGAAAATCTGCCATACTTTGATAATATCAATTCGATGATCTCTCAATATCTGACATAATTTGCCTTGTTTCATGAAACGAATTTCTTACAATTATTGACAAATTATATTAAAAAGGTTTGAAAAAGTTTAACGGTACATGACGATTTTTAACTAATTTCTCACAAAATAAAATAAATTCTGTTAAAAAGTGTGTCTGTGAAAGTCGTCAAAAACTGATAGAATTTGCCACATTCCTTTGAGAATTTGTATAAATTGTACAATATAAGAATTCATAATATCTTACTATTCTTAACAAAATCTATCTACTACATTTTCACCGGAAAAATAACGTTGGACTCAGCTCACAACATTTGGTCGATCAAACTGCACCTTTTTTTATCCCAAACAGGTATTCAACTTGAACTTCTGCATCGGGCAAGCAAAATCTAAGGAACATTCATCCGGCCAGAGTCCCAAAACTCTAATTCCGTCCCCATCCGAGGAAAAAGCAAAGGATCGACCTAACAGGGGGTCGACCCTGAGTCGACGACTGACCTGTAGTAGTACGTGGACAGAGCAGCAGGAGGAAGATGAAGGCAGGTGAAATGAAGCTACTCCTAGAGGCATGCCAGAGTACTGAAGCCATACTGTGTCCTGCAAACAGATTTCGTTTTATTTGCTATTTCTACGCGAAGGATGCCTACGCCGAGAGGGCTACTTCAGACGCTGCGGCGAGCGAAGAAGATCGAGAGGAGGAGAAGATCTCGTTATTCTAGGATCAAAGTTTCATCGTCTCCGCTCGCAAGATAATTAAGAATGTGTCTTTACCATATCGTCAGTGTCTTGTCCAGGCGCGGGAAGGGGGAGTGCGGCTGATCCGGGAGATCATCTGAAAAATGGGGTAAAACGAATATTAGTGCAAAAATTGCCTCGTCGCGTTTTTCTCCTTTTTTCTCCGCCTCGTAAACCTTCGCGAAATCGTTACATAATTAAGCGGATGCACGGCCGATAATGAGGCAAAAGCGATTAGTGTAATGCGACGTGGAAAGGCTTCCTCTCATCGACGTTCAAATAGTGTTTTCTCCATGTCCATTACGTCATGAGAGGAATTAGGAGAGGGACGAGCTTTCGATTCGCGTTGTAAGCTTCATAGGGAAATATCTTCTAAAAGCTATAGAGTGGTGTCTAGTGAAGTATGAAAAAAAGCATTCCCTGAATTGTCTAGGATTTTCAGTCGAAAATAATACATTTTCCCTGATCATTATGGGCATAGATCCAGTATGGAGTTATCACGCATGGATCGTTTTATCAAATGAACAAATTGATGAATATTCGTATAACGGATATGCCAATGGAGAAATAAGTATGAAAATAATTTATTATAATTCGGTGAAATCACATTTTTACTATTTAATAGCTTTTCTCAACATAAGAAAGACTTTTCAAATATATGTTTAGTCATAGCACACTTCATATACCCGCATTGCTTTCATCGGTAGTCGATATTCTTGCTATCGGTAAAAAGAGAGAACCGATTCATAGGAAACTCCTACTTTCATAATTTATGAAGTTTGAGTATTTCTTTTAAATTTCGTGGATAACACACGTCTATAAGTCATCTTTCTGAAGTCAGACTATTTAAATGTAACGTGTTGTGTCCACTAAAATGACGTATACTAAAAGAACGACTTTAAGATGTCATTCTGATATTTGTGCTATCCGAGCGTTTTTTCATTGCACTCATGATGGAAAATTTCTCTAACAAATTTCTGAAAAACCGAGATATTTTAACATTTTTCTGGCTTTCTACATATTATAGTACCTAATTAGAATATTTTTAGATATTTCAGGGAAGGAACAGAGTTTGTCAGAGAAAGTCAGAGAAATGTCCAAAAATATCCATTTTCCTTTCATGCATACAAAAATATTTAAGAAATTCTGATAAACTGAGACAAACATTTACAAAATTCTGAAAAATTCTAACAAATTTTTGACCACCTGAAATTCGGTTATTTTTTGCAAATTTATAATTTGTATAAAAATGCATACTTTTTCAGAAATTTTGCAGAATTTAACAAACTTTTCAGATATTTGTCAGTATTTACTAGACTTTTTCGGAATAGTTTTTGTATACGAAAGAAAAAGGAATATTTTCAGGCATTTCTCTGACAAACTCTGATACTGACAGAAAATATGGAAAATCAGTCAGAATTTTTCAGAATTTTATTAGAAACATTTTTCCACCAGAAACACTTTATATACCAGTAACATTGCTTTCATCGGTAATCGATATTCTTACTATCGGTAAAAAAAAAGAAAGAACCAATTCACCGAAAACTCCCACTATCAAAATTCATAGTTTGAATATCTATGAAAAATTCCAGAAAATTCTTAAATTTCCCTGACCTTTCCCTGACTCGCATAATTCCCTGACAATTCCAGGTTTTCCAGCATTCCCTGACCGCCAGACACCACGAAAGGCCCCTCAGATATTTCCCTACGGCAGTGAAAGCAGCCGGGCTTTAGTCAGACTCGTGCATCCGCCGAAGTGGCTCCGGCTCGTGAAAATCGAGTCAATTTCGGGGGGAAACGAACGCGCAAAGTAATATACGCGGCGCGTCAAGTAGGATAAAACCGAGAGACCCCGAGGCGACGTCCGCGAAGATATACGAGAGAGAAAACGAGCGTAAAAGCTGCAACAATGGCTTCGGCACTTTACGACGCCGCTAAAGCCGTCCGAGGTGAAAAGGGAGAGAGCCGTAACGACGAGACAAAGGTGATTACGCGCATAATGCGACGCTGAAAGGCTTCCGCGCATCGACATTTTGATGGATCTACGCCGGGCGAGGTGCGGACCGCGCGTTGCGACGGTACTGCGAGGCCGCAGTGAAAACAGTCCGCGTCCGGTCGGTCGTACCGGCGATTCGCGCCAACTCCGGAACGTTACTCGGAATTCACAGCGACGAGAGGATGTTTTCAGAAGATTTTCCCCACGCGGGAGCACTTTTTACGCCAAACGAGGACTCGTTAAACGAAACGACGATCCTCCTGCAATTTTACGGCGGTGCAGAAAGACCTCCCCCTCTCGGAGCAACTCGAAGCAGTCGCTGCGGAATCGACATCGGCACTCCGCATCGCTATTTCCATCGCGGCCGACGCAACACGGAGTCGTACCACTCGTACCTCGCGCGTTTGGCCGACCCAACGCGGAGTCGTACCACTCGGCCGCCTCGACACGCCTTCGTACCACTTCCTGCTGGCGTTTCGGCCGTCGCAACGCGGAGTCGTACCACTTGAGAAGCGTACTCTCTCGCCCGGTGCCAGGAGACCTTCGCGGCGCGCCGGTTATAGCTCAACGCACCCTCGGGGCACGCCCTTTTTCCTCGGCATCCCCTCGGATCCGGTTTTACCGAGGAGCTTCAGCCGATCTCGCGATTTCCAGGGGAAAATTTGTTTAAATCGCTGCGCTCTCGAAACCACGAAAGATCGAATTCGACTTTCGATCGCGACGAACTTTCGCAACTTCCGAGGGTGGCGATCGCGCTCGGTCGCGCGCCCCCCGCGAAGTGTCGTCGATCCTCGAGCCAAAACGGGGTTCGAGAACACCCGCGGCATCCCTCGCGCGTTTCCAGAAAACAAATGACAAATTTGCCACGCCCTTGGCGTCTATGCGCTCGCCTAGATGCACGCTAGTCCGGACGCGGAAGGGCTGCGAGAGACGGAAGAGTCCACGAGCGATCATCCCCCCGCGGACTAAGAGCGCGCGGTGGATCGAGTCGAGCGACCGTAAAACGGAGGGAATCCAAGAGACTCACCCCTCGTGTCCGCCGTTCAACGCATGCAAAACGAAGGCGCCGAGGTGCGAGAAGGAGGGCGGGGTGGTAAGATCCGCGAACCGCGCCCATGCGCTCGCCAAGGATAGCTCGATGGTCGATAGTTCGCCTCGCACTTTTCGACCGCCGCTCGTCTCGCCTTCCCTCAGCGCACGTCGCCGATTTATCTCGCACCCCTCGCGCCGATCGACGTGACGGATCGCTCCCAATGGACCGCGTGGGCAGCGAGGAACGAAACGGAACACGCACAGCCACACGAAACAAGGCAGATTTTCTTTTCCAATCGCGCTTCGCACTTCTCGAAGGGGGGGGGGGCCACGTGCGACGAGTCGAAGGGGTGCCTTACACGGCGGGACCTACCGTCGAGCCTCTGCGTGCATGGTCGCCGTGACGAGAGCGGATCCCCGTGGCGGAGATTTCGTCGCCGGATGATGGGCGTCCAACCCCGACTACCCGGTCGTACGCTGTGGCCGCATTTCACCCTCTCTCTCTCTCTCTTTCTCTCTCTCTCTCTCGAGTCCGGATCAATCTCTCCGGCCCACGTTCTCCCGACGAGAGAAAAAAGAACCGCAGTCGTCACCCCTTCGTCGCGAGACTAAACCATCTTCCGGCTGCGGGCCACCCTCGGGCGCGTCGTCTCCTCCACGTCCTCCTGCCTGGCTCGTTCACCGGTGAGAGGAGTCGCGCGACATCGATAACGAGGCACCATCACTGGTCGCTGACGGCAGTACGTCGCTCGGTCGGGCGGTCGGGTCCAGCCGTCCACGCCAACACGCCCCAACTGACGATATAGAGGTCGCCAGAGACGGAGGGAGGCAGGGGTCGCGGGGTGGTGGCGCGAGGTGGTGGGGCGAAGCTGAGAGAGCGGAGGGTGGGGGTCGCAAAAATTCTTCCTTCCGAGACTCGGCTCCGTGGATGCATTTTATTCTTCCGAAAGGATACGTACGCTCAGCAGGGTGGTTTGTCTCTGATGGACAAATTTTTCTAACAAATTTCTTTAAAAATCTGAGATATTTCCCTGTCGTGCGTAAACATTTTTTTTTATTTCTGATATACCTACTCAGGCAAATATCTAACGAAATTCTGAACAATTCTGAAGAATTGCTGGCCAATTTTGGAACTCGGTCATTTGTTGAAAATTTGTAACCTGTAAAAATATTTGGTTTCCGAATTTTTCAGAAATTTTGCGAAATTTTACAGACTTCCAGATGTTGGACAGTGTTTATTAGACTCTTTCAGAAAAGTTTGTGCGTGAATGAAAATGGATATTTTTTTGGACACATTTTGACTTTCTCTAACAAACTCGGATACTTCTCTGGAAATATCTGAAAATGTTCCAATTGCTGTAAAAAGTAAAAAAAAGTTCGAATTTTTCAGAAAGGTGTTAGAGAAATTTTTGAAAAAAAACTGATTTCTGATTTCCTGTAGAGAAAGTCAGAGAAATGGCCAAAAACATCCATTTTTCTTTCACGCGCAAACACTTCTGAAGAAGTTTAATGAAAATTGAGAAATATGTGGAAAAATCTATAAAATTCTACGAAATTTCTGAAAAGTACTGAAAATATCTGCATGTAATTTTACAGAAAGTATACATTTTCAAGAAATGATCGAATTTTAGTAGGTCCAAAATTTTTCAGAATTTTAAAGATTTTCGTCAGATATAGGACGTTTAAATTTATCAGAATTTTTTAGAAAGGTTTATGAATGAAAGAAATGAAAGAAAAATTGATGTTTAAAGATATCTCTTTGATTTTCTCGAAAAGTGTCTTAAAATAGTCTGATTATTCTAGTCAGGAAAAAATCGAAACATCCCAAGGCTTTTCAGAAATTTGTTACACAAATTTTTCCATCCGAGTTTTAGCGTAGAACGATTCCGATCGCCCTCAACCGCGATTATCTCTTAACCTGTGTGTTTTTCGGCCATGTCGGTATACCTAATCCTTTTTTGTAGCTCGAAATGCGCTCTTCAAAAAAGTGTTATACCAACTTTCTCAAAAAGTTCGCTGGTCGCGAGATAATCGCTATCGAAGCCGAACGAAAGTATATCTATCCGTTCTACGGCCTTCGCGGTTCCCCCGAGTTGCGAGGGATGCGAAAGACAGGGTGGCTTTTTAATCTCAAATTCGTTGCAGCGAGGGGTGATCAACCTCGTACGCCCCTGTGCGGAAAGATTTGCGCATTCGCGTAGCGGCGTCCCCTCTCTCGGCGGATGCGTTTCATCCCTCTACCCCTCGCGGCACCCCTCTCGCGCGACACGCCCCGCGCGACGAGCGCTCCTTCGACGATAGCAGACGCCGTTATCCGTGTCGCTGAGGAATCGAAGCGACGTCTAATTTTATCGAAAATGACATCCAACGATGAGCAGGATCACCGACGAGCTTCTGACTTCGCCGGAGTGGACCGACGCACCCTCCTGGATCCTTCCCGAGACTTTGAGGGGCAGTTGGACGCTCTTGAAAAGAAAGACGACGTTGTACATCGAATTGAAAACGAAAATCGATTTCGTTTTCGTTTCCTTCGAAAAGTACAGATTAAGCGGCTGCTGCTGCTGCTGCTGCTGCTGCCACTAGCCGTGCAGAACAGCCGGGGGGCTGCTAAATGATTGAATCAAAGAAAGCCGGCTCGGCGAGACGGTGTATGGCGAGCGCCATGAAAGATGCAGCGATGCATTTATGATTTATGACGCGCAGGGTGCAGCGAACGCCGTCGGGCGCTCTAATTTTCGTTTATCTTTCGCTCCCTTCCTTCGCTCCGCGACGCGGGCCTCGCTGGCAATGCCATCATCCACCTTCCTGTCGCTCTCTCTTTCTCTACTGCTTTATTCGCAAAACCGAGAAAGGCTTCCTCTAGATACAAGGAGTGCGCCTGAGAATCGTTAGGACGTCGAGAAAGTAGTTAAAGAAGAGCGCCAATAAGAGGATGAATATAGGGTGAAGGTAGGATACACTCTTGTGCGAATTAATTGAATCAAAACACATTTCTGTTTCATACAGTTATAATTTACATGAAATTAACTGTATCATTTATTATTAGTATGATCAACTTTCACTTTAATTAACATTTCCGCGACGGAAAAATTTCTCCAAGAAATTTCTGAAAAACTGACTTTTTCTGACTTTCTGTAGTAATAAGTCACTTTTAAAATAAGAGTGACAAATAGTGAGAAATGACCTACTGAGAGCCCTGTATTTTTCGTAACTAAGGAGTTCTGACGATGATAAAAAACTTACCTATCTAAAGAGAGCTGCTCCCTTCTAATCGCAGGCTTCGCAAACCCTATTTATTTAATTTTTGAGGAAATAGGGGAAATTTGAGCAAAAAAGGACACAATTTTGATTAAAAAAAAAGATCTTCCAGAAATTAGAAATTCGTAGTGGTTAAAAAAAATATTTTCAAGATATTTCATGAAAGACCAATATTTAATAAGCGAATGAAGGATGTTTTTGTAACTTAAAAATTTATCTCATATTAAGTAACTCGAATCGCGATCTGATTTAAGGAAATGGGAATTTAACTTCTAGTGAGAAACATTAATTCAAGTAAGCTTTTACATTTTAAACGAAATATTGATGCAAGTAGATGAAGTAGAGATTACAGTACAACTTTATAAAAAAAAGATAAAAAAAGAAATTGACCATTTTGACCCTTTCTACCTAATCCAAAACGGTGAAAAGAAAAACTCAACTGAGAAGCTGAATAAAATAGGTGGTTTTTTAGAGGAAAAATATTGAATTACAGAGGAAAATCGCGAGTTTCAGGGTGAAAAAGGGCAAACTTAAAAAATAGAGGAATAAAGGGGAATAGAGATACACTGTGAATGTGTGTGAAGCCTGTAATCGAAACTCGCACTCTCGTAGGAAAGATCCACTTCGCGACGACTCTATAAACGTAATCACGTTCGTTCGGAAGGAATGTATGAAGACGAGGCGGGAGATCGAAATAAACGTAGACGCAGCCCCAATTAAGAAAGGTAATTCACATACAACTGTTTATTGAGACATGTAGAATACATCTGGTCATACACAAAAATCTTTGACACTTTAAATCAAGCTCCTAGCCCGAAAAAAGGAACCATTTTTAGCATTGTTTTAAATTCATCATTAATCATTACGTTTAACTACGTTTATCACACTAAAATTATAGGGGTAGAGGGGTGGTGGTGGTGGGTAGGTGTGATGGATACGGTCGGGAGGTTTTCAGGAGAAGGGCGAGGCTGGGCGGGGGGCGATTATGGGGGTAGCAAGGGGGATGGCAACTTTTAAATGAAAAGATTGCGGGAAAATTACAAAAAAAAAGCAAAGCAATTGGGTAGGCTGAATAATTAAAAATTTCAAAACACAATATTAGCAAGAGAGTACATCCGTTGGAAGGAATTTCATCGTTTTTTTTTTCTCGTTTCTTTTCATCGGGCGACGTCGATTATTTCTCGCGATCGCGCTACTTCTTTCTCTCGCTACGCAATCCGCCTCTCGATTCGTTCGCGTCGATCTATTCCCGCTCTATTATTGATCGGCAATACGGTCGTGTCGTACAGTGCGTCGGATACATGTCATCGGAACTTGGGAAGCTGACGGAAACGTAAGAAATGGAAGAACCAAAAAATCATGCGTCGAGCGAGAGTCGAATGGCGAGGGACGAAGGGGGGATGACGCTCTCCGGGAAGGCTTCCCAAGCGACCTCCCCGCATCTCTCGCCCTCCGCGTTTCGTAAAGTCACGTCGGAAAGTGCATATTCGCACGGGAATACAATACGTATTGTATTCCCATGCGAATATGTATATATATCATTAAAAAAAGAAGAGAAACGCGCGTTTCCGGGGGGATAAAACCCCTTCGCCCCTCGCCGCCCGTCACGGGTCGATCCGAGGTCAAATTTCCCAAGGAAGTGCCTGTCGCGAGCGGAGGACATCGGCTGGGCGGGCGCGAGGGCAACGGCATCGCCAGCCGCGGCGGTGGTGCATTATCCTAAATGCGACCTTCAACCCCCGGGCACCCCAGCTGCCACCGTTCATCGTACAAAAGGGGAAAGGGGGAGTGAGTGATACCTTGGGGCGCCTTTTGAGCGGGGCAGGGCCAATATCGTAACGCTAGTACCTAGATCAGTCTAAAGTCTCGTCACCGCGAACTGCCCTCCGCCCTCGCCCGGGGCCCACCCTTCCGTTGCCACCCCGCAAGCGCCGGAGCTCTGTCGTCGAATTTTCTCGCGCTTTCTCCCGTGTCTTTGTCTCTCTCCCTCGTGTCTCGGTCATATCTCTGTTCGCCGTCGACGCAAGACCGGATTTCCTCGAAATCTTCGGTTGTGCTCCATCCTTTCTCGTTGATCTCTCTCTTGTATTATCTTTTTTTTTTATCTGTTTGCGTAGTTTTTTTCTCCATTTTATCGCTCTCTCTCTCTTTCTCTCTTTCTATATTGAAATCGTTATCATGTCGTAAAAACCCACTCAGTATGATTAGCAATATCATCCTTATTTATATTGTTAATATTAATATTATCATATCCTCGATATTATGCTTTTATAAATAGGAGACGGGTTTCGGGGGTTTCTTATTTTTTTTTGTTTCTTGTTGTTGTGAGCGGATCGGGGATTGGGGGGGTCGGTGTATAGGCTTGTGTTCGTGTGTGTAATTTGAAGGGGGGGTGGTGGAGAACTTGTTTTCTTCGAGTGGGAGACGCGGGGGGGGAAGTATTCTTCGAGTGGGTCAAAGGCTTCGCGGAGGGTACACCTTTTTTTTTCCTTCCCCCGGAGATACGTACGCGGATACGTATCTCGCGGAAGGATTGATGACTGACGGGAGACTTTCCTGATCGAGGCACAATATCGTCGTTTGAAAAGGGGGCAGTGGAGAGAGGAAAGGGAGCAGAACACACGAGAGAAGGGAAATCTATGAGTTAAGTAAAAACGCGAATAAAAATTAACAAGACGCTCATAAATAAAGACGGAGGCAGACGCGTGTCGCCTCTCCCCGGGGGTTGGGGAACGGGGAACGGGGTGGGACGGTGCGTGTGTGTAGAGGGGTGTGTCGTGAATGTCGCTTACAAAAAGAAAAAACTGAATAAGTAGAAGTAGCAGTAGTAGTAATAATAAAAGAATGGATCGTGTGCTTCGTTTGATTTCCTTTTCGCTTGTTTCGCATCCTCGTTTTTTTCTCTTTTTTTTTTCACTTTCCTCTCGAATCATCTCCAGAACAGGGGGGTTGTCTGGGGCTCCAGGGACAGGGACCAACTATATAGCCCGCACTTACAACTCTTACTAATTAACTAACAGGCTAACAATAACAACAAGTCAACACTCAACGTGTGTGTGCTGTAGATGTGTATGTGTGTTTTCTGTAGACGTATGTGTGTGTGTGTGTGTTCATGCATAAGCATGCATTTTGCGTACAATTTGCGGTTCTATCTTTTTTTTTTCGTGTGTCGTTCGCGCGTTTTTCTCGTCGTCGGATTTCAAGATTGGCTGCGTCGCGTGACGTCTCTTTCTTTTCACCATGATTTCTTTTTTTTTTCACCATGATTCTATCCCTCGCCTATTTCCGTCGCGGTCAACTATTATCATCAGCAATTCGGTGTGGCCGGTAGTGTCTCTCGGTTTAAAACAAGAAAAGAACAGCGAAAAAAAGGGGGGGCGGGGCCTCGAGACATCGTCGAAAAAGTCCGTCGTTCTACGAAAGCCGAATAATGTGCTCGATTCTCTCTTCCTCTCTTTTTTTCCCTCATCATCACGTTCGGCCGCGCGGCGCGGCCGTTCGCCGGGGGGCAATAAGCGCAACCCCGGTCGCGTTGCTTTATATATACTTATGTTTCTCGCAAGAATTTTTTTTTTCCTCCCTCGGCAACTGACAAAAAGTGTCGTTTCCCCTCAGTCGGCCCGGCCAATAAAGCCGGCGCTTCCAGGAACAAACAGAAAAAGAAGAATAAATACAAGATACACAATTTTGGCGTGGTGGCAGGGGGGAGGGGGGGGGGGGCTCTGGAGAGCCACTAAAACTCGGGGCGACGCGCGCGACTCCCCGAGGAGATTTAATGTACAAGCGGATCGATTTTCTTTCTTCCCTCCCCGCGTACCGACGAGGACGACGCCGTAGTCGTCGTCGTCGTCGTCATCGGGACGAGGAACGAAATCGTGGCACCCTCGTCCCGATCGCACCCCTTTCGTGGATGAGAAGAGAAGGAAGGAAAAAAAAAGTGGGGTTTCTCAAACCGCGCGTGATTCCTTCCTTTCCTTCCCCATTATAAATCGTCGTTCGACACCGAACCGTTCTCAGAACATCTCTCTTAACTTTTTCTCTCTCTCTCTCTCTCTTCGGCAGAGGACACACGGTCGTCTAGCGATCGCGCTTGCTTCCCAGCAATTGCTCGTCATCGTTAATTCCCTCGGTCGTTTTAAATCGCCGCAAAAAAACTTGCCCGACTCTTAATAATAATAGTTTCACTGACTGTACACATT